>PVIW01000625.1:13555-237465 GCA_004026585.1 Noctilio leporinus
ACAGAAACTGTGCAGAACAAGATCAATGAAAGAAGCCTTTTTTTTTTTTTTTTTTTTTTGCTTCCAAGCCTTTTTTCACCGAACACTGGGTTCATTGCCAGTGAAAGGCTGAGTATTTTGTGGGGGTGTATTAAATGTTAATTGAAAAGTGCTGCCGGCAGTGTAACCTGAACATCAGAAGCTGACTGTGCCTGCCAAGAGAACAAGGGAAATTATTATCAACAGTAAAATTTCATACTTAGTCATCCCCCATCCTCTCTGACGGCAAACCAATGGGGTGAATGAAATTAAGTCTGAAGAGCATGTTTCTGGTGATGCTTACAATCCAAGGCCACTAAAATAAGAGGTCCTATTAAAAGCAGACCACATTAATTGAGATCCTTCATTCAAATAGTCCTTCCTTTTGATGATAAAAGTGAGCTGATTTAACTTATTTGTAAAATAAACAAAACTTTCATCCAAAAGAATAAAGATAATGCCTTTAAGTTTTATATGAGTTTAATTTTTCGTTACAGAAAGTAATTTGATTTTTATAAAGCGTTTTTGAATGTAGATAAGGAAAAATGTTAATCAAACTAATATTTAAGAGGATAAACCTAAGGTTCATTTATTTATTTGTTGTTATTTATTTATAGTGTTGAACACTATATACAAAGCACTTTCCTAAAAGTTCCATTATATGGTCCCACCTTTCCCCAGAAGTACAGTCTAGCGGAGAAGAAAATTAAACGGCTTCACAGTTGATGAATGCCAAGGATTGAACTGTAATAACTAACCCAGTATTCTTTAACCATTCTATTAGAGAAGCATGCTAAAGGTGTTTCTTCTCTCTCAGAGACAAGATAAAGAAAACATGAGAGAAGAGGACCTAGGTTAATTTTCAGAAAATAATGAAAGAGGATTCTATTAACCATAATTTATAAGTATTTCTCAAATAGATATTGTAAACATTTCACAAACTATAAGTATAATGCAATACAATGGTCGGGTACTGAATAAATAGGATTCAGAGGGGGAAATCCCAAGAATCATTGATTCACTCACTGTGCTGAAGTGATGGCCCATCTACTTCTGAACATTCTGTCATGAGCAGCAGAAGGCTGAAGCTGGATGTGAAACCTGAAATATCTGTTCTTTAAAATCACTGTCCTGTTTTGTGAAATTTAAAATAAAAGTGTCAAAGGAAAAATGCCATCTTTTGAAAAAGGACTATCACTCTAAACAGTGTTTCCTGCCTACTAACAAACATGTCACATTTCCATAAAAAACATTGGTACATTGGTACATGAGTCAGTGCCACAAAGCATATATTAAAACATGTAAGTGAACAGAACAAACCAACAAGCAGAAACAGACTTACAGAGAGAGAACAAACTGATAGTTGCCATATGGGTTGCATATAGGGGACTGGGTGAAAAGAGTGAAGGGATTACGAAGTACAAATTGGTAGAATAATCATGAAGCTATAAAGTGCAGCAGAGGGAATATAGTTGATAATATTGCAGCAATTATGTATTATCACAGGATGACTTCATAAACTCTATAGAGGTCTAACCACTATGCTGTACACCTGAAACCAATATTGAATGTCAACTTTAAAAAATAAAATAAAATAAAACATATATAAATGATCATTTCCACAAATGAGTATTATTTTCGCAATAATTTAAAAACTCAAATTAAAAATGAATAGGCTTATCTCTATGCCCTTGTGTTAATTGCCTTTTACAACATACTTTACATAAAATATGTATGTCTTCTACTCTGTCAAAAAATTATTCTAACTCCAGTATAAAAATAGAAACCATGCTTTGGTATAGCTGAGACATTTTGTTCACAGAGTTTTTTAGTTCAGTTTATGTTAGAGACAGCATAGGCTACTCAACCTAATAGTTAAATTAGATAAAGATGTGGAGTTTAACATATAGAGATATTTTGGTGTCGATAATTGGCCAAGTAAAATAGTTGTGTTTCAGAAGAATTACAGGAAGGATGCATCAGTTATCTTTAGCACGTAGCAGATAACATGCGCAAAACAATGTTAACACAGGCAAAACAAAAAGTAACACTTGTGAATATAAACATTTAACTTATGTCTTCTCAGAGGAAAGTATCTGCCTACTTAAATCTGACACCTAATTTAAATCGTTACCATCATCATCAACATCTTAACATGATTGAAAATTACTACACATTAGACTCCATGCTAACAATCCTTAAATACATTATTTTTTAAATTATTGTCCTGATTCCTAGCATTTTAGAAAGCTGCTAATATTTTCAACCTTTACAGATAAGGAAAATACTCAGAAAATTTTAGTAGTGAGAGTCAGTTTGTCTAGATAATAAATTATGATACTAAGGTTTGAATTAAGATCTGTATGAAACTAAAGTTAGGTTTTTCAAAACTGTTAAGTTTAACTGCATCAGGGTGAGATTTTCAAGCAGTTACTGGGCTTCATCAGGGTAGCTGATTAGCCAATTAACTTCTGTATCTCGTTACCCATAATGCTCCCTAATTGCCAACCTGTTCATACTTTTCTTGTATTGATATTTTGTGCCTTCATTGAGATAAGAATCAAAGAAATGGGAAATTTGGCATTTGGGAGGTATATAAATTTGGAGTTTTTTTCTTCACGTTAAACTGTGACATGATGGACAGAACTTAAGTCTCTGGACTAACAATGTGGATCTGTAACTGAGTTTACTTTTCAGCATGAATAAATAGAATCCATTCATTGTTTGTGGAATTTCAAATTCTAAAAACTCAGTGCCAATCTAAAAGATTGCTCATGCTTTATCCCTAACAGCATAATGGTAGGCTATGACTAGCGTATGCTAATAATTTGCATCAAGAAACAGATCAAGGAAGAGCCAGTATAATAGACCCAGTGCTGAGAGGTATCAATGGAGCTAGGCTCTCTGAATTCTTTAGCCAAGTGCCATTTTCACATTTCCATTTACACCGGTGATTTTTTTCACTTTTTCAAAAAAGGAAATTTCTAATTTGGGGGATGCAAGTTTCTTGAGGACAGAAATGGTGTCTTTTTTTTCCCACTCCTACATCCCTGAATTTTACAAAGCAACAAATTGTCCCAGGACTTCATGTACCTGAAATGCTTCAGTGTGTTGAACTGGTTAGACTATTACGTGAAGGCCAGATTTATTTCAGCCCTCTGTATCTCAGTGCCCTACTTTTAGTTTGAGAAAATAACTTTCAGATCATTGTTCTTCTGAGCATTAATGGTTGGAAGAAAGTTGGGTTTCCAAAAGGGAAAATGTCTGTGAAAAGGATAGCTATTGCAAATGTGAGAGCAAAGATATTTTCTATGATTATTTTAAATATTCAAGTTGAGAAGAGAGGCTGGATTCATGAAGCATCATTCAGTTCATTGTACCAAGGAATCCAAATAGGAGAGAAGCTTTGAAAAAATAATAGTGATTAAAGAAAAAACTGAAGCTGGAAGAATTCTACAAGAATCTGAAAGGAAAAATTACACCTTCACTCAAGGATTTTGCTGAAGATCCACCTAGTTTAATTCAAAGCAAATCATCCTATTTCATACTCTTTTCTCCCTAGTGAGCAAAATGCCAGAGTGGGAGACAGCTTGGAATGGCTGCTGAGTAAAAGCAATGGTGTATGGTGTCAGTGTTACCCCACAGAGCCCACATACAGTGACCTAATGCCAAAAGTGCTAAAACTCCTTCCTTCTCACTCATGCCTACTGCCAATAACTCTTTCCTTCCTTCTCAAGTGGCTCATGGTGCCATTTATAGCAAATTTTTCCCAGTTCTTCCCATTGCCATGCCTAGAAGCAGATTAGAGGACTTGAGGTTTCCGGGGACATTGCCAGCCAATGGAAATCTGCTTCTTGGATCAACATGATCAACTGAAAACTAACATGCATTGGAAGAAGAAATGAGATTTTTTTTCCCTAAAAATGTTAGACTTACATCTTCCCAGGAGAAAGTGAGATGACAATACCCATCATATCACCAGAGCAGTAAGAGTGGGGGCCTTCCTCCAGGAAATGGGAAGAAAGAAATCATAAGACCATGTGTGACTAAGGAATTCAGATTCACGCTCATGGTCTATACACAGGAAGTTGTACTGAGTGACTAAAGGAGATTTTGTTAGCCTCTGCTACATCCAACCACTCAACAGACATTTAAAAGTACGAAGTTTCCATCAGGAAAAAGAAGTTCTACTTTACAAAACAAAAATAATAATAATAATAAACTGGCAATAAAACCTGTAATTACTATCAATAAAATGGGTAGTAAAATTTGCCAATTTAAATGTACTGAACAGAGATTTATATTTGTCTCTGGAAAACAGACATAGTACATGGTAGACTAATTGGAGAAACTACATTTACATTTATTTCTGGAGAACAGAGAATAGGTTTGTTTGGGGATCAACCCTCTACTAAGCCCTTCCTTCTGCCATCAGAGACAAAATCCTTGACACTGTATTAAAGGTTTTGGACATTTTAGGTAAGAAGTTCCCTGTTGCTGAGAACTCAGAGGGCTACAGGCTGCTCCCTGAATGACCTTTGGGTCATTCAGGGGGACAGGGTGGATGTTAACACTTTACAGGAAATTGTCGAAAGCATGAAGCAAAAAAAAAAATGGAGTATTAAAAATGTTTCCTTCAGTTCTGGTGGAGCTTTGCTACAGAAATTAACAAGAGATCTCTTGAATTGTTCCTTCAAATGTAGTTATGCTATAACCAATGGTCTTGGGATTAATGTCTTCAAGGATCCAGTTGCTGATCCCAACAAAAGATCCAAAAAGGGTCAGTCATCTTTACACAAGACACCAGCAGGGAATTTTGTTACCCTTGAGGAAGGAAAAGGAGACCTTGAAGAATATGGTCATGATCTTCTCCATACTGTGTTCAAGAATGGGAAGGTGACGAAAAGCTATTCATTTGATGAAGTAAGAAAAAATACAAAGCTGAATATTAAACTGGAAGCAGCACCTCATTAGGCTTTGTTTTATGACTGTGTGTGTGGTTTTGTGTGTGTGTGTGTGTGTGTGTGTGTGTACATTCATGCATGTACACACACCTGTGTGCAAGTGTGCACTATGTAATGTGCATTGTACAGATGTGTGGAGCTTCATTACAGCCAAATTATTTGTTGGTTTATGGACACACTTCCCTTTAATATTTTCTTTTTTCCCAGTGTTTAGGTGATCTCAAATTAGGAAATACCTTTAACCATGTAAAAACTTAATGCTAAAGTAAGCTTTTTAGGGCTCTTTGCCAATAGATAGTAATTTAATCTGGTATCAGTCTTTTCTCAAATAACGGAACTGAGAAACTTTTATATATAACTAAAGATCACATAAAACAGATTTGCATAAAATTATCATGATTGCTGTCTGTTTATATTTAACTTGTATTTTTGTACAAACAAGATTGTGTACAATGCATTTAAAGTTTCAGTTACTTAACAGTCTTTCCATGATTTTTATGAGCACAGACTTTCAAGAAATACTTGAAAGTAATTTACATTGCCATTTGTCCATTAATTAGCAAATAAAACATGGCCTTAATGAAAAGAAAAAGAAAAACACAATGATATGAAAATTAAAAAGGAGAAAGTTTCAAAAGCATTAGATGCTCTTGAAAGATAATAAAATATTGTGTCAGAGGCTTTTTCACTAAAATATAAATCAGGGTTATAGTTGGAGTTTTCCTATGAAAAACACAGCTGTATACATTAATTTGTGACTAAAAATGTTGTTAGTGCCAAGTGAGTCCATTCTGAGTTGGAAGACAATTCTAATTGATTTAATAACCTTTATTATACCATAAGACTAAAATTTCATATTTTAAAAACTAATAGAACTTACTTGCTTTGCCGAATTACTGGTTTATTCATGAATCATATTTTTTCCTAACAAGTGCTATTTAATTCTCCACAGGGAAAGAGAAATGCCTTCCAAAAACCTCTCTGCCTAAAATGACTTAGAAAAATATCTTAATAAATTGCATTCTGTTTCCTAGAAAAATCCCAGGTCAGCATGGCAGTTACATTATAAAGATTTGTATAATTCTTAGGTGGAAAACAGTCATCATCAATATATAATTTTATATAAGCCAATATCTACAGGAACTAACTCCATGACCTTTATTTTTCCTTCAATTGGTCCTCAAATTTTGGGGCAACTACTATTACAGGAATTAATTGAATGCCAAAATATTTAGATATCAGAAGGTGCTGTGACACATTGAAAGGGATAAACAAGGAATGCTCATCCATGGTTTTGACAAATAAAATCTGAAATTAGTTCTTCGTGTATGTTCATTAAAAATCCCTGTTGTGGTCTCCAGCCAGGTGCATAGCTGAAGGCAGATGAAAGGCAACCACGTGTTGATGTCTCTCTCCCTCTCTGCCTCTTTCCCTTCCCCACTATCTAAAAATAACGGGTAAAATATTTTTTTAATCCCTGTTGTAAGACTCAAAATCAATGAGAACATTTAATTTTCAACTTCTTACACAGTATCCTGATATATAATTCTCTCCAACATGTTGTGCTAGTATTAAACATTGCTAATGATTATATCCACAGGACACACACAAACATACAAACCATCCCTCCTAAATATTAAATTATCTAGGTATTCTGACCACATAACAGATACTCAGATATTTAAATTTACAATGTTAAACATTTTTGTCTTTGACAATGATCCTAATCCTCAGTTCTCTTTAAAATAGGGGTGTAGGGCCCTGGCTGGTGGCTCAGTGGATAAGGTGCTGGCCCGCGAACCCAAAGTTTGCTGGTTGCTGGTTTGATTCCCAGCTAAGGCACATAACCAGGTGGCAAGCCAGGTCTCCAGCTACAGACATGGCTGGAGGCAGGTGAAAAGCAACCATACATTGATGTCTCTCTCCCTTTCTGCCTCTCTCCCTTCCCCTATCTCTCTAAAAATAACAAATAAAATCATTTTTTTTTTAAAGTTCAGTCACTTGGTCATGGTCACAAAACCTTGCTCAGACTTTTGTGTTTTAATTCCAAACCAGTGTTTTTCCTATGAGACTATGCAGGGGAAAATTAACAAAATCAAGATAGTTTTAGTTGCTCACTACTCTGTAGGTTCATAGCACTTGAATGGGACTGGCTTTGCTCTTAACATCAAGTAAACAGTTGGTGTGACCCAAGAATCACCAGGATTGTTCCTACCTTAAAAGGTAGGATTTTTGTTCTTCAATATCCTAACACTCAAACGTTAAAAAGCAAAATATCTATAGAAAACATGGAAAATAAGCACTATAAGTAGAAAGCATTTCATTATAATTGAGCAAGCAAGTCTCTACTTCAATGGCTTCTAAATCAAAAAACCACTTTAAATGACTAATTGAAGGAATTGCGTACAGACCAGGTACAGAGAGTTAACCTAGGATGTGGTGAGGCTGCAGTGCATGGTCAGGGGCTCTGAAAGAGGGGAACAGCTCCCTACACCAAAAAAAAAGACAGCATCCAAAACAAGCTTTCATAGACCCCCCAGTCCATCTGGAATGGGCTCTGCCTGCTACAGAAAGACATTGGATGAATATGTTTGCCAAGACTCCAGCGGTGCAGGCAGCTGCTACAACCACAATGCCTTCCAAGTGGTCTGTGTCCATCTGTGGACATCACTGGAAAATTCCTGGTGCTCCCTTCCAACTGCTGATTGCTACCGGCCTGCTGCTGCGGCTGGGACAACCTTCCCATCCAAGTACATGCTGCTCTCACTGCTCCCCAGCCAAAAGCCAGTAGGTCTACACTTGCAACCCAAAAATATTAGGTTTATTCAGCTTGTTGCAGCAAAACACCATAGGGATTTTCGTTTGTGTTTGGTGGTGAACGAGAAAATTCCAGGAAGCCAAGGTGTGTCTAGATAAGAGTGTTGTCTCAAAGTAAAAGTAAGTTGAAATGGGCATCAACAATTTATCTAGGAGGCAGAATTAAGAGAGTAAGGCTACAGTTATCATCGAATAAGAAGCATTGGTCACTTGGTGTTAACCTGGAGAGGGAGACGATTGGCATTTTTATGGTTCAGGTCATTTGGTTTGGTGTCTGTTCAGGATGGGTCCTAGAGGTGTCTTGTTTTCGTCTTTGCTGCATCACAGTCCTCATCTGAGGCTGATGCTCTAGAGAAGTCTGTTCCATCAGTGAACCCTACAGTCTGGTTGCTAGCAATAGAACTAACTCCCTGAAAGCTCTCAGGGCTTTTTTCTTTCTCCCCATTATTCAACCTCACCACTGCTCCATGCCATTCTCTCCTCTCTTCCAACAACAAGGAGAGATAAACATGGGGATGAATGTGGAGAGTAATACAATGACTGACATGTGGTGGGAAAGCATAGCTAAGTTCTGTGGCAGTAGGGATATCCCTTAAAAGCATTAGATAAACAGGAATGTCATAGGTAGAGATACATAGATAAGGGCTTAGGGTCAGGAGAATTCATCTTGTTGCATAGCCAGACCAGCAGAACTATACAGTCCAGACAAACCATGCTCTCTCTACCCCTGAAGCTTACCGACTAAAAGGCAAAGCATAACTTCAACATAACCATCACATTTATTACACAGAACCAAGGTTTCATGGGCAACCTGCAAAAGGTTGAAAGTTGTTCTCAAGTTCACTAGCAGTGCAATACTTGCTCTTGTTCAATTCTCAAATTAAAAATGTGTTTAAAGTAATTACTATGCAATCTATCATTTTCAGGATGGCTGATTGAGGACAGGCGCAGGGCTCCATTCCCAACCAGTTAAACTACAGAATGGTTTTTAAAAATTATTTTTAAAGAACACAAATTAAAGCAATAAATCAATGAGAAGCCATACACAAATTTACAAAAATGACAGAGAAATTTTTGGTAGGCAACAGGGACACATAAAGGGCCTGATAAAATGTCAGTCCTTATTTCCCTAATGATGTTCAGACCAACTGAGAGAGAAAACAAAATGCACAAGCAGATGGAGAAAAAATACTATCCTTATTATCAGTAAATACTTCACCAAGTGGTTGTGAATTAACTACCTAGAATTAATGGGTTTAAACAATGGAATGTTAGAGAGTAAAGGAAATGAATTAAATTCAGCTCTCATAAAAAATACAATTCTGTTACAATATTCAATATTAAAAACTCTCAGGACTTCTAATAGCCCCATCATGGCTATCTTTGAAAAGAAAATTTAAAAGCTTTGCTTATCTTTTTTTAGCTGAAAAAGGGCCAAGTATTTTGGGGACAAAGTACATTATCAGAAATGCATTCTCAGAAATACACATGGCCCAGCATACAGCATAGAAGGTGCATTTTAGTTTTAGATGGAGCCTTAAGAAATGGGGAGGAATCTCAAATATCTGTACAACTTTCTGTCCCTCAGATTCTCTCACTGTACAGAAAGGTAATCAAACAAGTGGTCTTGAAAACTCCTTTCAGGTCTTACTTCTCGTCATTTCATGACTGATGACCAAAGTCTTCTTAACAACAAATTGGCAAGGCAAAAAAGGAATATTTCCAATTTCTTTTACTTCAAGTGCTTGTGATTTCCTGTCAAAAAGTTTGTTTCATCTTACCACAAAAAGTTATTAAATCACCCAGTCCCTTCCTCCTATATTAAATTCCATTCAACAAGTATTTATTTGTTCATCTTGTTCTGGGTTCTGTGCTAAATGGATAATTTAATTCCATTTTCATTTAACTTTTATGCTCATGCTTTCTTTTATATTTCACTTACATTGGGTGATTATATGCATAATATCATCACCAAAAATATGGATGAAGCTTTATATTTGTTGTATTAAGTACAATAGATTATAATTTTATAAACCATGCTCTCTAAAAATTTAGAATCTAAATTTTAAGCTTATTCAAAAGTAATTTTCTAATATTATTATTGATAAAATTATTTTATTATATTTTAAAGTCATCTCCTTTTTTATTCTTTCAATACTTAAGACATACCTAGGGGTATATCATTATTTGAAGTTAGTGGTAATGCACACTTGATTATTTTTTACATACAAAACTATAGATTTTAAAATAAAAGAAACTTCATTTTCTGTTAGAATCCCCATATTTGAAAACAAGTAACTTCTAAGTCTGAAAAACCAAGCCTTTATAAGAAAAGCAAAACATTGTTATCTATGAACCCAAACACTATATCCTGAGCTAGATGCTCTGATGCTGTTTTTTAAGTCATTTGGTCTAAAGAGATAAATAATCTATATATCTGCAAATAAAAATCTAAAGTCATAAATAAGAATATTTCATCCTATGTTAATAGCTTATATTCATTAGAGGATTTAGTTATCACAGAATATTAGTTATCACAGAATATAAGAGTCAAGAAAGCAAAACATAGTTTCTTTTTTTAAATATTTACTTTATTTTTTAAAGATTTTATTCATTATTTTTAGAGAATAAGGAAGGGAGGGAAACTGAGAGGGAGAGAGACATCAACGTATGGTTGCCTTTCACCTGCCTCCAGCTACGGACCTGGCTGGAGACCTGGCTTGCAACCTGGGTATGTGCCCTGACTGGGAATTGAACCAGTGACACTTGGGTTCACAGGTTGGTGCTCAATCCACTGAGCCATACCAGCCAAGGCCAAAGCATGATTTTTAATATAAACTTCTGATAAGATAAATGCTATTCATGATCTGAAATAAAATGATCAGAAGTCAAATTAATCAAGAAATAAGCACTTCCAAAGAAACATAATTTTAAAGTGGTTAAGCAAGTTTCTTGGCCTTGTAGAGGCATCTCTCCTTTCATTTCCTATTTTTTTCCAAGAGAAATGGCACATGGAGGGTCATAGATATGCTTTCGCCCCAACCTCCATCTCAGTTTCTGATTCCCAAAAGAAAATTTTGAAGAGCCGCACAAAAATGCACAAAATAAAATACAAGAAATAGAGAAGAAAATAGGGAAATAGGAAACCAAAGGAGAAATAATGAGATTAGCAGGGAGGTTAGTATTATGGAAATGTATTAGATTCTAATGCCATTCAAATTCTACACAATTATTAGGATGAGACACATGTTCCTTTGAGTTTAAAAAATATAATCAGTTATTCATTTCATATATTCTATTTATAAAGTTTATTCATATACAAGAAAGCAGATTTTTCCCTTGCTGTATCTGAAAGATGCTTTTCTCATGAGTTGTCATTAATGGAAAAGGGGAGAGCAAGAAAGTGAGAATATAAAGAAAAAACATAGAAAATGAAGTGGATGCGGATAAAGAGAGAATAACCCTCAACCAAAAAGACTCTGATGGTCATTGCAGTCTGGTGCCAGAGACAGAAAGCCAACTGACCCCTGAAAGGAGGTGCATCACTGTTTAATTGTCTGTAAACCCCTTTGTCTTCTCCTTTAAGGAAATCTAGTAAGCAATGATTACTTTCCTCTCTGCAGGCCTCAGAGGTCTGAGCTGCTACTATTGCCTTTTGCTAATATAAGCTCATTGTAAATTTGGTCATTGATCACATAAAACCATTTTGAAATAAATGTAAATGAAATGCTTTAGAATATTTTATAGCAAAGTGAGAAATCCCATTCCCTCCTTCACTAAGCTAGTGAAGAATACACCAGCAATAAACTAATATATGGTTTCTTTCTTTGTTAATACCTAATGAGAGTTTATCAATGATTTTGATAAACTTTTGGTTTTTTGCTTTTGGGTTCTGTTGTTTTTGAACTCTCTCTCTCTCTCTCTCTCTCTCTCTCTCTCTCTCTCTCTCTCTCTCTCTCTCTCCTTCCTGGGATAAGAAAATAGAATGGATACCAAAGTAGATATTCAGGTAGATACTCACATAATTACTTTTGTAATCTAAATCAAACCTGGAATGTAGGAAAAGTACCTTTATCTCATTGGATTTATCCAATTGATCATGGGTGTTAAAAGATGACATTCCAGGGAATGTTTCTCTCCATTAAAAAATGTGAATTTGTTTACATGAGTGTAAGTGGACAAAAGTTGTGGCAGATGCCAAAGAAGTATCTTTCCAAGCCCAGTGCTAATCAAATGCTTACTGAATTACATAGCTTTCTTCTTCCCTGATATTAGCAAAAGGGAGAAAAAGAAGAAAAACTCCATTTCATAAAAACATTCAAGGGTACAAAATCAGCCCAAAAGGAGGTGAGTCTTCTGTGCATTCCAATCGGCTCTATTGTAACTTCTATAAAAACTAGTCAAGCCATGTGAAGGGCTTGATTTGATACAAAACTGACAAACTGGATCCTAGAATGTGTTCCTTTATTCAAGCTCCCTCAGTCAGTTTTATTTCTAGGCAGAGATATGGATATGGCAATTCAAGAATTAACTCAAAAATAAAATAAAAAAATATTTGCAAAGCCCATAGACATACATGAGTAATTTATTCAGTGTGTCTTCATTTAGCACAAGTTGATCAAAATCTACTATGTTTTTTCTTAGATAGTAACTGTTGGAGAGATGGCATGAAGAATTAAGGCTCCATACAAATGAGTCTGTAATATTATCCTTTCCAACCAACAGCTATCTTGGGCTGAATGAGCTAAATCCTCAATTACATATGAGTGAAAACCAATAAACACAAACTAGAGATTAAATAGAATTCATTGCACAATAAAATAAAAAGTGGAAAGAAGACCTAGCATCTGGTATAAGTCCCTCTTTCTGTCAAACCTATAAGCTCTAAATTGTATCTATTTTTCATACAGGTTTTTTCAGAATCTACATACGCTCCATCTTCTAATGTTTGGGTCCCGTGGGAAAAATAATATACACTTTCTCCAGAAATCCTCAAATAACCTACTTTATATCTTTATATCCTGAACCAGTATTAGAGTCCAATGCAATGGATATGAACTGAGAGTAGAAAACAGTACTGTTGCTAGGGTGCTATTACTAAAATAAGGGTAAACAGATGTGGAATGTCAAACATAAATATATTTGACAACATATTTTCAAGATATTCTTTCTACCATTGGATAAAATATATTAGTGTTGTCAGCACACCTTCCATGTGGTAGTTCTCATTTCTGCAGCTGTAAAGACATATAACACTCTTAGATATGTACCCCAGAGAAAGAAAACATATGTTCATGAAAACACTTGTACATGAATGTCCAAACTAATTTATAATATGCAAAAACATGATCTGGCTCAATTCTAACTAATAAGTGAATGAATAAACTAGTTATGGCATGTTATCACTCTGCAATTAAAAAATGAATCATTAGGGAACTTGTGGTCAAAATGGAGGCACAGGCAGACACAGTCACCCTTCTCATGCAACCACACAAAAAAATACAACTAAATCTAAAACAACATCCAGACTGTTGTATGGAAATCCAACAATCAAGGGTTTAAAGAAGCCACATTTAGCCACACAGGTAGGAGGGGTAAAGACATGGAGACAAGGCAGAGAAGCGAAGAGATGCGGTATGGCACAGAGAGGTGGCAGCAGTTGTGGGATAGGCATGGGTGGTCCCACATTCATGTGTGGTAGATAAAAATCAGGAAGAATACTTAGGGAGTGAGTGATTCCAGCCCTAGGCCATACCACCCAGCAGAGGATTCTAGCACCAGGACGATAAATACCCATAACCTCTGACTGTCAAAAACAGAGGGGATTGGGCAGAGGAGAAACTGCTGGATTTTTAGGAAGTCCCATTTAAAGGGTCTGCACAGTCTTAAAACTTACACAAACCAACCCACACAATTTACAGGTGCCTTCTATAAGGGGTCAAAACACCTCTACCTAATTCACAGAAACAAACACAAGGAGGCTGCCAAATTGAGAGAACTAAGAAATATGGCCCAAATGAAAAAATATATAACAACTCCTCCCAAAAAAGAACTAAATGAAATTAAAATAGCCAACCTATCGGGTACAGAGTTCAAAGCACTGGTGATCATGATGCTCAAAGAACTTGTTGAGTATAGCAACAACATAAATGAAGAAATCAAGGTTGTACTAAGTGAAATAAAGAAAAATCTGCAGGCCCTGGCTGGTGGCACAGTAGATAAGGCGCTTGCTTGCCAACCCAAAGGTCACTGGTTCAATTCCTAGCCAGGGCACATAACCAGGTTGCAAGCCAGGTCTCCAGCCAGGTCTATAGCTGGAGGCAGATGAAAGGCAACCATACATTGATGCTTCTCTCCCTCTCTGCCTCTCTCCCTTCCCCTCACTCTAAAAAATAATAATAAAGAAAAAAGGCATAGTGGGAACTAACGGTGAAGGAAAGGAAGCCAAGATTCAAATGAATGATTTGGAACATAAAGAAGAAATAAACTTTCAACCAGAACCAAAGGAAGAAACAAGAATTCAAAAAAATGAGGATAGCATATATCAGAAAACTCTGGGCCATCTCCAATTGTGCCAACATTTGAATCATAGAGATGCCAGAAAAAAGAAGAGAAAGAGCAAGAAATTGAAAAATTATTTGAAAAAATAATAAAAGAAAACTTCCCTAATTTGGAGATGGAAATAGATATGCAATCCAGGAAGCACAGAGGGTCCCAAACAAGTTGGACCCAAAGAGGACCACATCAAGATACATCATAATTAAAATGCCAAAAATCAAAGATAAAGAGAGAATCTTAAAGGCAGAAAGAGAAAAGCAGAGAGTAACCTACAAAGGAGTTCCCATAAAACTATTAACTCATTTCTCAAAAGAAACTTTGTAGGTAAGAAGAGACTGGCAAGAAGTAGGTATTCAAAGTGATGAAAAGCAAGGACCTACAACCGAGATTACTTTATGCAGCAAAGCTATCATTTAGAATCAAAGGACATTACGGAACTTCCCAGACAAGGTAAAGCTAAAGGAGTTCATCATTACCAAGACATTATTACATGAAAAAGGGACTTTTTAAGAAAAAGAAGATCAAAACTATGAACATTAAAAAGGCAACAAATTTACAACTATCAACTGAATCTAAAAACAAAAGCAAACTAAGCAAACAACCAGAACAGGAACAGAATCACAAGTATGGAGATCATTCAGAGGGTTATCATCTGGGACAGGGAAGGGAGAGAATGGGGGAAAAGGTACAGGGATAAAGAAGCATAATCGGTAGATACAAAATAGGTAGGGGGATGTTAAGAATAGTATAGGAAATAGAGAAGCCAATGAACTTGTGTGCATTACCCATGGACATGGACATGGAAAGGGCAGGATTTCTGAAGGGAAGATGGGTACTAGGTAGAAGAGGGCAAAGGGGGAAATTTTGGGACAACTGTAATAACATAATCAATAAAATATATTTAAACTAAAAAAGAATGAACTATTAATACATGCAACAATGTTGATGAATCTCAAAATTGTTATGCTAAGTTAAAGAAGCTAGACCAAAAGAAAAAATTCTAGAAAATGCAAACTAATCTATAATGACAGAAAATAAAGCAAAATCAACGATTTCCTATGAATTGTTGGGGATGGAGATTAGAGCTGGGATGGGTAGGATGGAAAAATTGAAGAACAACACAAGGAAACTTCTGGGGATAATTGGTATGCTCATTATCTTGATCAAGAGATGGTTTTTTTCTTTTTTTTCTCTAAGAAGCAAGATGATAAATATTTTAGGCATTGCAGGTCTTATGGTCTTGGTTGCAACTAATCGACTCTGGCATTTTATCATTGAAACAGCTGTAGATTGGAAGTAATTAAATGGTGTGAGTATGTTTCAATAAAACTATTTATAGTAACAGGCAGCAACGCAAGTGAGTCTATAGTTTGCTGATCCCTGATCTTGATTATGGCAAGGGCTTCACATATGTATATGTACAGCAAAACTTATCAAACCGTACACTTTAATTATACAATAATTAAAACTATTAAAAAATAAAAAGGAAACAAACAAACTTAGTTGCCCCATTATAGACTGGATAAAGTCTAATCTTCTTATCGTGGCAGAATGCTTTCCTTCTTTCTTTATCTTAACCCACTTAGTCCCTTTGCCTATGCCCCCATAATAGTTTTTTGTGTGTGTGCACATATATGTATATATGTATATCCATATACAAGGTCACCCAAATGGTATCCAGTCATGTAATATAAAAAATAGAGACATGTATGAAAGAAGGTACAAGATACAAGAAACATTGTATATAGGACAATGATGCCTCAGTTCCCTACAAGGTAGGCATTTTGGGACCTCACACAGGTCTCCCAAGCACCTTCAGCTGCCCCGTCATATTTTCCTGAGTCATCATTTTTCATGCATGCACATTCCAGTCCACTTTCCTTGGCTGCCAGGTTACATCTATGTTGCGCAAATGGTTCTTATATTAATAATAGCTGGGTTTTTTCCAGACATACTCTTCACTCTTTCACAGTTACATTGTTCCACAATTTAAAATTTTATATATATATATAATTTATATATTTTTATATATAATTTATATATATATATTTATATATAATGTATTTAGAATCAAAAAGAATTATAATTCACTATCTAGATGCTTGATTGAGAGCTTCCTGTGCCTGGCACATTATAAATAAATCAGCATGGCACTTGTTATCATACCTATTTTACAGGCAAGAACACTGATAAGTAGAGAAATTGTATATGTAGCCTATAGGCCCATGGCTATAAATACCCAATCTTGTATTAGAAGAGTTCTTCCATGATGAATCTCAAACACTTTCCGCTAGTCCTTGCATTTCTTTAAAAAAACTATTGGAAGCTTATCTGTATTTCACACACTGCTCTTTTTTCTGCCTTGGTCTCTGCTCTTCTTTCATTTCCTAGATACACAAAAATGAAGACTGCTACCAATATCTACATCTTTAACCTTGCCCTGGCAGATGCCTTGGCGACCAGTACTCTGCCATTCCAGAGTGTCAACTACCTCATGGGAACGTGGCCGTTCGGAACCATCCTCTGCAAGATAGTGATCTCCATAGATTACTACAACATGTTCACCAGCATATTCACCCTCTGTACCATGAGTGTGGATCGCTACATTGCAGTCTGCCATCCCGTCAAGGCTCTGGATTTCCGTACTCCCCGCAATGCCAAAATCATCAATGTCTGCAACTGGATCCTCTCTTCAGCCATTGGTCTGCCTGTAATGTTCATGGCAACAACAAAATACAGGCATGGTGAGTAATGTTGCAGGCCTGGGTGGGTGGAGAACTTACAGATCAATACGTTGGTGAAGTCATAAACTGGGTAGAATCCATGGCGTGGTCCAATGTCTTAGTCAAATTGTAATTGTAATGATTGTTTTTCTAGCAAAATGCCTTTGAATGCTTCTAAATTGACATTTTCCCTGTAATTTTAAGCTTGCTAAGCATTTCAAAGAGAATGTAATCTACTGGTTCCTGATTTCTCTGCACTTTGTCAAAATGATGAGAAAATAAAAACACAGCCCTTCCAAAAACTAATTAAAGCTTAAACCCAAAAGGAGAAGGTAGAAGCTTGCTTTACAATTTCAAGTGCTTGCCTACATAGCAAATTTGCCTTTCTAGACCTCATATCAGAGTGATAAACCACCCATCAAAAAGTGGAATAAAAACACCCATTAGATTAGAAGTTCTACAGACTTTAGACAGTGATTATGTTTTTTATATCGATATTGAGGATCTAGGTCATGATGAGAGGTCCATAACTGTTGACTGAATGAAAGTTTAAGGTGATCAAAGTGAAGAGCAAACTGAGATACTTAGAAAAAATAAAAATAACTCTGACTGAAAATCACCAAAGAGCTGAGTCTATCCCATAGTTCCTTTACATATATTCTTACTGGCTTGAGTAATAATAGCCTTAAAACTAGCTTAAGTCAAGCCTATAAATTAGGAAGCAAAATGGCAATGCTAATATCTAATGACATAATCAAATGTGGCTGCTAATTCTTCCTTATAAATCTTTTCATCTAGGTTCCATAGATTGCACACTAACATTCTCTCACCCCACCTGGTACTGGGAAAACCTGCTGAAAATCTGTGTTTTCATCTTTGCCTTCATCATGCCTGTCCTCATCATCACAGTGTGCTATGGACTGATGATTTTACGCCTCAAGAGTGTCCGTATGCTCTCTGGCTCCAAAGAAAAGGACAGGAATCTGCGAAGAATCACCAGGATGGTGCTGGTGGTTGTAGCCGTGTTCATCGTCTGCTGGACTCCCATTCACATTTACGTCATCATTAAAGCCTTGATAACAATCCCAGAAACTACTTTTCAGACCGTTTCCTGGCACTTCTGCATTGCTCTAGGTTACACAAACAGCTGCCTGAACCCAGTCCTCTATGCTTTTCTGGATGAAAACTTCAAACGATGCTTCAGAGAGTTCTGTATCCCGACTTCCTCCACCATTGAGCAGCAAAACTCCACTCGGATTCGTCAGAACACCAGAGACCATCCCTCCACAGCCAACACAGTGGATAGGACTAACCATCAGGTATGTAGCTTCTACAAATATCTCCTGGTGATAACATGAAATTACAGATTTGTGTCAACTCAAGGTTTGAATCCGTTAGGAAGAAACCAGTAAGCAGGTGATTGAGGGACAGCATGAGGCCTAAGGGAGGAGAACAAATTTTGAGCATTGTGTTGGGGAGGCACTTCATTTATAAACTGAGCTCTATATATTTGCATGCAGTCATTTGAGATCTGCCCACTGGAAATCTGTAATACCTCTAAACATCATTATTTTCACAGCCTTTTCTTCGTGGCAAAACGAGTGACTTTCAGCATATTTTGGAAGTAATCCTGATCTAGAACTCTTCTCAGGTTCCCCCTCCATGTGATATATTGTATGCATATCACTCTACTATCCCTGTCACTTCTCAAAAGCCAGTCCTGCTCTGAGTCTGTGGTTTTAAGAGAAAGGGTCAGCACTTTGCTGACGGTAGTGCCTGGTACAAGCTGTTCCCAGGCTATCAGTGTTATAGGGAAAGGGAAAAGAAAGAGAAAAATGAGGAATGATGATTTGTTGGAAGGTATATTTCTATGTGCAGAAGAGTATAGAACATGGCCTGCATGAAAAATTTAAGATTTACACACAATATTATAACTAAATAAGAAATCAAAAAGAAGGAAAAAGAAAAATGTGTCTCTACGTTAATATTGGCTTATTAAGCCACTCATTTGCAAAATTTGGAGTCTGCCCTTTAAGGTAAATCAACCATATCACTTAAATATCAATATAAATTTAAGTAGGTAAATTTTCAAATAATGGTGCCAGCATCCAAAAATCAGTTTATGTAATTTGATAATGCACAACTCAAATTTAAACATTCTGTACAGTAAATTCTTGAGTCCGAAGCTTAAAGTTCCTAGGGTCTGGGGTAGGTCTTTAGGGACAGATGGTCCCACAAAAATCACTAGAAAAAGAAATCCAGGGGACCAAGAGTTAGCTGCTTCCTCTCTGCTATCTCTCCACCACACCCCACTTTGCCATCTCCCATCAGCCCCACCTCAGCCACATAGCTGAGCCCAGGGTCACTCTGTCTAATTGACCATGGAACTAATACAATGCACCCCATCGGGATCATTAATCCTCATACCCCTGATATTAAATAATGCAGAAATGAACACAGGAACTGGCTCCTCCTAAAAAGTATGAGATAATGATGACAGACCCACTTCCAACCAAAAGGAAATTAACTTATTATGTCTCACTTCTAAATCCTTCTCAGAATGGAAAGCCAGAAGGAAATGCTTTCTACCCTCAGCTTCTTTTTTCTATTTTCTTTCCACATCAAGACTTTAAAACCTTCCCTCTTGCTAAGCAAGCCAGCCTTCTCAGCTATTGAAAGCTTGTGAGTAACCTGAAGAGGGCAGGGATTTAAATAGATATTCTTCAGCCTAAGGATAGTATATTAAAGAAAGCAATTTAAAAGTCTCATTTCTACACCAAAGTTAAAATTCATGGCACAAGCAGCAAAATACTTCCACTGGGGCGCAGGAGAGCCATTATAAAAGGCTGGTTCTTTCTCCTGTAGTCTCACCCATATCTTCCCCCTGCTTTTGGGCCCTTCTGGGTGCAGTTGTCAATAGTGTGCCCTGGACCACCACCCCAGCCTCTTGCTGCATCTGATCCTCCCAGCATCCTTCACTCACCTTGCTCTCCGGGCAATTCAGCCCCCAGCCCAGCTGCCGGCGTGTCTCCTACTTGAACATGACCTCCCTTCAGTTGCCCCTGAGAGTGCCCTTGACTCCCCTCCCAATACAACCTTTTCACATCGGCGCGGTTCCTGCATAGCCAGGGAGAAGAGAAAGGAAGCTAATTGGGGAAGCTCTGTTCTAAGTAACTAAAAGGTTTGCTTTAAAAATACATGCAATTAGCGCTTATCTTCATCGCAGCCTCCATGAGGCAGCATCAGTGTCAGATCACAGCAGAAACACATTAGCCCCGGAATTGGCTGCTTTCCCAAAATGCCCAGCTGGGAGAGCCGGACAAAGAGGACCGGCTGCCAGGAAAAGAGGAAGAGACACTCTGACATATTTGAAAATTAAGATAAATCAAAGATCCTTTTGCTAATCTCCACTAATGTGATCATTAGAATCAAGCCAGTTACACTGACATCTGGGACAATACATCAGCCATTGGTGAGAGTTTCAATAATACATCAAAATAATAAAATTATTAGAAGGAAAAATCAGAGACTTTGTGTCTGTGTCTGTAGAATGTAATTGATTCATTGTACAAATTCAGAATCTGACAAACAGGTTGTTTTTGTTTTATTTTTTAATACCATGAGCCATCATGCTAGGAAAACAAAGCTAATTGGATTTGCATTAATTTTTTAAATGCTTGTTTGAATTTTGTATTTTTGTAGATGTTTATGTCTGCCTGTGTATTTGTGTTCTCTCCAAGAAATATACTATACTATGTATGTCCCATCTCAAGCACACTAGTCCACTTCATATCCTGCAGATCAGAGATCCAATATCAAACCTTCCCAGGGTGTCTGTATTCTGACAGCTGTACACTGAGGCCTGTCCATACAGCGCAAGGTGAAGTGGAGAGTTGGCACTTCCCAAGGTAATATGTTAAGCCATGTGAGAAAATTCTGTGCTGGAAACAAACTCTGAATCAGACTCATATAGTGAAGAGCTACCCAGTTAGCTTTTGCTGCATAACAAGTCATCCCAAAATTTAGTGGCTTAAAGGAACCATTATTTAGTTTGAGATTCTATAGATCAATAATTTGGACTGAAGTGGGCTGAACAGCTCTTCCAGGCTTAGCTCCGATCACTCTGTGGTCAGCAGCAGTGGCCAGATCTGCTGTCAACTAGCTGGTGTAGGATGACCACAGCAAGAATGGCTATCTCTAGTATGTTTGCATGGTGATCCCAGGTTCAAGATTCAAGGGGTGGAAAAAAGACTCTGCCAGTTGATAGTAGGAGCTGCTGTGACCTTGCAAAGGTGTGTAGATACAGCAGAGCAGTAACTGTGGCCACTCTTGCTAACTTTCCACAGGAGGCATGTGCTGCCTGAGTCAGGCGAGCCATAGAAAACTTCCTGAGGGCCTGAACCACATCTTTCTCCTTGGGCCTCCAGCATCTCCCAAGCACAGTGTCTGGCACAATACAGAGCTGTCCAAAAAGATCTGTTGGCCAAACAGATCATCAAAGGGCTCATGATATTTCAGGAGCCACGAAGGGTTCTGGCAACATCAGGCTCACTCTTCAGAAGGGCCTAGAAAATACTCACAGAAGAGGTTCTTCATTTTCTATTGGCTGATCCTCTGATCAGAAGAGATACTGTTTAAAAACTTGTTTATTTACACTTGTGCTATCTCGATTTTATTTTTAAAATCAGCTATCGATGAGGAGGCTAAGAACTGGATTCAGTGCCCAAGGAGATCTTGGTTTGGCTAAGTATGAAAAAAAAGGTCCCATGTTCTTTTGAGTATTTCAGGGCTCAGCCATTGCTCCAACTGTAGCACCCATGCCTGGAGTATGTTCAGCTTATCATCTTTACAGCTACTAGCTTTTTGTTGAGTAGACTCACACATAGGCATTCATTGTCCATGTGCTCTCCGTGCAATTTGAGTTCTCTGTGCATGGGCCATGCTACTGTTGTCATTACTGGGCTCCACGTTGCTTGAGAACACTCATGTCTGCAATGCTGGCCACTCTGACCAGTCTTCAGTGCTTGTTTTCCACTCCGAACACCTCCCATAATGCATTTACTGTTTTGATACCTAGGTTAGCATTTAAAGTGTTTAATGTTACATGGGAAGACAACCAACTTCATTAGATTATTCGGATCATTAGTTAGAGTTTGTGTTAACTATAACCATAAAAATAATACTAGTTTACATTTGTATCACAGGTTACAAAATAAAGTCTTTTCATGGGCACCACCACCTCAGCTACCTATAAAACCCTGATTGGTAAATAGGAGAAAAATGAATGCTCAGAGAGGTTAAATGATTAACAAGATCATTCCACCCATAAGAGGTAGAACCCAAACGAACAGTCCAGTTTCCAATGTTAATCCAAAGCTTTCCTCTGCGTGTCACGCAACAACATTGTGCACTCAAGTATAATTGTGTGGTCTCATCCAGAGGTTCTCAAGCTTCAGCATGAGCTCCAAAAAATGGAAGTTTTGAAGAACTTTTCTAAGAAATTCTGGTTCACTGGGTGGAATTAAGGTCCAAGAATCTGTATTTTGGATAAAACATGAAACCAAAAACTCTAATTTAAACTATAACTCTCAGCCCTGGCTGGTGGCTCAGTGGATAAGGTGCCAGCCTGCAAACCCAAAGGTCACAGGTTCGATTCCCCAGCCAGGGCACATCATGAGGTTGTAAGCCAGGTCTCCAGCCAGGTCTGTAGTTGGAGGCAGGTGAAAAAGGCAACTGTACATTGATGTTTCTCTCCCTCTCTGCCTCTCTTCCCTCCCTGCTCTCTAAAAATAATAAATAATTTTTTTAATCTTTTAATTAAATAAATAAATAAATAAACTATAACTCCAAAGACTACCAAAGTCATTTGGGGGGTTAATCTTAATAATAATTTCTGTCGAGCTGGTTGATATAACATTTTACCCAATGAACCTTGTGTTTAGCAAAATGATGTAGTTATTCCTGGGCAAAGCCTTAACTCTCTATTATGTGTAGCAGTAAATCTCATAGGAGAAAGTAATACCACAGTGGGAAAGCTAACATTATGGTACCTCCTGTTCATTCCTTCATATTAATATGGCAAGCTGATCCCTAGACACTCTAGCTACTATTTTTAAAACACTTCCTTGGCATTTTAATCCAAGCACAAAGTCAAGATATAAGGAGATACTTTGCATTTGTACTAACTATAAAACTATATTGTCACTGGCTAAACTAAAAGCAATAGCCTAATCTTTAAAGTCAACCACATGACTCTTAAGAACTAGGTCTTGGTTTGTTTTCTTTTTCTACAAAACATCTGTGGAGAACTAATTTGTGTTTCAATTTCATGACAAAAGCTCTGGAAAGAATAACTTAAAAATTATAGAGCTTGACCACGTTAATGTGTTTTGTCAATAAAATCAAAATGGCTACTTTTTAGTTCTATCATTTAAAGAGGAAATTGTTCCAGATGTGAGTGCATGTGTGTGTGTGTACACATGCATAGTACGGTTACATTTCTGTGCATGTGTGATTCTGAAGTACACCTAGGTTTAAAATGAAAAATATCTTTCATAAATAGCAGAACTTGGTATATTTTGATAAATTGCTGGGAGAAAAAAATATTGTTTAATTGGAAATATGTCAATTCCTAGAAAAATAGGTGACTTTAAGATTAAGATTACTAGTAAAGATATTTATTGACCAGTTTGTGCCCAGTATATCTTACTTAATCATATGAAGTATGAATTATTATTTCTACAATTGAGAAAATCAATGTTTAAGGAGTTAACTTGCCCAAGGTCATAATTAAAAAGTAGTGACTGAGGAATGACTCAGTCTCTTAATCAATATTCCCTACTGTCCCTTCAGTCTAGTGTTCACTCTTTTCAGTGGGAGCTCTTAGAACTCAATATTAGCCTTTATCTATTGGCAAGTTGAGTGCCGTAAGATCTTTATCTCTGTTAGATATGTGCTCAGAGTGTTTGTGTGTTTGGCTGTAAAGATAACTATTCAAACAGGTTTGTGAATAGCGTGAAGAATTAGAAATTTAGTAATGAGCTCCAGATTCTAAGACTCACCAGCTGCATGTCCTAAGCAAGTTTCTGGAACTCCTTGTATTTCAATTTTCTCATCTGTGAGAATGGTGATAACCATAGCAGCTAACACTCAGTTTGACGTGAATGCATAGGTGTCCGTGCAAAGTACACAGCACAGGGCTAGGCAACAAGCCAGTATTTCTAAATAGCTTAATGTGGACTTGCTTTTTCCTTCTCTTCATTTTTCCCCCCAAGAAACTAAATTACACCTCTTGTAAAAAAAAAAAAAAAAAAAAAAACAGATATTTAAGAGTGAAATGATGGTCCCAAAGGAATTATAAGGTTGGTCTAATTCAAGGCTTCTCAACCATGGCACTAGTGACATGGGGGGGATAGATAAATTTTGTTGTGGGGGAATGTTTAGCAGATCCCTGGCTTCTACCTGCTAGATACCAGTAGCATCCTCCTACCTCCAGTTGCCACAGCCAAAAAAATAGTTGAAAACCACTAAACAACTCAATTAACCATGTTTAACAGATAAAAATAAATAAAAAATCAACATCCAAATTAGCTGTAATATCCTTAAAGTCATGCCTTAGAGTTGAAACTAGACCCCAGATGCCATGAGGCTGGTCTAAATCCCCTCTGAAACATACACTGATTTCTCAAAAGAATTTTTTTTCTGTACTGCTTTTCAGTTGGAAAGAATTAAGACAATACTAATGGAAGACAAAAGGGGGCCAAACTTCTTCAGAAGTCATTTTATTTCAAGTTTTTCTTTCAGAGCAAATGATCTCTATCCTGAAACATTATTAAGAAAGAATTGAGGCCAATAAAGGTGAAGGTAATTGTTAGAAAACACTGAAGTCTCTGAATGAGGGCACATCTCCTGATGATCTTAAAACATTGAGAACTCTTAAATGAAACACAAATAATAACTTCAAAAGCAAAAATGGGAGAAGTCTTAAAAATCTAGGGGAAAGGGAATCCTAATTTTAATGGGAACTTTACAGCAACTGAAAACCACACAAAGTTTAGCTTTGAACTGATGTTTTTAGAACCTAGATCATATTACTAAAATATATTTTGAGAGCACATAGAAAGGAAGCAATAATCTTTAGGAAACAACTAACTTTTCTAAGAATTAGTTGTAGCAAAACAAATCTTATTTTCTTAGAGGATTACAGGATAGGAAAATCAAGGAAGACCAGCATCAATAGTGTTTTTAAAAAGAGATTTGACCAGCTCTTATTAATTTCTGTAATGTTTTTGCTATGTTAAATTATGATCTGGATATAATGGTACAATGAGGTAAATTAATAAATTTTGATTGCTATCTTAAACATCCAATGGAGGAATACTAAATAATCTAGATAATAGGATAATGAAGCAAACTTAAGCTATAATAATTACTAAGAAAAACTTGAGTCCAAAATGCCAACTATAGAAGCAAAAACTATGAATAATAGCAGATATGTACAAAAAACTCCTGGAGATTTTATGTCATGGATTAACAACGTGATCATAATCCATCTCAAATGTTGCAATTACAGCTCTATTGCGTCAACAGGAGCCTAGTGTCTCAAGCCAAAGAAAAGTTAGCTTCATTCTCATAGACAACATATTTCCAGAATGAAATGAACAAATTAGACTGTGGTCAGAGATGAGCAGCAAAGAAGGTGAAGAGAGTTAAGATCCCTTAATATAACAAATTTTATAATAAGTGCACGTTTACCCTGGGAAATAGAAAACTCCAGAGAAAATCATCTTCAATACACTTAAAGGGATGCAAATAGGTGACTGAACTTCTCCAACACAACTCTAATAATGAAAGCCAATGAGAGGGTGGAAGCTATGGAGAAGGGGGTTTTCATATAACCAAAGAAAGAATTTTCTAAGCTTCGGCATGAAAGGATGTCCTTGTCACTAGTATTAGCATTTTTCTTACGTAGTAGAGATGTTACAAGAATTCAGGTGCTGAAGTTTGTTACTTAGAGACTCCTAGAGGACAACTCTCCGAATAAGTTTTTCACAGGTTCCTACAAAACATCACTGCAGTAAAATGTTAATATGTGATCTATTTTTTAAAAAAGAGCTTTTCAGACAAATGTTAGGAAATGTTGTCTTCTTATTTATGAAGGTTTCACTAAAGCAATTTCTAAAAGCCTACTGTAAACTATCAGTCCCCAAGAGGAATAAATTTATTCAAAATTCAATGTTTAACAAGGATAAATCCCATAATCCCAAGTACTCACCAGTATTTCAAAACTTTTTATCTCTTACTCTCACTCATTTGAAAATATATGGTCTAAGTACAAACAAGATACTGAAACTGCCTGTCTCAGAAAATAGAACAGGCTGTATTTTGTTTGGGTTTTTACTTTTGTTTTGAAGCTTGCCACTTTCTGGTTACAATCCCTAAGGGGGAAAAGTCTATGTCACTTTCAGATACATTTTCACTAATGTAAACCATACATTGCTTAGAATAAGCTTGATCATTGACACATTCTTCAGTTCGAAATGAAAGTTCTTTGAGAAAAATAGCTTTCTTTTTAAAAAGCTATGCATACTCAACTGTGAGAAGCATACCACATGTTGAATGATTAATTACAAGATTTCTTGTGAAAGAACAGCCCGGAAACCAGGGAACATGGGTTCTGAAGTCAGCTGACCACCAGCTGGGTGAGCTTGGCATCCCATGCCAAGGCTGCTTAGGGATCTCTTGACAAACAGGACCTATCCAGGCCTCTGCTCAGATCAGTGTGAGAACATCAGCTTAAAAAAACAAAATGCAAACATAAACACAAAATGCATTATATATATATATATATATATACACACACACACACACACACATATATATATGGTTGATAGATGACAGACAGATGATAGATAGATAGATAGATAGATAGATAGATAGATAGATAGATGCAGTACGCACACATGTCAGAGATCATTTCTGGGTTTGATTATTTTCCATGCAGACTTTGGGGATTAACATCTTCCAGGGATCATCAAAAGTAACCACCAAAGCTCCCATTTTGGAAAAAATAAGTTCATCTTAAGCACAGAAGGAAGCATATAGCATACAGAGTCTGGATCCTTTGAACTACCATATTATTCTACCTCTCCTTGAATTCTATGCGCAAGGCTGACCCCTTGTAACACCTGCAGCTCATTATGTCTGAGTCCAACAATGGAGCTTGGAAGAAGGGATGAGCTCTCCACAATTTAGGTAAATGGGGAACCTGGCCTGTGAGTCATCAACTCCAAAAGTATTTTGCATGGCTCTGCTTTTATGGTTCTGTAATGAATGAGATTTTGAAGCTGTTATTGACTGAAAGTTTGATCAGCTTCAAAAGTCCTCAAGACTGTTATTGGCTTCGATTGCACCTTTGGATGGCATCACAGACGGGAAGGAGAAAATTGAAATGGAAGAGAGTAACTGCAAAAAGCAAAAATAAGAATATTAAGCCAGCTTTCCTCTTCCAGCATCCTTGGACATGTTGCTTCACCTTTTAAAACTTCTGCTTCCTTCTATAGATTTATGAGTTGGAAAAGACAGTCTCTTAAGTTCCCTCCAAGGATAGAAAGTACACTCTAATCAAAAAGGCTTTAAACAAGCTTCAGTTTGAACCAAAAAACTTCTCAAAACTTTATTTTTTTCAAAATGGGCTAACAGCCCAAAGGGATTCATTTGATTTGTGGACTTCCTGGAAAATAAAAGCTTAGAAAACTGTTGACAACACTGCAAAACTGATGGTAAAGTAAAATATTGTATCTGTCTACCTTCCAATGACAAGTATCCCAAAATTCAAAACAATGCTGTGGTTATTGTCAGGAAAGAAATCCAGCCTTAGAAAATAGTAGAGTTTTAAGCTCCCAAAGAAATCTCAACAAGCAAGCAAGTCAGCAGTCCCCAGCTCTGTAGATGGCAAAATGAACATGGTGGCTCCATGAACCAGAGAAAAGCTCACTATCAATAGCACAGCTAACAGTAGCAACATCAGCACAAGAGCACTGGCTCCCTTGTGGGCATGTCCCATGCTGTGATACCATGGGCCCAGGTGGCCGCTGTGCATACAGTGGGTTGCACTGCTGCTGAAGATCCCAGCGCTCAGTTCTTTAGCAGTAAGCAAGCCTATCCTGCTCCCCTGCAAAGTAGGAGCAGGCAGTCACAACGTGATCATGCTGTTGTTGTCCTGTGGTCTGGCATTAAAGGTTCTTAACTGACTATGTGACTATAGAAACAACTCAGAGTCAAAAGATAGCTAGGTCTTGCATTTCAGCACAGTAAGCGACAATGTGCAGGGATACATGGCAGACTGCCTCACCCAATAATTCGCCTGTCAGCTGGCTGTATTCTTGGCTGAATTCAACTTGCATATATTTATGTCACCCCACTGGTAATTTGGATTAGACATAATGAAAAGGGCTAGGAACAAAGCTGTTCCATTTATTTCGGTCAATACTTGATTAGAGTTTTTATTCTTTCCATCCACAGGATCAGATCAATCAGCAGTATTGACCTCAGCCATACACTTGCAGGTCCTCGATTCAAATGAATTAGTCTCAGAGAGCCACTTAGCTTCCTCTTTTATGGTATGCATGGATTTTGCACCATAGTGTTGGTACTCATTAGAACACAACAGGAGTGGTTGGCAACCATACCAACCAGAATGTTCACTAAGGCCAACTGATGACCCATTTATGATCAAGGAGTTTAGCCTTACCAATTGACTTTCTATGGCTTGTTCTGTCTTATTGGCTATGGTAGCTGAAGTCAAGGACAGGTTCCATAACATAGTCATTGAAACAGAAATCCACAGTAGCAAGCTTCATTGTTAGAAATGACTAAATCATGGGATCCAATGCTTAATAGCCTAGGTGCTACCTTCACTCTCTAAGAGCATAACTTCCCTCACTTCTTTTTCAGATACATGTTTCATAGTTCCTCAGTCTGTTGATCAAAACACCCCTGGGCTCTGGCTGGTGGCTCAATAGATAAGCACCAGCCTGAGAACCCAAAGGTTGCTGGTTCAATTCCCAGCCTGGGCACATAATCACGTTGCAAGCCAAGTCTCCAGCCAGGTCCATCGCTGGAGGCAGGTGAAATGCAACCTTACATTGAAGTGGCTCTCCCTTTCTTCCTCCATCCCTGCCCTTCTCTCTAAAAATAATGAATAAAATATTTTTAAAAAATAAAAAACAAAAAAACACCCCTGGACTTTCTTCCTTCTCCTCTTTCTCTGGGTCTGTATCTTTCTACTCACCATAGAGGTGCATTGTTCTCCAGATGTTTCCAGTTTTGACTTTAGACTGGGTGCAGATGTACTTCCCTACCTGGTGAGGCCCAGAGTGCTCCCTTAGTCCCCTAGTCCATAGGAGAGCAAGCAGCAACCACGGCACCATCTGGGCAGCTGGTTAGTTGATCCCTCAGCCTCCATTCACCCACTCAGCTCATGTTTATCAACAGCTAGGACAAAGGTGGACCACTCACACCCTCTGTCTATACCACTTGAGCCAGAACATCTACCAACAGTTCCCAAGGATTCTCTCTACATCCTCAAACCTCTGCCATGAGCCCTTGCCTTTCCTCTTCCAAAAAGTTGTCTGTCTTAGCACACTGTGTGTGGCACCAGTTGGGGGAAAATGTCAACCCTTCAGAAGATGGCAAGAAGTAACAAGTCTCCAAAGATGACTGAGTAAGGAAGCAGGAGCCAGGCTCTAAAGTCAAACAGACTTAGACAGTTTATTACTCACAGCGCAGTGAACAGCAGAAGATTTGCCATGATAGTGCCTTCCCCATTCCAAATCCTACAGGGCGAAGCAATGCAACCAGGTGGTGGTTGGTTATGCACACAATGGGTTGTGTAGGAGTTGAGGAACCAAGAGGTAAAGTCTCAGCCTTTTTGCAGTACACAAACCTCCCCTGGAGCAAGCAGTCACACAGCGGTCAATACTGTAGTCACCTCCACCTACTTAATTACTTATGTGAGTATTTACAGAAACAGGGCCAGGTCAGAAAACAGGTAAGTCTTACAGTTGGGCCCAGGACCATGCAGGGCCTATGGCAGACTGCCTACAATGGTGGTAATGATTTCTCTATTCTTATTATCAGGAAATACATATATTGCAATATTTAGGGATAAAAATGAAGTTATCAAATGGCTCAATAAGATTTTGTGTGCTTGTGTTTAGAAGAGAGAAAAAGCAAAGAGAAAGTAAATGATAAAAAGACAATTAGAATAAAATGTTAACAGTAGGTGAATCTGGGTAAAGTATTCTTTGTACCCATTTGCCCAGATTGTACTTTTCCTGAAGTTTGAAATTTACCAAAATAAAGTTGAAGGAAAAAATATTTCACCTCTTTACACTTACTATACAAACACTTCCTTTTCTTCTCACCCAAAATTATAATAACAATGGCAAGCAATGATTATTTTGTTAATTATAAAACTGGTTTCATTTCCATAATCCTCCTGCCTCATTTGGAAATATCAAGTCACATTTCATGCTTGTGAACAAATGCCATGTTATTGCTCAACATATGTACATGCTATCTTAACAACAAATGTGGGGGTGGGGAAATCACTGAATTTCAAATCAGTTTCATTGGAAAAAAGATTCACTAATTTTGAGAACTGGACATAGAAATAAATTTTTCTTTGTATATGAATTTTTAAAATGTGCCACAATTTTTGTTTGAAATGTTGACCAAATCATGAAAAAATTGAAGATAGGGAGAGTCAAAGAAGGTCACAGACAGAGGGAGATAAAGAGTTTGTATTAAAATATATATTTTAAGAGAAGCCATCAACAAAATATCTCTGATGACCAGTATATAGTTGTATTACTTAAGGTATACAAATGCAATAGGATTTTCGTAATGACCTAAGAAATTATTTATAATGACCCAAGAAATTATATATTGACTTGACATTCATGGAAAACTCTGAGAGTTGCAGGACAAAGTATACACAAATACCCTGAATTCAGTTCTGACACATAGAAGATGTCCCATAAATGTGTGCTAAAACCCCATCTGAGATGCTTATTGTCCTTGTTTTTTCTCTTCTTTCAGCTGGAAAATCTGGAAGCAGAAACTGCACCATTGCCCTAATTGGGTCTCCTGCCATTTAGACCCTCGCTGTCCTTAGAAGCCACTGTTTCATGTGGAAGCAGGTCACTGCCAGGACGTGTGGGAGGTTCTAGTTTTTTAGGAAAGTGCTGACTCTGAGTCATTAAAACTCCCTCTTCTCCAGTCACTTCACTCTGCATTATTAGAGGGACAGCCAGACTAAGTGCAAGCTCTGGGAAAGAAAGAACTGCACCACACAATGAGTTCAGCCTGTGTACATAATCACAAGGAGGATGCCCCATGGGACCACAACAAGCTATGGTATGTGAAGTGAGGTCGTCATGGAAGATGAACCTTCTGTAGGTAATATATTTTTCAAGCAACTATTTATGGCCTCATCAGAGAAAAACCATAGATTGTTTAATTCACCATAGTCACCTGTACAGTAAATGCTACCTCTGATCAAAGCACCTTGTGTGGGTATCCAAGAATTTCTAGTCTTCTGTAAGGGAACACTTTGCTCTATTGTTGACCTTTAATGTTAACCTTAAAATTCCTTCTGATGAAGACATCATTTCCACCTTCACTTCTTGGTTTTGCATTTTTGAAAGAAACGCATCTCCATCATTGCAAGGGAAGAGATTTACATGGAAGGTCATCTGAAACCCAGGCATGTGTCAGCTGCAGAAAGGTTGACTCTTGTGTACTGTGAGTACTTCTTCAGTGTTCACAAGAGGGAATAGTAGGTCAATGAGCTCAACACTTTATTCATGAAGGAAGTTAAGCATTACAATGTACTCTTCATTTCTCAGTAGTTTCTTCATACTGCACACTCTGTATTATTTATTTTGTTAGCTCTGCTCAGAATATTTATGGTTTTTGAATCAGAGTGAGAAACTGACAGATGTTTTTGGTGATTTTCAGAACAGTTTAAACTTTTTTAAAAATATGGATTCAATAAGCTTAATCTCAAAACAAATATATTCATATGACCGTGGAAGAATGAATGATCTATTTTTCCATCCTGTATTGCTGCTTGGAAATGAAATATTAACAATGACCAAGAATATTTTCCTGAAGATTGTGCTTATATAATGACTTCACCAATATGTTTGCCTTTTTGATTGTTGTGAGGTACCATGGTTTCCTTGTAAAATGCCATTCTTTTGGGTAGTTTCTCTTAGAGTATTCTCTTTGGTATGAAATACTACAGCAGAGATTTGGCAATCACTCATTTTGTTTGATCTATATAGGCATTCAAGTCAGATGGCCCATGCCAAAAAGCTCTGCACTGTGAACTTTTGTCTGCATTTATTAAATGAATCAAATACATTGCAGTTATATAGGAAGACACGAACAGAAAAGTAGGTATCAGCTTCCCTTATTAGAGTATTCCTGAGTCTATAAACTGTCAGTAGTATCAGCTTTAAAGTTGCATATATTCCACAACCTAACAAGGTACAAGTACACATTAGACATCCAAAGGCAATGCTTCAGGAAGACAACTGCCATGGATCAGAATAACTGAATTGACTGTCTCAGATCTGATAGGCTGTTGTTATGTGGACCCAACCCCGTGTATCCATTGGATAAGGAAGAAATCTAAGATAAGTGTTCTAATGTTTTCTTCTGATAAAGTCTTATATTTGCCTCTAATAACCTCCATTTCCTAAATATTATGTTCTGGAATGTATATGCATTTTTTGACAATTTTCTGATCAAAGTTATTAAAACTAGGGCCTTAAATTTTAGAGTGTTAAATAAATGTATTTGTGTATATATATTTACATAAATGTCTTACTCTAGGGCTTCCACAAGTAAAAGGGATAGTTGAAATGAAACACAATAGGAGAAATAAAATGTCTGTATGTAAGTCACTGGGGAAGAAAATTCTTGTTTTTAATGGATTCTAATAACATGGCCTCTCTCAAGGGATTGCTATTGTTGTTTTCTGCTCATAGAACTGTTTCTCAGTGATCACTATTTCAACCTAATGGCCAGCTCTCAGCTAAGACATTCTAAAGTAAGTAATAAATAGGTGTGTTTTCAATATTTTCATAAATCTACTAAACTAAAACTACCTTGCAATTCCCTGACAAATAGAGAAGCAACAGCCCTGACTCAGATGGCTAGTTTCTGATGAAACCTGAAGATAAAGAAAATGTAATATTTTGCTTTGTTCTTTCTTCTTACCTCATCCTTGTGCTTATGGATGGGCTCTCTTCTAGCTGGGCAACCCAGTAATGCAGGTTATAGGTAGGAAGTGGAAATTTTGCTTCTTTATCTAATTACTTGCTACGCAGATTCTACGGCCAATTAGTTACTGTTTTCCCATTTAGCCTCGACCTTCACTGTTACTTTGCTCCTGCATCCATCTCTGCCTGCCAATCACTGGAAAGGAAAGAAGAGGGGAGGGGAAACTTTCAGCTGGGGCAAAAGTGAGTCACCAGGAATCTATTGCCAACACCCTAACTGGGTATTTGATCTCATTTTCATCTTAAACCTTTTGTTGTCACGGTCTTGATCCACATTAACGATTTGATGATGTCAAATAAAAGAGTTTAGTGAAGAGGCTAGAAGTTTGAGATTCAAGGTTCCCTGCATCCATGTCTGAGTACATAGTGTGGCATTTTTTGGCTTTGTGTCTGTGAACAACATAGTTAAGCTCTCTTAGCTTCAGCCTTCTTTTTAAAATAGAGCCAATAATAGCTCTATTATGGGCAATGGTCAGGACCAAGTAAGATAATGTATATAAAATCTTGGCCTACCATGTAGCAAAAGCTCATTATTTGTAGGGAAGATTATAAATGAAAGCTATCAATGTCAAAACTAAAGATAAACTTGGTTCTCACTGGGAACCACCACTGTGATCCTCCCTCCTTGGCACAAAACCCTGAGAAGGACCTGCCTCTAGAAAGCAGCAAACATCTCAAGCAGAACCTTTGTCTACAATAGGATGGCATTCTAACGGTGCCATCAAAAGAAGTAGGACTCTTAATTTGGCTATTGGAAACACTTTTCAACATTGAAATAGACAGTTGGCAGTTTTAAAATAAACTCTTCTAAAAGTTAGCTTTGTGTCAGGAAGAAGATATTAATTTCCTTAGATAATATGACATGTATTGCTAAAACTGACATCCATTCACTTGCAAATTTCATTATTGAAAAGGCACACTTAGTTCATTTAATATTACCTAAAAGTTGCTAACAAAGTTCTATTTCCAGCATTTTCGCAACATGCCCTTTTCATCTCAAGATCTAGGCAAAAGTTAAATTTAGAAGCACAAACACAAAGCCTTGTAGGGATACATAACTAGCACAAAGTAAATATTCTCTCTGGCCACATTTATCACAAAGCCTCCAAAGTCTTTACTTAAGTCAAGTACTATGTTTATTTGTTCAAAGGTAAAACAAGACCATTTTGGTAATTCTTGGGTTAAATGTTTCATTCAAATTGTGTGCTGAATTTCTTCTACAGTGAAGGTCATTACTTTATACAGGCAATTCTGTCTATTGGCAATTACCAAGATGAGTTGGCCCATGAGCAGTTTTCCAGCTTTAAACATAAATACTGCAGCAGTTGCAATTACCTTTTAGATTTTGCAGACACTGAAGCATCCAAACCAAACTCAGGGTAAGAGGTTGTAGCCTCAGCTTTTCAGCTTCTCTACTGGCCACATACCCCCTGTGTGGCTGTGCATATATGGCCCAAAGCATTACCCCCTTCATAGAAATGTCCACCAATAGGAAATGGGTGTCTTGAGGAATCCTTACTGCTATAGTGGAAGCATCAAAATTCTTACCTAGATTCTCAACCTAATTTTTTTTTCTCATAGGCCATATTCCTTGAGTTAAGAGAAGAAATAAGAATAACCGTGGACCTACATGGGTATCTTGACCTAACCCTTGTATTTTCCCATGTAAGATACTTTAGGGTTCCTAGTCAGAGAATGTGGCATCCAGATTATATTTAAGACCACTGTCATTAGGACTTTAGGCCCTAAAGTGATGAGTCAATTAAAGAGTCTGACTTTGGGACACCTAGCCAAGAGCCAGCTGAATTTAATTAGAAATCATTTCAACCCACAGTCATTATTTTCCACTGAAATCAAAATATAGCTAACTGAACTAAAACTTCAAGGAATTATGAACATTACTAACTGTTCAAAGATAAAGAAAAACCAAATACTTAGCATGCTACAGTGTATGGCAAGTATTCAAGCTCTTGTCATGCAATTCCATAACATTTCTTAAAGGTAGCAACAAATGGATCAATTTTAACTTAATTCAACCAGTATTATTGTGTCCTAGGCATTTGGATTACGATAAGGGCCATTGACACCAAGATTTTAGGAATATAAAGTGGGTTAAGGGTGGATTAAAAGTAAAGTGCTTGAAGGAATTAAATGGTAGCATCCTTTTTTTTTTTTTAAGTGCATCCTATTAACAACAAAGTACTTTTCAAATAACAATGAATAACAATATGCATTTTAAAGGAATTTTAAGAGTTTAGAAATCATTAAATTGATATATCCATCTTTTAAATCATCTCTTGACTCAAGTATATGAAAAGTTGATTCCAAACCTCGGGCACATATTTGGAGAAAGATCAATTTTCTGTGGTTCATCTCATCACACAATTAATACAAATTTAACAATATGTTTCAATTCATTTTGCATTTCCTATAAGCTTATAGTAAGTAATCCCATTGAATTCTGCACTTAGCATTTTACTTATAGTTTACAAAGTTACAGAGGAGATGGGGAGACTTACTGCTGCCTCTGCACTTTCTAAGAGGTTCAGGTTCACATTTCATGGCCTACCCACCTGGAAACTACTGCTTAGCGATATCCTTCACCCGATATCTAAATACAACCTGATGATCTTGTGTGGTCAAAAGTGAGCTCTTCCTTCTCTCTCAACCTCCAGAAATTTAGGAGTCTTGAATCCATCCAAAAGGCAAAATAAAAGTCTATGACAATATATTAAGATGTTCCCAGAGTGTACTCCTAAATCTAAGATAATACAAATGCTTATTAATTTAAAGGCAAGTTAAGACTCAAGTAGAACCAATATTTGGTAAGAAACGAAGGAATGAGCTTAATCATTTTTATCATTCTACCACTCAAATTATTTGGCATTGAACTTCACTGCCACTGGAAAAAGTAGTTGGCATTATTACCCTTTATACAAAGAGATTCTTTCCAAGAAACACACTGATGAGTTGCAGAGCAGGTAGCAATCTCTTCAAAGTTGCAACCATTCTATAGAATCTATCAGACCAGAAACAGGACCTATTGAAACCATACTTGGACACAACCAGCTACACTGGATAGGTTTACAGTTCTGTTTTAAGAAACCCTCTGTAGTTGTGGGAATAACACAAACCAGTCTATGTTAGTGACTGAATTTGCCTCTGTCTGTACATCTCAGTTATTTGTTGTCATTCAGGCCTATCTCATAAATTAAATATAGTTTGCTTCTTATCCCATAAATATGTGTATGAAATCTGAACCAGTGCAATTGAGAAAAAAAAAGATCATTGCTTAAGTTCCACCCAGAGTATAATATTAAGTTCTATCTATGGTACTCTTAGCAATATATACCCTGTTTACCAAGAAAAGTGTTGTTTGTTTTATGGTTCCCGAGAAGGAGCACCCAGGTCCCTTTGGAGACAGTGAAGAAAATTTATCTTAGTACGGTCACATGAACAAAAAAGAGTGCTGGTTAGCAACAAAACTCTTCCAGGAAAAGGTCATTTTAAACATTGCCCACAACTTTTTTCTTCATACTTGCAATCTGAGTATTTTTTAAAAATCTTCAGAACAAACTATCATACTTGCTCTTTCAAGTATCTTAAAAGAAATTTCTATTTTTTGATTCAAATGTTTGTGTTTAATATTTAATTTCTAATTAATTTAATATTAGAAAAATTTCAATGAATACAGTGGATTACAAAATACCAAATAGAAGTAATAGAAAAGAAAGGAAATATAAGAAGAGAAAAAGCAGAAATAAAGGAGACAACTACTTTCCACAGAGTCTGAGTAAAATCAAACATAGTCACACACAGTAAATAACGTAAGTGTGCTTCATGAATTTAATACAGTAAAATTGTTTTAATTAACAAACTCTGGAGGAAAGGGAGAGATGACTACATCTGTGTGACCAGATGATTATAATTTTATCCTTCCCAGTGGAGGAGGAAGTTAATGAAAGTCTAGGAAGGACAGCAATTACTTTTCCTCATCTTAAGGAGGACAGAGATGCCCCCACACTACGCACTATTTGCAAAATTCCTATGTCTCATAAGCTTTCTCATCTCTGGTTCCCTCAGAGGAGGAATTCTACATGGCAGAGATATATTTCACATTCCACATCCAGCCACAGCTAGAATGTCTCACCCACACTGCTGTGACACCAAAACAACCAAGCCTAGAGGTCACCTAGTACCCCTTCTGGTTTGCAAGTTCCCAGGTAGATTTGGTTTTCATAGATATTCCTGGTATGTGGTTTTCCTGAAGCCTTCAAAGAATCTTCAATCAGAAGTAAACCTGGGAAAATCCCCACTGGTTTTTTTGAGTGAGATATTAGAAATCTTACTTTCCTAAAGTAATAAAAGGCAATTTGCGTGAAGTTAAATGTCATACAGTGTGACACTGAGATGCAGTATTAAGCTCTGTTGTCTTCCTGGTAGAGTAGCACATATGATTGATTCTTCTCTTGCCATGGTCAAGACTTTCTTTAAAATCAGAGGATATTAGTCAGTCTAAGGAATCTAGTTACCAAAGAATTCCAAAAGAGAAGAGTTTCCATTTATAGAAGGGGTTGGATAAAACGGTTAAAAGTTGTAAAATGCCTACTCATTGTTTTGCCCACTCTTTGATTTTTTGTTGGTTGGTTGGTTAGTTAACTGGTTGTTAGGGTGTTTTTGTTGTTGTTATTTAAGATTTTTTACTTATTTTTGGAATGTTCATTATCACAAATACCTGCTCTTCTGTTTCTACCACTGAATAGGTTTCCCTTTGTAATGACCAGAGTAGGAGGTCAGCATGGCCCGAATAAAGTGAAAACTTGGGATATACCCTTGTTTATGGCTTAACATCATGATGGGCCCCCTACATTACCATTTCCCTAAATAATGGCCTCTCCTACATCATTTTGACTATAGAAACCTTCAGTATTCAATCTCTAACATCCTGGCTAGTACAAGAAACCCATCAGCCTACTGTTGTTCTCCTGCTCTCTGCAGGTGGCAAGTTTGATTCCTATTGCCTGCCCCTGCCTCTGAGGGGTCCTTTTAGAAATGAGAAAAAATAACAAGGCCTTCCTATTACTCTCTTTGGTTGTGAGACAAGTTGTTCCCCTAGCCTCTAGGTTCACCCAGTGTTCTGACTCAGTGGGAAGCTGCTACTGATCACCGAGGTATTAACTCAAGACTCATTTGCTTGGTTATGGAAATTTGTGGTCCTTATTTCTCAAAGGAGTGGAGAAAACCAATAAGCCTCCGACTAGCTGGGTCCTTTCCATGCAAGCTACTGCATCTATATAAATTAGTTTCAAATAACATCAGGTTGTTCTTCAAGATTTATAAAATCAATATTGTGAATAGTAGAATTGGGTGAGTGTTCTGAGAATACCCTTGCTACCTCTGAATCAGTCACATAATTTCTACATGGATTGGGGGAAAATAAGCAAAAAATAAAAGAAGAAGAAGAAGAAGAAGAAGAAAAGAAAAACTTGTGTTTGCCTGAACAACTGCCCAATGATTTTTGTTTGTTTTAATAAATTCAATCTATTTATGGGGGGATAGGGTTGGAAATAATCCTGATTACATCATTTATTTTTCACCTTTATTATGAAATCCTTCATTCTCTAAGAATGAACTGAGTTTTACCATAATCAAATTCATGAACCAAATGGTACAATATAATTCCTAATAATGGTTGATTGATGATCCATTCATTTTCAGTAGTGATGACTATAATAAAATTCCAATGAAAAAGAATTGGGACAGTCCATTAAAGTTACTAGCATTAGGATGTGGCTTAGCCTATATGCATGAATATGCACATTAAAAAATATGAGTATCTCTCTTAAAGTATCTTTTCATCATAACAAGGTTGAAGTTTCCAGTAGGAACTTGGGAGATTGAGTTGGCTTGTTTTCTATTGATCCTGAAGACCATTGAAGTGATCATGCTGGTTATTCTCAGCTGTCTGGTTTCTCACTTAGCCACAGCCAGGAACTGAACAATTAAAGGCAGACACCATGAGGAAAAGGGCCATGTTGTAGTTCACACAGAGCTGTGGGAGAGGGACCTGAATTCAGTCAACACTAACTGTCTGGTAACAGCCATGCTGTTTGGGACATAAATTTAAAAACTACATGTGATTCCTCTCCGTTTCTGCATGGTGCACCACTTAATAGGAAATAAAGATTAGGTGGGATCTGTAAGCATAAGTCAATTTCACTCTATTGTTAGGAGAAAATAATTTTGAGCTGTATCTCTATTTTTATAATGCTTTTAAGTCTAAGAAGCTCATGGTAACAGTATATAATATTGGAAACACCCACATAGTAATGTAATGTGAGTTTGAGTGCCCACTGTTTTAGAAAATCTATAATGGAAAAGTTAAAACGTCAATAATATATTAATGTACACTTTATTTCTCATAGGAACATCTACATCCATGTGAAAAATACATTCTCAAACACAGTCATGTAGTTCATGGCTTGAAAACCATGTAAGTTCCAAGATCGTTGGTAACAGCTCCGCAGCCTCTCTAGGATTCAGGAGACCGTGCGATTTTTTTAAATGGCTGGTTTGGTTGAAGTTTCTGTTGTCATTCACATGCTTTGCATTATTTGGTATATTTTGAAATAAACATCACCAATGCACACACATGCATACACACATCACAGCAAAATGGATCCTTGAAAATTATATGGTAATTGTCATCAAAATGGAAAGCAATCAACAAAATGTATCAAGTTCTTAGCTCCTTATTTGAAAGCCCACAATCAATAAATTACTGACAAACTCATTATTTACATTTAAAACCTGGCAATAAACTTAAAATAAATATTAGAAAATGCTTTCAACTATACCTTCTCTATTTAAATCTTAATTTGAATTTCAAATTATGTATTATCTCCATTTGAAACATCAAATTCATTGAAAAGTTTGAATGATCATAAACCTTGAATCCATGAAATTCAGTGTTACAATTTACAATTTAATTCTGCCACCATTAAAAAGTTCTACTATATGGTTACGAGAATGTAAATTTCCATTACTTTACTGAGAATTAAACTTATTATTATATATACTCCTATCTATTCCCACTGTGAATGGATTATATATAAGCTTACTATATATGTATATCAGTATATAAATTCCCATTAATTTGGGAGGAATTAAAGAAGAATGACCAATTTCCACTAACTCATCCCTCCCTTGGCAATGTATTTTCTGACCTTTGAACCTGCTTAATAACTCTGGAAACAAAATTTCAAGTGTTCTTAGTTTTTTTTTAATTTTATTGTGTTAATGAAAAAGGACATTTTGAAAGGAGTTTAAAAAAAGAAATTGAAACATCTTCATCAAATGTAGCAAATGGGCAAGTTTTAAAATGTGTGAATCTCAAGACTAGGTGCTCTGTCACTTGTCATTAAATATTTTTTAACATTAATGACACATTTTTGCTTTTAAAAATAACTTCCATTAGAAAAGCAATGAGCATTATATTTTTAATTATGCTTGCAATTCAGGTAACTAAAAGCCCTTAGTTTTAAAAAAAAAAAAATACCCATAACGTGTCCATGGGAAAAATCAAAATAATATAAAGAATGTTTTATTAAATGAGATTCTCTGTGGCTGATTTAGTTCTAATATTTTTAAACAAATTCTAGCCTATAAAACTACCTTTTCCCCCAGCAACAGGAATGGCCTCAGAATTCTTACTTCCTTTTTCTGAAGTCAAACCTAGCATAGACAATCAACTTTCTACTAGTTGATATCAATTCATGTGACTCCTATTCAGGGGCCTGGGGGAAGAGTGGAAGCCATCACTTTCCGTGAGAGCGTTGGGGACAGGAAGGAAAGACACAGACCTGCTACTCTGCACTTCAATTCAGCTTCTCGGCAGCAGTCAGATAGCTAAAGAGCAAATAGAAATGCTCACCTGTAACATGAAATTTAGAATAGTTCATGTTTTACGGATTTTCTATCTAAATAAATGAAAGCACATCTTTCAAAATGTGGTATGAAATTCGCAGAATTAACAATAAGCACAACATGCTTCCTGCGTTTAGTTTCATATTTCCTCCCATACCTGCCTTTATCACAATCAGTCAAAAATACTGGCCTTGGTATCTGGACAATATTTCACCTATGTGTCCCTGCCATAAAAATAGAGACAAATTTTATATATATATATGTGTGTGTGTGTGTGTGTGTGTGTGTGTGTGTGTGTAAAATTGGTTGCAGTAACACACAATGAGGAATGTTTAATAACACACAACGCTCTTTTCATCTTGGTGGTCTTCTAATTTTACCTTAGTTTTCTATTTGTTTTTTGGTTTTAATTAGTGTGTTAGTCCCATCATAATTGTTTTCCACTGTTGAAAAATAATTTCACTTGCAGGAAAAACTAAGCTACCATTTCACATATTGTGCACATTTCCAGCTAGGGGCAGGATAATCAGCTATGGCTTTCAAAAGGATGACCTGTCAGATCACAGGGGTCTCCTGCGCAGATCAAAACGGTGACTCATACATCAGTGAGCGCATCACCACAGTATTTTCACATTATTTCTATTTGACTGTTCAAGGTACTTGTATGTAAAAATAAAAACTTCACGTTGTATCTTGTTGTGCCAGAATATATACACATTTTAGGCTGTATTGTGGTTTTCTTGCATGTAATGTACAATGACATATATATATCTATGTATATATCTAATAAAGAAAACCTGATAGTGATACAAATTTAGATGTTCTCTTGCCTTTCTCATTCACACATGATAACTGACCTGTTTTAAAAAGATATTCCCCAGGTAAATGATGCAATGTGGGTAAGGAGCCTAAGAATCAGAAAAACAGATGACTTTGATTCTGGATAAGCACTTCAAAATGAATGAAAAGAAGTGAGCTTTTCTCTTCATAAATTATTTCCATTGTTTGTCCTTAAAACTTGACAACCATGACTCCCTGAGATAGAACTGACAAACAAACTGTACAGAGAGAAAACATCCTCTGCTGTAACATCTATAGTTGAAAATAGACATAACTAAATTTCATTTCTAAGCTACTTTTAAAAATTAAATTTGATATTTTAAGAAGCTGCATTCTTGGTCAAAAAAATATAAAGTGAAATAAGATGATATTTAGAGCATAGTTTAAGTTGTTAGATATGATTATTTTGAATGTGGAAGCAGTCTCAACACAAAAGCACCTTATTGTAAGGAAACAGCTATTTCAAAATAACATTGGATAACTCTAGATTACATATTGGAAAGAGTTATAAACATGAACCCTGTGAAAAGAAAAACCTTCATACTTTGTGTGAATGTACCACAATTCATTCATTCATGCTGCTATTCATGGACAGTTGGGTTGTTCCCTGTCTCAGGCTGTCATATGCAACGCCAGGAAGTGCGTATCTTGTGGTGCACATACATGTGCAATTCTCTTAGGAACATACCTGGGGGTGGCACTACCTGGTAAATAATACTAAATGGTTTTCTAGTTTACCCTTCCACCCACACGTGTGAGTGATTTCCAATGCTATGCACCCTTGTTAACTTCTGATATACATTTTCAGTTTCCAGCAATTTTTTAATTAATTGATTGTTGTGTTACAGTTGTCCCATCTTTCCCCATTGCTCTTGCCTGACCCACCCACCCCACCCCTCTCCCAGAGTCAATCTCCACATGTCGTCCATGTCCATGGGTCATTTGTACTAGTTCCTTAACTAAACTCTTCCCCTCCTTTCCTTCTTTCTCCCCAACTTAGTGATTAGATAGCGATATCTTATTCTGAGTTAATTTGCATTTTGCTGACAGTAATTACATTGAGCAACTTATATCTGTATTGGCATTTGGGAATTCTCTTTTGTGAAATGGTTCCATAAGCTTTTGCCTGTTTTTACTAGATTACATGTCATTTTCTGTTGACTTGTAGTTCTTTACATTCTATGGATATATGTATTGAAAGTATCTTTCCCACTCTATGACTTTAATTTTTACTCTTTTACTGGCATATTTGGGTGAATGAAAGTTCTAGATTTTAATATAGTCAAATGTATCAATGATAGTGTCTTATATGTCCTATTTAAGACATCTTTGTCCACTACAAATTGAAGAAGATATTCCCCTCCATTTTCTTCTAGAAGCTTTTACCTTCCGAAGCCTATAATCCACCCAAAAATTATTTGTATGTAGTATGATACAAAGTAGATATAATACTCATTGCTTCCATATGAACATTCAATTGACCCCACAGCATTTATGGAAAAGACTTGCTCACCTCTGTAGTGCATTAAACCTATGCTATAATTCAGGCAGCCTTGTATGGGTGGGTCTGCTGCTATTCAAGCTGTTCCATCGGTCTATTAACCCTGTTTTATATACCATAACCTTACAATGAGTCTCAATTGCCTAGTAGCGTAAGGCTTCCAACTCTGTTCTTTGCCCTCAAGATTGACTTGGCTGTTCTTGGCCCTTAACAATTCCATATAAATTTTAGAACCATCTTATTTCTACAGAAAAGGCCAAATGGATTTTCACGTCAAGTGTTGCCTGCTGGAAATGGCCTATGACTTGCGGTACAGTGTTTGGGAGCTGAATGAGGGAAGAAGCCTTAAGTTTGGCTTCAGCCAAATTTTAAAGGACCTTGAGTGTTATTTAAGGGACGTATCTTTATTCAGTGGGTAGTAGGGAGCCATCCGAGACATTTAAGCCGAGAAGTCAGGTGATTAGATCTGTATTTTTTGAAGGATCACCTGGAGGCTGCATTCAATCCCAACTCTACCCACCAAAATCCCCAGATGCTCATCTTAGAAGGAGGGTGACATTCACAGCAAGGTGCAGGAAATGAGTTATTCCTTTGGAATCCCAAAGCAAAGATGAAAGTGTTTATGCCTAGGAGTGGTAGGGGAAAGGACTCCTCATGTGTTGAACAGAGCAGACCTGCGCACCTCTCTGATGTACCGACATTTAGCCGAAACTTGGTTTGAGAGTCAGAAAAGCACTCCAACCTCTCAGAGTCAGTTCACAGCCACTCAGAAGACACATCAGTTCTCTGGGATGTCAAGGCCATGAGAGCAGATACAACGACTCTAGGACTGAAGTTGGACCTGAGTGACCCACACACCACCCCACATCATCCCTCCTCCTTCTTGTGACCCCAGGCTGAGGCAGGGAACATGCTCAGCACTAGAGGCAGAGTGCATCCAGAAGCCCTGGCATGTACACTAAACCCCACACAAAACATCAACCTGTTGAAAGATAACCAACCATGACTCAGACGCCTTCCGCTCCAACTTCTGACCTAGATAGCGGGAACAGTCAGGCAGTCCTGCCAAGGTACAAACAGTTCCCTTACAGAAATGGGCTGGCTGAGCAACTGATTTAAAAATTCATATGCATTTTTAGGACAAGAGTCAACAAATAAAATGCTCTTTGAGAGAAGAAATGGGAATAGTAGTTACAACTCCCTTACCAAGAATAAATGACAGGAACTAAGTTCGGTTTCACATTGAGAAGGGATCTCAGGAAGCTACTTTATTTCCTTCCCATTTCCTGTGGAGTCAAGAGGCTTCCGGGAGTAGTCTGGTGGCCAACTGAGCCTTTGACCATTTCAGTAGGTCAAATCTATCACCAACCTCCTGAGAAAGCTTTGTTCACTCTGTGGATTATGGAATTCATTGGAGATGTCTTTTGCAGAAGCAAAATAGACCAGAATAACGAGAAGCCTATGAAAATAGGTATCTTTCCTTATTCTGTTTATACATCCTTCCCAAGGGAGACCAACAGACTTGCTCGCTATCCAAACCAGGGGAAACTTTCATTCTTTAACTCCATCTCCTCCCTGGTGACGGGGCCCATGGCCAGCATATGAGAGACTTGGTCCAGCAGCAGAGCCCACCCTCTCTGAGCTATCTGCACTTTGTATCCAAGCCCGTAGACCCTCTCAGCTTTGGCAGGGACACACAGAGGCTCAGAGGAATGAAGGAAGTACTTGGGGCGTCATTCAAAATTCTCCTGGCTCGGCCTGGTATTGACAGAACTTCTTAAGCTTTCCCATTAAAGCTAGGCATGCACTTTCTTAGAGGACGACCAAAGCAGGCACACTGAAAACACCAAGGCAAAGAGGGAAAATTGAAAGAATTTAATATTAATATTGCCTAAAGAAGCACCCATGTCATTATAATAGAAAAGTTCAAGTCCTCACTGGAATTGTTTTTCGTAGTGCTGAGTTTTTTCGCTATTTTGATTTGCCATGCAGAGCAGGGGAACATTTTCTTTTGAGCATTTAAGACCTATAAAGACATAATTCAGCTCTGTCCATTCAAAAAGCTGGAGACATCATACACCAGAGAGTTCTGGTTGGTCACATGAAATGTCTGAATGAATTTGTGGGTCCTGGATATCATACAAAAGTAAAAAGCCATATCAAAGGCATCGTGTGTATAATCCTACCTGCATCCAACCTGTTGCCAATGCTATTTCCCAAGTCTGCTACTTTTTTTGTCTCTGTCATCACCCTCTCATTCCTGACAGCACCAGAGCTCCATTTTGAGGCAAAATACTTAATGTGAAGATAACTCTGCCTAAAGTGAAAGGAGAGAAGCAGAAATGAGCCCAACCTCAAATGGCAGTTTCTGATACTCTTCTAGTCAAACAGTGGTATCCAATTTCAGCTGAATAACATAGAAACTGATATTAGATAGAGCTGAGTGATTCTGCAGGCTGAGCTCATGTAAACCTCTTATGCCTACCTTGACTCCCTTTCTGGAATGGCCAGGGGACCTCATGTCCCACCAAAACCTTCAGTCCCTCAGCCCCGTTCCTGAGCCCTCTTTTCCTGCTGGCCCAACACCCCACAGACAGTGGCCAAGCCACACTCTGAAATGCAGGTGCAACAAAAATGTACTGTCCTTTAACTTCAAATCCCTGGGTGTCCAATGCAAACGAGCTTTCTACAAGCGACCTGTGATGTGAGTGGAGCTGGACTTGGAAGGGGCTCTGACCATGTTCACTTGCAATGAACGTGGGTCTGTCTGAGCAGTAGGTGACCCCACACCTACCTGCCCCCAAAAATCCCACATGCTTGGTGGGAATACAAAGTGCCTTTGAAGCACTCTCCCTTTGTACCCCTTTTTATCGATAATGAAGGTGTTGATAAGGATATTATGAACCCTCATCCAGTGTAAACTATTTACTGTTCTACTCAGGGCTTTACAATTATTATCTCATTTAGACTTCACAACCACCTGATCAGCAAACACTACAAGGATCCTGTTTGCAAACAAGGAAATCAAGGCTATGATTACATTCTCCATGGTAACCCAGATAGTAGGTCACTTCAAAACTACACTCTTAACTTCTACATTATACAACTTCACTCAAAAAACTATTCCCAAAGCTTATAGATGACCTGCAAGGAAATACAAATAGTAGTTCATAATTAGACAAATAAGAGGCGAACTTATGGTAGTATATATTACCATTATATATATATATATTACCACTAGTGTATGTATCACTGTATACACTAGTAAAAAGAAAGGATGAGATAGGAGTATACTGACTACTTAAAAATACATCTATTATCTCTAGATATGCTTGTTTTCTGTGACATGTCTTGTGCAAGATTAACTATTGATTTTATGGTTAAATAAAGAGATAAACCTTAGGCTCTGTGAGCCTGTGTCTGCCTCAGCAAAATCACTAATACCTGACATGAATATGAAACTAAACAATGTACAGAAAACTTTCAGTAAAAAAAGTTAGTTATGTGGCTTTTGATAATGTTAATATTAGAAACTCTGTATAGAAGTGATTCTCACCACTTACTCATTTAAATCATCCAGTGCCTGCACTCTAAGTGTCTGGAGGTGGTACCAGGTCATCAGGGCTTTTTATAAGTTCCCCAGCTGATCCTCACCTGTGTGCCTTCCGGGTTGGACACATGTAAGAGATAAGGAGCTCTCTTAGGTGTTTGAAGGGAGGGGAGACTGCCTGCCAAAGGCAGTGTCCTGGATTTATGGTTTCTGACTCATGCTGCAGGTCAGCATCCAGCGTAAAAGATGGGAAGAGGATCAGACATGTGCCTTGAATTACAGTGGAGAGGTAAGGAGCAGGGTTCTGTTTCTCCTTTTGGGGACCTGAGAATGGTCCCCCTTCATGGTGCACCTGCAGCTCATTGAGTTCTCCCCTTACAATCGCTTGCCTTTAGAGTTTCTTTCAACCTAGAGCAAACTATAAACCAGAAAATACCAAGAGTTGATGACTACCATAGACAAGGGCAGCAATGGTGAGCAGTGACTCATTGAGTGGTCCCATGCCCACCATCACTCTGATCATGTTGACTTACTCTGATGTGGCCCCTGGCAAGTCAGAAAAAGCCCCTGTTGCAGGAGGTGCTGGAGCTGCCCTTTCTAGTTTAAAATCATCCTGAGGAAAAGGAAGGGTGTCACTGTGGCTGCATCTCAGTCCAACATAGCCATAAATCTGTGGGAGGCTAATATGTTTTCAGAGAAGGAATGAGAGTGAAAAAAAAAACTTAAGGAAGCAGCTGGCAAACTTGGGTCACCACCTCCAGCAGCTCCTAATGCCTGGCTTGTGGGAATGTAATCAAATGCTTTTCATCTTCTCTCCTGAATATAGAAGGAAAGACAAGATCTAAGATCTGCAGACCAACATGACCAAAAACAAGGAGTTTGATCCCACTGTCCACATTTTACATTTCCAGAGATAATATTTCTTAGCAAAAGTCACACTGGAGTCAGCTTGCTTTGCAGAAAGAGGAAGAAGGAAGAGTGTGGACTCCGGCAATAGGTTCCCACTCTCGACAGAAAACCAGAAGTGGGTCCTGAAACATTGATATGCAAGTCAGTCAAGCTATGAGTCAGTTTTCTTCTCAAAGAAATTAGCAATTGCCAGAATTTATTCGGTGAGCCTGAACTCAAGCAGACAGATGCTGACAGTCCATCATTATCACAACAAAAGAACTCCAGCTTTAATCCTCCCCAGAGGAAGTGAAATTTTAAGAACTCCAACTTTCAGGCTCACACTATTTCCAAGCTTATGATTTATTTCATCAGCAACCTTAAAAATAATAAAAAGTTCAACCATTTACTTATAAGGAGCTGCTTACAGATGGTCTTCCCAAGGATCACGTGCAGCCCCAGAAAACTCTGAGACTATTGAACATCAATTCAAGGCCCACAGGGGGCCGCACCTCTAACCTCACCACCCCATTGACTACCTGTTGGGAGGGGACACCCTTTCTGGGAAGTTTCTGCAGATTGCTTCTCTTTTGCCACACCTGAACCATTCTGCAGCTGTTTTGATGTGGGCAAATCAATCATTACTTGCCACAATTCAACTATAGGCTAGACAATTATAGGCAAGACAGGGTAAAAGCAAGAATGAACGTAGGTCCCAGCTCTTAAATACTCGACCTACAGTTTGGTCAGAGTCTTAGTAATGGGGACAAAACCAAACTGGAATCAAATCTCTTGCACCTCTAGCCCTTACTGGACTTGAAGCATAATTCTGGGCAAAGTATTTACCCTCTGAGCTTTAGTTCAGTTTCCTCATTTATCAAAAAGATAAAACTTGTTACATTAAAAAAAAAAAAAAAGATAACATACAGGCTGGAGCAGAAGTAGGTTTACAGTTATTCATATGGAAAATAATACAACAATTAATAAATAGTAATACAGCGCAGTGGATAAGGCATCAGCCTGCAAGCCCAAAGGTCACTGGTTCAATTCCCAGCCAGAGAACATATCCAGATTGCAAGCCAGGTCTCCAGCCAGATCAGTAGCTGGAGGCAGGTGAAAGGCAACCATACATTGATGTCTCTCTCCCTCTCTGCCTCTCTCTTTTCCCCTCTCTCTAAAAAATAATAAATAAAATATTTTTTAAAAACAGTAACACAAGAATAAACTGTGTTTCTCATGCTCACAACTGTAAACCTACTTTTGCCCCACCCTACACATAAAGCACGGTACCTTACACACAGTACATGGTTAATATGTATTAATGTCAAAAGTCACCAGCTTACCCCAGTCTCTTCCAGCTGCTATGCATAAATATTCTAATGGTCAGCCCTCCCCATCCAGTCTCAGTGCTATGTCTCACAGATCCACCCTGTCTGAAAATGCAGTCCTCTCCATAAATTCCCTAATTTCTCCTTCTTGGAGGCTTGAAAGGGGTGGGATGGTGGACTTCCCGGCAGGCCTGTTGGCTTCAATCCATGTACAGCTGTATGCACTACCTAGCTGGAGCACTACACAGCTTTACTGAATCTACAAAGCCTTATAGATTTACCTTGTGCTTCCCAGGTGAAACAAGGTACAGATATTCTCACAGTCCATGGTTTGGGGGATGGGAGAAGGACATCATACAGCTATCTAGGACCCTGGGGCAGTAGCTAGATAATAGCTGTGTCACTGCCCCAGGGCAAAAGGTTTACAGACTTTCAGGGTCTAAAAGAAGAACAGCCTTGAGGAGAGGGTGATGATGGAGAAGTATGATGAAGGTGTGCCATGACGTAGTATAATGTAGTAACAGCCATATGGAAGCAGCAAGCAGCTACACAGCTTGTGGTCAGGATCCAGCCATGCCTCCTGGGCTAGTAAGAAAGCAGGTGCACTGCTGCTTTGATGGGGCCCACTCCAGCTGACCATGAAGCCACCAAGGACTCTGCTTTGCAGACCTGGCTTCTATCTGGACTCTTGAAACTCAGGACATATGGAGAGGACACTCCTTTAGGATTTGTGCCTTTCCTGAATTTCACCATGATCCAGTGTAACATTGTATGCTTTCCTGGACTATTATACGAAGGCTGAGGACAATGTACCCCAGATTCTGGAGGAAAGAGCTGACAGATAAGAGATGGGGAACTCTTGGGCTTGGTTTTGCCTTATAACCTTTTGGAGGGCAACATAAGTGCTGGGTCTCCTAAGAGAACTGGGCTCCAAGCAGTAATGCTTCCAGCCACCACCACCCCCACACACACAAGGTTGGAATGTTGTAAATAAAGACCTGTTTTTTCTCAACACTAATTGTTAGGTGGTACACCAAGGCACAACATGAACAAGCCCCAGTGGCTCAGTAACAAAGAAACTATTACATTAATACCAAAAAAAAAAAAGATACAGAAAAATAAAGCATAGATCAATATTCTTGATAAGTATAGATGTGAAAATTTTTTAAATATTAGCCAGTGAAGTTGCACAATATATACAAAGCATGCACCATGACCAAGCTGGATTCATTCCAGGGGTGCAAGGCTCATTCAATATTCAAAAATCAATTAGAAATCCACCACATCAATAAGCTAAAGAAAAATCACATGATTGCATCAATTGATACAGAAAACTTAGTTGCCCTATTCATGATAAAACTCTCAGAAAAATAAGACTAGTTGGGAATTCACTCAACTTGACAAGGAATATCCACAAAAATTTATAGTTAACAGACTTAATGGTGAAAGGTAGAATGTTTTGCCATTAAGATTGGAAGAAAGGCAAAGAAGTCCATTTTAACCAGCGTTATTCAACGTCATTCAGGGAGTTCTAGCCAGTGCAACAAACAGGGGAAAGAAGCACTAGTCAGAAAGAGGGAAAATGGAACTAATAAGGGATTTCAGCAAACTCACATGAAATAGGATAAACACACACATCAAAAAAAAAAATCAACTGTATTTCTGTATAACTTGCAATGAATATATGGACACTAAAAATAAAAATACAATACCATCTATAGTCACTCAAAATTAAAATAGGTATTAATCTAACAAAAATGTGCAGGTTTAATGAAATTCCTACCAAAATCTCAGCAAGGGGAATCATGTCAGCAAGATGGTGGAATAGGAGTTGGTAGTGCTTCTTCAGAAACATGCTTTCTGGTGGATTAATATGCAACACAAACCTCAGATCCTCACATACTGTGCCCCTTCCACGGTACTTTCTCAAGATTCCCCCCTCATTTTCCTTGACAATGTTCCTTATGCTGCTTCTTTCTCCACACAAAGTGAATGACCAGATGCGTTTTTTGAAGTTTTTACTCCTCAGAGGTTTGTCCAGAAAAGACCAGCCATTGTTAATATAACGAGAGCAGTTTGCACAGCATCAATGTAACCTGGCAGCCAAGGAGAGTGGACTGGAATGTGGATGTGTGAACAATGACCACTTCACTGTACTAATCAATGGGGGTGGTAGACACTATTGAGTGAGCACGTGTACTGTGTGGCTGTTGCATTCCAAGTGACTGAATGAATAGAGTAATGTATCAGCATAGAATTTTCTGTTTAGCTTGAACATTTCCCCCAGGGAAACTATTGAGAGGATTCAGACGGCTGAAGCTATGGGCAACAACATGTCTACTCACACATCACATCTGGTGCAGAGTTTTTTTAGCAAAACATCAAATCATCCAGATAGCTCAGCCACCTTATAACCTAGATTTGCCACCCTGTGACTTCTGCCTTTTCCCCAAACTAAAATCCTCTTTGAAAGGGAAGAGATTTTAGACCATCCTTGAGGTTCAAGAAAATAAGACAGGGTAGCTAATGGTGATTAGGAGAACTATGTGAGGTCTCAACATGACTACTTTGAAGGGGACTGAAGCATCATTGTCTTATGTATAATGTTTCTTGTATCTTCTTCAACAAGTGTCTCTTTTTTGTATTACATGACTGGATACCTTGTGGACAGACCATTATAGTTGGCTTCCCATATATCTTGTCTCTGGGAACATCACTTTTTATTAGCAAGCTCCAAAGATCCATATGGACAGCACCAACCTTAAACTGTCTTTTCAACCTTGTTGCCATTACAGTAACTCTAACTACCTTGTTTATCACCATTAAGTGCTGCCATCTGGCCTCAGCTAGTCATTGACCAGGCCACCGTGGTTGGGGATGGAGAACACAATGGCTAAGTGGCTCTCATTTCACTAAGGACAATTTTCTGGAAAAGGAGGGTGCTGTTAGCTGCAAAACCTCATAGCAACTGGGGGATAGTCTCTGTCTAGGTGAACCGGTCTGGGCAGTGCCCACAACAGCACCCTTTGGCACTAGGACAATAAATGGCTGAGCATCCAGGCACCCTGCTTCTTTGGGAATTCTGTCTCTTCTCTCTGGGCAGAACTGCCAAGACTCTGCTCAGCAGAGACTTCCATGCTGACAGAGTGTTTGTGACTTCCTACGATACGTGCCTTTAATAATTAACTGAGCAGCATGAAGGAATTGCCTATAAATACAGGCTTATTGGATTTTTAAAGAAGAAAAAAACTGTAATGCTCAGGACCAGAATCTATGGAAATTCTACCCTTCCTCTCGTGGGAGAGGAGGCTAAGGCTTGGCCAATCCCCTTGGGCAGTCTGACAGGCTCAGAGTGACTCAGAAATTCAAGATTTTCAGGCATAAATTATCCTTTTCTTATGAAAGTACCTTTCTATTGCATTGTCTTTAAATGCAGGTATTGTAAAGCCTCGTCTCATTATTAAAATACTGTACCTGCTACACCTGTATACAAATGATTTTATAATCTAGGATGTTTTTCCTTTTCCACTCATAAAAATAAAATAACTTTTATAATGATCCACATTTTGATGAAATCAAGTTCAAGTCACATAATAGGACAAAGGACATTCATGCCTATAGCTAAGACTTGGCCATCCTGGAGTCTCTGGGACAACGTGAAGGTTCAGGGGGACTAGGCAAGGGATTTGAAATGGAAATTTGCAGGAGGAAGAATCATGAACATGTCCCACTCCCTGGAAACTCTATGTTACAGAGAATTAAGGGCAGACAGGGATGAAATGGTTGGAAATTGAATCCAGGTTGCTAGTCAGCTAACCTTAAAATAGATCTCCCAAATTATCCAGGCAGGCCCAATGTAATCACAAGGGTCTTTAAGGGTCTGAGGAAGGCACAGCAGAGAAGAAAGGTGGAGGCACAACATTGCTGACTTTGAAGATGGAGGAAGGAGGTCAAGAGGCAAAGAAACCAGGTCACCTAGGGAGCCAAAGGAAATACACTCTCTCTGGAGCCCCCTGAAAGAAGGTCACCCTGCAACACTTTGGTTTTAGCTCAAGGAAACCCATGCCAGCCTTCTGAAGAACTAACAGAAAACATATTTTAAGCTGCTAAGTTCATGATGCTTTGGTACAACAGTAGAAAACTAGGGCAGGGTTGATCTAGAAATCAGCAATGCACTACACCTGAGCCTTTGGTCTAGCATATTTATTACTACTTTCATCTGGAGGCCTAGACATACTGTATTTGGTGGTTGTAGGGTGGGGGGAAAAAAAAGAGGGTGGAGCTCAGCATGTGACGTGGGAATTGGGAGATAGAGGAAAATAATACGTTGTGCAACAGTTGAGAAATTGACTCAAATTCAAATGCAGGTAAACTTCCTCTAATCAGTGGGTCCAAAAGAAAGGGGATTTATCATGCGATTTCAGTATTATCTTTATTTTTCATAGACATATCTTACGCATTTTAAGTAACTGATGTGCCACACACAGGTTGTAACTTTTATAATTTGAAAATCAAAATCTCTAAGATGTGGGTGCCAAGTAGTAAGGGTATATAATATGTGAGTCAAATGTTGTGGACCAACGATGCTGAAAATATATAACTACTTTTGTACTAACAAACCTGTAAGCTGAGGACCATTGGAAGAGACCATATCAGTTACTGTTTAAAAAGATTTCCCTACAGAATTAGAGCTTTTATTTAAAAATAAAAACATCAGTCGTCTAGAATCTATTTTTGTAACTGCCACGAGAGGGCGCTGTAACCTTTGCAGAAGATAAACAGCCATCAAATGGCCTTCCTGGAGAACCTTCCTTTTTCCTTTTTTAAATAGCAATATTAAAGAGCAAAAAATGAACACCAGTAGAATATTTTTATTTTTCCCATGTCTTTTTACTTATATATTGTACCTTGTTTTTATTTTTATCTTACAAGTCAACCTTAAAAACACAACACAGAAGAAATAAGCCATGACACTTCCTTCAGTTTAATCCAAGAGGGTAGGTGACAGGGAATGAAAAGCACAATGAAATTGAAGGTGTCATTTCCACATTAACATCTTGCCCCCAAAGGCCATGCAGTGAGTGCTAAATGCCATATCCCCATCATGCAAGGACATTCACAGACACGGTGACTTACACTCCTGATTTTTATTACGGATGATAATGTCCCCATGGGCATGCTTCCCCTTGGGCCTTAAGGCAAAGAAGTATCAATAAAGAGCAGTTAAGTCTCCTCACAGCTACAGAAATGCAAGTACTATTTTTTTTCTTTAAACATATAATCGAGTTTTGATGTTTTCTCTGTGGCTTGTGGTCATTTGGGGAAGAGAAAGATATCACAGGTTGGCAGATGACGCACCTGTCCCCCCATACAGAAAAACATGTAGGTGAGGTGGAGGGTGGAACTGTTCCTCTCCCCGGTGCATTTCACACCAGTTGTTAACATCTACTTTCCAGGGCTTCTCTTTTTCCACTCCAAATTCCAAAAGCCTGGCCAGGGCAGTTACCTCCCGTTTCTAGGACCCGTTTCTTTAGTGAAATTAGGATACAAAAAGTTGGAAGGGAAGTATGTGGGAAATCCCCAATCAAAGATATTGTATTAGACACCTGGTTTTCATAAATAATAGCGTTCACATAGGCATCCTGTAACCTTAAACGCACTAAATCTTTTGTGTGGCTGTATCAAAACAGTACCTTTTATTTAAAAAAAAGAAAAGAAAAGAAAAGAAAAGGTACCTTTTAATGTCATCTCTCCTTAAAAGACTCAAAAGCATGTTTTCATTTTGTTTCACCTCTGATGTTATGCTGTTTGTGACTTAAAGGCTCTCTGAGGAAATTATCCTAATTACATGAGAAGAAATTTAGAGAAGTGACTAGTGGCCCCCAGTCACTAAACTCAATCTCTGACATCTTCTGACACACTTTAAAAGGAAAACAGAGTAAACACTCCGTTTATCTAGGCATCTCTCTTTCACCCAAGGACCATCTCTCAGCTCCTGACAAGCAGTAGACTTTCCTGAAAGCCCAGAGTGATTAGGCTAAACCCCAATTCACAGTCAGCAGGTCACAGCAGGGAAGACAATAGGTTTAAATGCATGGCTTTTAAAAGCCACCATAACCACGTGGCCATGTCAGCACAATGGCATACACTCCAAGTCACACTGCTCAGTCCCAACAGCAGCTACACAAGGGAAAGGGAAAGGGAAAGAGAAGGGGGACAAGTTCAAGTCCTGGCTATACCACCTGAGGCTCTCCCCCGCACCTCACTTTTCAAAGTTTTTCTTCCTCCATCAAAAGTAGTAGTAATCACCCCACCAAGACTGCTGGGGTGCTGGAGGGGAGCCTGAAGCAAGAGTTTGCAAATTGTGAAGAGCTATGTAAATATGTCATTGGTTTCACATTGAAATCTGACTCCAAGAGTAAGTTCTTCCTTAGGATTTCCAGTCTTTGCCAAAGTATGCTTCATGATTTTCCCCAGGCCTTTGATGCTATGCTGGGGCTGTAACAGAACTAAGAACAAACAAAGAACAAAGGAGGGGACCCTAGTTAGCAGTACAAAAGTACAGGGACCCTCCCCACCGCCCCAGAGAAGAGTCTGATCCAAATCCTAATCTGAAGGAGGTGCCACAGGTTTGGACTGGGTTATACTCAGAGATTCCCCACTTCCTTCTTAAATAGCTAGGACGCTGGGTTGTTCCAGAGCCCTCAGACCCTGTCACCAAGAGTGGGCTGAACAGTCGCCCCTTGAGGTGATTTTGGTGTAGGAGAGTAGGATGCAGAACAGTGTGGTTCAGTTTAACGTTCACTTGGGGCAATTCTGCCAAGTAGCTGCTTCAATTAGCAAAGCCAACGCTTCTAGAGTAACTTGACTCTGAAAAATAACTGAAAGGCTTGGTGATCTTGTGGACCTACTTTGACTTGAGTGGTCCTAAAGGAATTTATATTAAAAGGTCAGTTAAGTATACATTAAGGAAGATCTCAAGTGGAGCACTTAGGTATATTCTAGTTCACAGGTGGCAAATACAAGGCCCAGGGGCCGAATCCAGCCCTCCACCTTGTTTCCCTTAACTGGTAAGGAGCAGTTACATTTATACAGCCCTAAAATAACATTTAGCCCTTTGAAGGCAACCACGAGGCTGATGTGACCCCCAGTGAAATTGAGTCCGACACCCCGGCCCTCGTCAGAAACTTTTGGAAGCCTTTAATTTAGGAAACCTCATGAAAACGTCCAGGCTGGTACTGGAAACCAGAGAACAAAAAGTGGAACACCCACCCATAGGTCACAGGTCATCATTTCATCCATTCCTTGCGTTCTACCTCCTTCCTTCAACACGGTTGGCATTGTCAATCCTATACCATCAACCTTCCCATAGCTGCTAGATGATCATTCCTAGTGCAGCGATGAAAGCGTCTGAGGATGCAAATGGACCCTCCTCTCTGGTGTCAGCTAGCGTCGGCACAAACTCACCACAGGCCAGTGGCCTCCTCTGTGGTCTGGGCCTCGCCCAGCTCTTTCCACTTGGTGTGGGAGCTTTGAAGTTCTGCCCAGCCACACTAACTGACGTGCCTCTTACTCACATGACCTTCTAGCATTACAAGTTGTTTCCTGTTTTGTTTTGGGCTTTTTTTTCTCTCCTATCACAAAGGTTCGTTTTTGGTGGTGTTTGCAAAGTTTAAGACTTCTTAGTAAAGGTTGGGGAAATATTCAACAACTATTTCCATGTAGTTTGCAGATAAAACTCAGTGGGTTACATCCATTTGAATGTCAAGCCATGCTTTGACTGTATACAGAAAAATGTGTACGTTGACAAGTTGCTAGCATAGGGCCCAAGTGGGTTTTTGGTGGGTTGTGGTCATTTTTACAATGCGAAATATCCGTGAGGATTAGTATGGGAAGACTTTCATATTGCTTCTCTAATAAAATAGTTCTTTTTAATAACAGACTCCTAAATATTTATTAGTCTTTAGACACAAGACTGCATTAGATGTGTTTCATCTGGTTTAGGGTTTGTGGACATAAATGGCATAATACTTAAAAGTTTATTTACCAAAAGGGATAACTTAAGATGAAAGGCCATTTCTGGTTCAGGGAGTGACTTAGAACAGAGAAATATGAGCCCTCTGTGGGGAGGGTGAGAGGGAAGAGAAGAGAAGGAGAAATTAAAGATTGTTATTGCATGCCCCTACATTTATCCCACAAGATTTCCTGAGCATTCCACATCCATTATAGCATATAATAACTCCAGTGAATCAACCATCCATAGTATTCCTATTTTTCTCAAGCAAAATGTGTAACCTTTGAGAATATATACTGAGCAAAACATAGAATAGTATATCATCTTTTAAAACACTAGTAATTTGATCTTCTATAAATATACTTAAATAACAAACATTATAGATAGCTACTCACACAGGACACAAAGTGACAAACATACAAAAATAAAACAATCATGTTTTAACTCTTGTTTTTCTTGGATGATTTTTTTTTTTTTTTTTTTGGAGTCAAGATATTTAAATAATTCAGATAACAGAATCATCTTGTCAAGATTTGTCCTGGAGAAACTAGATATAAATTTATACTGTGCACAGGCACCACACCCAAGGACCAAAGCAGCGAACATTCCTTGCTGGACCTGCTATATCTACACCAGTGGTTCAGAAAAGCTGGGAAGGAGTGGAGACCTTCAAGTGTAGAGGTGTTTTCTTCAGCTGTCCTGTGGAAAGGAAACATAATCAGATCCTGCCCTATCCCCAGCTGAGTGAACCCTGAAACTATTAAGCTGTCCTTTGAGTGAGGGGAATGAATATAGAACATGCCTCCTTCTTGGGCTCTCCCACACCCACTCCTGGAAAAGACACTCCCATTCTGGACCATGGGGAGAGGATTTCAGTTCCAAAAAATCATGTGTCCTATTCCAGTCGTTACTGTAGAAAACATTCCTTCATTCAACAAAATGATTTGTTGAATGCTACCGAACCAGGTAGAACATGGGCATTTTCTTTTGGGAAAACCAAGTATTTCTATGAATAATTATTCCCCATAAAAAGTGATCTTTTGTCCATATATTGCTGTAGTTCTCAAATCCCAACTAGAGCCCGGCACAACTGTGGGCTACCAGCAGGACCACAAGGATGCTCAACCGGGCTCCATGACTCCCGTCTCCATGGGAACACCACACCCCAAAGGAGTCCCGCTGCTTTTGGTCCTCACTCAGACGGCATCTTTACAGGGAGCTGGTGCTTGAGGAACTGATCTTGGTTTTCCTTTAAAGGAAAAATGTAAGCTCTCACAACATCTTGAAGAGCTGCTTGGGGGAAGAAGGGGAAGGAATTCTGGCTTGTTCTCAAATAGAATTTTCAACAGAAGCAGAGGAAGGTTTCTCAAGTCCCTGGGGGTTGTCTTCAGGGGCAGACGTAGGGTCCTGCTGCTGCTGATAGATGTCCTGAATCAGTAGCGTGTTCATGACTTTCCATTCCCTATATTTTCTGGCTGTCAGCTTCGGGTCATCCAGCAACTGGTTAATCATAGCCAGGTCATGTTCTTTACACTGTCCAAGAAGAAAAACAAAAGTGGGGGGTGATTATAGTATGTTAATTTCAATTAGCATCTTCAACCCTCTTACAAATAAATGCACGTACACATTCATCCAAGTTATCAAAGTGTTTTTATCTATTAATATTCAAATCCCTACAACAATCCTAGCAGTTATGCCAGCACATCCGTTCTCATATGCTAGCCACCAAGAAGTTAAGTGTGCTACCCAATGAAAGCCAGACATATAGCCAAGGTCTATGTTGCTCTTCCCCAATTAATCCATTTTTCCACACCAGTGACATTTCTCAGTGTGAGCATTTTTCCTCCTGAAGAGTACCTGTAGAGTCATTTCATTGGCCATTCAATGTCACTAAGTGAAATGGAACACAGTACCTTCCTAAGACATAAGATATCTTTGTGTTTTTTATTACCTTATTTTTATTTAATTTACTTAATTAACAGATGCAGAATAAGTAGATAGGCCATCTTTTCATTCAAAGTTTACAAACTTTCCATGAGATATTGCACTAAAGCCAATAGGAAAGAGAACGGATTCACATTATTTCAGCCTGCCTCCTCTGTAACTAATGACGCATATTTCTGAAATGTCAGGTTAGGGGAGTCATCTGTAGTCAAGAAATTAGGTAAAAATAAGGCACAATTGCCTCCCTCACTTTCAAAAAGTTCATGCAACCCTAAGTTTATCTCAAATCACTTCTTGTTTCCTCCATTCCTATGACCACCATCATCCTAATTTCAGCTATAAAGTCCAATATACCACACTTGATCTGCTGCGACAGCTTCCTAAGTGAGTCCCTGCCTCCAATCTCCAGGTCAAATCCACCCTCTGCATGGCAGGTAGTATAGGATCTGCCTAAAATGACGAGTCACTTTAATGGTTCCCTTTTCTGTCCAAATTCCATGGGCCTTGCACTCCATTTAGTGCTTACTATGTTATGCTCAGATCTGACACACCACCTATTCTAAAGCTTCATAAGGAAGGTGACAATAAACATACCTTATTCATCTTTGTGTTCTCTATACCTAACACACTGACAATTGCTAGGCAGACATTCAACACGTGTATTATTGGACCAGTCTCTCTGCCTACCCCAGGACAGCACGTGTGTTGCTGAAAGTTTACAACCATGCTCACTGGTTACAGCTCAAATTCATGACCATGGCCATTAAGTGGACTTTCATTATTACCCAGTTAACATATTTTCTCATCCCTTTCCTCTCTCACTCTCCCCCTGTGACTATATCAGAGCTTCTTGTCTCTACTAGAACCTTACTCCCATCCTCCTTCGCAGCTGATGACCTTGCTCTGTTTTTTTTAATAATCAGAAATAATCAGAAAAATATTTCTCCCAGGTTCCTGTTGCCCACTACCTACACTGCACAAATACATGTCTGCCTTCCCTCCTGTTCATTTGGATGAAACACCTGTGCTTCTAGCAAAGGTCAATTTCTCCTCTTGAGTATTACTGCCCCTTTGCTCATACAGAAAAACTTCACTCCACCATTCCTCCCCTTTCTCATTGGCAGGCATGCATGTGTTATGTCTCCCATCCTAGAAGCCCTCTCGACCTCATATCCCCAATCCAGCTAATGATCAGCTTTGCTTTTTGTCTCCATCATCCCTGTGCCCATTCTTTCACCCCCATCACACATCTGCCCCCACCGCCCAACCAAAGCTGCTCTTCTTGGGGCTGTCAAGAACTGCATGTTGCTAAATCCAATAAATGATTATTCACTCTCAACTTACGTATCAACAGCATTTAAATTGTTGACCACTCCTTGAATGCTTTCATCTTGCCACTTTTGCGACACTTGCTCCTGGTTTTGGTCATCTGAGACTGGCCCCTTCTCTCAGCTTCCTTTGATGGAGGGCCCAGAGGCCAGCCTTTTGCCTCTTCTCTGTTCCGGCTACATTTCTGCTATTGGTAATATCAGGTAACCTCTCCCATTCCCCTGTTCCACTGAGGGTGGCAAATCTACCTTGCCAGCCTCTCCTCTCTCTTGAATTCCATACTTGTTTGTCTAACTTCCTCTTCAGCAGCTTCGTATAGACATCTAACAAGCCTCTCCAATATAACACATCTAAAGTATCCAACCCTACGTTTCCATTATGCTCCACATGCCTTCCTCCTCCCTAACTCCCAACACACTAAAACCTCTCCCTCCCTCCTCAAAGCACCTAATGGCACTCCATCTTTCCAGTTGATCCAAACACTGGACTCACCCTTGAATGCTTCTCTTACTTCCAATCCACCAGAAAATCCCAATGGTTCTACCTTCAGGGTATGTCAAACAAACCAAAGCACACCTCTGAGCACAACCTGCCAAAGGCTACCTGGATCACTCAAGTAGAAGTCAAGGTGTTTGCACTGATAACAAGGCACTTGATACAATTCACTGCCCCTCTGACCTGCTGCTGCTCACCCCACCCCTACGCCACACTGCAACTCAGCCACGCTGACCTCCTTCCTCTTTTTTAAACCTAATGGACACATGCCCACCCCAAGGCTTAGTATTTGTGTTCCTTTTGCCTTGGCCATTCTACCTCAAGGCTCACTCCCTTTCCTTTTTCAGATTTTACTCAAATTCACCTTTCACAGAGGCTTTCCTGCCTACCCTAATTATCAATTCCTCAACATTCCTTCTTCTTCTTCTTTTATCAATCTATTATCACCTTGAGTCATAGAAAATAACTTATTTTGCTTATTTCTTTCTCTACCTACATACAAGCTTCACAAGAGCAGACAATTTTGTCTCATCTATCCACTGCTATGTCCACAAGTACCTGAAAAAATGACTGATACAAGGTCAACATGCACTAAATACTTGTTGAAAAAAATATGAAGAAATGAGTGAATGAACTTACCCATTTATTCTTTAATTTCTTCTATATTGTGAACCCTATTCAAAGCCTGAGAAAACGCTCTCCATAAACAAACGATATTTCTATACATGTTATTTATATTATGTTCATATGTAATATATGTATATTATACATCTATATCTATCTATACAGACTTTTCCACTAGTTTTAGGGATTCTAGAATTGTCAGCATTTATTTTATTCAGATGAAATATCTGGTCCTAGATGATTACAAATATTAGTGGCCCACAAACCTATTGTTTGTACTCTATCATTAACTTTAATTTTGTTTGGGGTGTTTTATTACATTTTTCTTGCTTTTTCTTTTCCTGTTTCTAAATTGGTTAGAATACTACGGCTTTCAAGGGGGAAAGAAATGCACACAGAGTAGTCTGAATGATGAGATTTATAATAGGAAGTAGTCATAGACCAAGAACAAAAGATCAATTTAGGTTTAAGGAAGGAGGGAAAAAATTGCAGGGTGAACAGAATCCAGCAGCCAAAGGCAGGGAGGTGAGGTAGGTGGGGAGCCAGGAAGGACGGACTGCAGGTGGAAAGTGGAGCAGGGCCAAGAGAGATAGTTTTCTTTCTTCTGAGTTCTCAACATTTACACTTCAAAAAATAGTATTTAAAAAAAAAAAGAAGAAGAAGAATTTTCCTCCTCTATCACCACAGTGCTATTCATGTGAAGTTATTTAAAGGTTTTCACTTTTGCTCTTAAGACATCTGTTCAGAGAGAGATTATATTTTATTGAGAAACTAAGTATAAGATCTTCCTTTGCAAAGGAACAAAATTTGCAAAGTTAATTTTTCTAAAGGTAAAAATTAACAATCTGCCCTTTGAATCAAATAAGAGGTTTTGGGAAAGGGTCCTTCAACATTTGACTAACGTCACATGTGGTCTATAGCTCTAAACCATTCAAATTTCTTAGCCATTTGGCTCAAGTCTGTGTTGATTTGTTTATGAATAAAAGAAAAAAGTGTAGACAAGAATACAGAGGAAGGGAATTACTGAAACAACAAAACCTCTGAGCTCCCTCCTGGACCCGCACCTTTGCACCTTGGGCTCAGCACATTGAGCCCAGCTCTACCTGTGGTGCAGGACGGAGGCTCGTGCAATACTTCAACAACCTGGTCCCACTTTCTGGCAGGCTGGCCAGGCTTGGAAGGGCTTCCCCAGAATCTGTGGAAGATGCTGAGCTTCCATTTTTCACTCCAGATATGCAGTAGATGGCTCAATTCAATACCTAAGCATTGGAATTATGCTCTACCAGGGAAGCTGGGAGAAAGAAGGGTTTGTTCCCCTGGACATTGGGCCAGGGAAACCCCAATAGAAACTTTCAAGCAGACCCATTAATTATCCCAATAATCATTCGTTATCAAATAAAGGCAGGCTTAGCCAAAAGTAAGTGGAGATGAGTTGTCAGAAATTCCTAAAGAAGCATATGGGAATGTGACATGATAGTTTGCTCAACTTCCTTGAAGAATTTCCATAAAAAGCATTTGTTCCAATATACACCCAATGCAGGGAACTTTCCTTATTTACGGAATGTGCCCACACTAATGTAAACATTGTAGCTAAAACAGTGTCCTTGTGTTCTGCATGAAACTCTATTGTCTCTGCTTGTCCACATTCCAGCTTTGACATGTTTTGTTTTGTTTTATTTTTTAACATTGAGATGGCAAGGTTACATACTCAGAGAAAAGCACACATATCTTAAGGCTTGTGTTTGATAAATAATACCAGAATGGACCCATCTCTGTATCCACCACCAAGGTCAAAAAGGAACCCTTGAGCCCTGGCTGGTGGCTCAGTGGATAAGGTGCTGACCTGTGAACCCAAAGGTCACTGGTTGGATTCCCAGCCAGGGCACATAACCAGGTTGCAAGGCAGGTCTCCAGCCAGGACCCAGCTGGAGGCAGGTGAAAGGTAACCATGCATTGATGCTTCGCTCCCTTTCTTCCTCCCTCCCTGCCCTTCTCTCTAAAGATAATGAATAAAGTATTTTTTAAATAAAATAAAATGATGTCAGAGAAAGAAAAAAAAAGAAAGAACCCTTCCCCAGAATCTCAGAGGCTACATCTGGGACCCTTCCTACCAGAACCCCGGCCTCCTCAAAGGCAACCACCATCCTGGCTGCTTTGAGTTTTAAAGGTAGTTAAAATAAAATAATTCTTATAACCTTCTGACATGAATAAATGCACATGTACCAAATCGTCTTTCTCCAATGAAAAGTCGGATATGCTTCTTTCCTCCCACCAAGGTCGAAGTCCCACATAATCATGTCTCCCTTCCTCTTGATGAGGTTCATTACACCACATAACACAGGTGATAGTTCATCAGCCCCAGGACCACCCTCTTGTGAGGCCTGAGGGGTATGTGGAAAGGGCCTTCCTTCCAGGCATGTACAGGGACAGTAGCAGTGGTAGCCTCCAATGTGCCCTGCTCTGTTCCTGGTTCCCTGGTAGGCACGCCCTTACACTGAACTAGTGAGCAGAATCCTATTAATAGTGTAAATGTAATGCAATGCCATGGCTGAGACTGGGACATGATTCAACATGCTCACTTGCTCTCACCATCTTGCTTGCAGGGAAGCCCATTTCCATTTCCGGAGCCCTAACCAACAGACAATGAACTACTGAGACCCTCAGCCCAGCAGCCTGTAAGGAAGCAAACTCTGTCAACAATCTCATGAGAGCACCTGGAAGCACCTGCTCCCCGAGTGGAGTAGTGAATTCAGCCCCAGCTGACGCTTGGATCACAGGCCTGTGGGGCAGAGGCCCCTCACCAACCGTGCCCTGATTGATTCTTGACCCACAGACACTATAAAATAATGTATTTATGGTTTGTGGTTTCTAACTTTTAAGATGTTTTGTTACCTAGCAACAGGTAACTAAGGCATATCGAAAAAAGAAAAAGATTGAATTGATCAACTGCATGGCCATAGTGCATAGAGAGCAAGGGGTCAGAGAGAATCATGTGGGGCCAGGAACACCTTTGAACTCTTTGTATGAATTTGGCCTCCCAGTGACCAGGCCAGGACATGGTCCTGGAATGGCCTAGAATCCTGCAACTGCTATTCTATGAAAGATGAGAAGAAAGTCTTTCTCCTTCTGTCCATTGTCTTTGGCCTCTACTTCCTATTTCTCCCAACATGGACTAATACATATGATCCAATGACATACATTTAGTCAGGCCAGTTCCTCATCCTTCCTTTTCAGCTTGATATTCTTCATCTCTTACTCATTGGTCAGTTGTCAGCATTGTCCCTAATGGGCTCTGATAGGCAACCACTTAAGCTGCCATGCTTCTATCAACTACAACACTTAGCACACTGCATCTGTTTCTATTGTCCAGTAGAGTCAGTCAATGGTCTCCAGGCCCTAGAGTAGTACCTGGTACACAGTAGGATTCAGGAAATATTTGTTAAATGAAAAGTTCAATGCACTTACAGCACTTATCACATATAATCAAACTTATCAACTCTGTACATATTGTGAAATATAACATATTTGCCATTGAAATGAACACCAGTGATGCTTTTCCTCAATAAATGTTAGGGACTTTCTCCTCTGCATTTGGATATTATTTGTATGATTAAAATGCCCCTTTCCCTTTTATCCTTCAGGTCTTCTATTGACTAAGTGGGCCATCTGACTATTTGCCACTCAGCCATGTCTTTGTAGCCTTGTCCTTTGATTACTAATATTTTTTCCTGGACAGAGACTCAAATTCTTGTTGCAAAAGAACATGTACAAACCAAAATTAAATTGCAGGATCTAGCAAGGCTTTTCAGTATCTATAAATCCTTTGCTAATTCATGACTATTTGACAAAGTATCCTGGCCTCCTCCTATAATCTAAAAGAACCTATGTACACCTATGTTCATAGCGGCACTATTTACAATAGCCAAGTGCTGGAAACAGCCTAAGTGCCCATCAGTGGATGATTGGATCAAAAAACTGTGGTACATTTACACAATGGAATTCTATATAGCAGAAAGAAAGAAGGAATCTGTACCCTTTGCAACAACATGGATGGAACTGGAAAGTATTATGCTTAGTAAAATAAGCCAGTCAGTGAAGGACAAATATCATATGATCTCACCCATTACAGGATAATAATGAACAAAACTAACAACAAGCAAAACAGAACCAAATATATGAATACAGTGAATAGACCTTCAGTGGTCAGGGGGAAAGAGGTTGGGGGAAGGGGGGAGGCAGAGGCAAGGAAGGGGAGCAGCTTAGACAAGAACCTAGTATAAAGGAACCATGGACATGGATAACAGGTGGGATTGACTTTGGGGGGGAATGGGTGGGTGGGGAGGGGGACGGAGGGGAGCAAAACGGCAATGGATGTAATACAACAACAATAAAAATTTTTTTTTAATTAAAATATATATATATATATATATATATATATATATATATATATATATATATATAAATAATATAAATGTGAAAGCAGGATGCTTTTGTTATGAAGAGCCATTTTAGGTACAGGAGACCCTGAAAATAACTTCAGTATGTTCTGTACATGGTCCCTCACTCCCTTTGTTTAAACATTGGCTGTTCTCTATTTCCTCCTGTCCCACTCTCACAAAGCATCTTGGCTACAGAGCCTATAGCTGAGAGTCACTAAGTCTTTGCTGTATTTGAAATTGAGAACGTTTTTCTGGATGTAGTGCAGAACCATGGTACTGCTTTGATCAATCAGGTGAAATTTCGAGATCTTATTAGTATTATTGTTTATCCTCCCAAGTTGATGATCTTAAGCTCTCAATCAACATTACCGTGCTGGGTAAAGGGGTACACAAAACAAATGACATAGGTCCTTTCCTTCTAGGAGCTCACCATGAGAAATTTTATGGCAAAGTGTAGGTAAAAGTCAAGGTCTCTGGAAAAGTGGAGTTGTAATACCTTGCGAATGTTCCAGTGCTTTAAGGACACCAAGGGCCATCTCACCCCACAGAGCCTGGATTTGCTTTTACCCTCTCCTCTACCCACACAAACACCATGGCTAGCATGAATCTCTGCAGAACCAGCCACTCTTGATCCCACATCCACAGAGTTCATCCACAACTTGAGATGGTTTACCTTTAATGTGCTATTCAAGGTTCGGATTTTGTGGAGTTTCTCATTTATGGATGGATTTTTACACCGCTTCACAAAAGACTTTCTCAACTCCTTTCTGGTTGAAGGTCGTCTATCCCCCAGAGGAGACAGACTGGCTTGCTCTAGTGATTTGTAGAGCTTCTCCATTTCATCATCTTCAGACACTTTGGTTTCTTCTATGAAAATAAAAAGCAATAACAATACACCCAGTTAAAATCAAAGTGGGAACATTAGGCGTTGTGGTCCTATAATGAGGCCCTGCTGACAATATGATCTCAAATTTCTAGCTTCCAGAACATTGAGATAATACACTTTAGTTGTGTAAGCCACTCAGTTTATGGTACTTTGTTATGAAAGAGTCATGTTCCCTTTGAAGCCACTAGGGAAGGACCTGTTCCAGGCCTCTCTCTGTGCTTCGGTTGGTTCCTTGGCAGTATACATTCAAAGTTCACAGGGTGTCCTCCCTGTGTGCATTTCTCTGAGTCCAAATGTCCCTCTTTCATAAGGACGTCAGTCATACAGGATGAGGGCTCACTCTACTGACCTCACCGTAACTAATCCCATCTGCAACTACTTGACTTCTAATAAGGTAACACTTTGAGGTACTAGGAGTTGGGATTTTAACATAGAAATTTGAAGGAATACATGAAACCCATACTAGGCCACCACCTAACCAGCCAAAATTCATGTCCTTCTATTCATACCATCCCAACATGTCCAAAGTCTTAACCCATTCTAAGATTGATGTTAAATCCAAAATCCAATCCAAATATCACCTAATTCTGGTATTGGCAAGACCCAAGGAATAATACTCATCCTGTGGCAAAATTCTTCTCTATCGGTGAACCTATGAAACCAAGAGTTATGAGCTTCTAAAATAGTGATGGACAGACAAATTCTAGCAAACTAAGCTACAACCTAAGGCCTGAGAACCACTGCCCCAGATAACTTTTTATTGACCTCCCTAGAGCTTCCCTTTGATAAAAGGAATCAGCTTCTGATCTGTGGCTCTGAGCAGATAATGACCATTCCTTGTGCTTCCTCCACCACTCATGTTTCTAACTAGGCCTTTACAGCCTCAGCCCAAATGCTTCTAGTGGAGCAACTCTACCCAAGATCCAAGGGGATCACATGTTCTAAGCTAATCCAATGCAGTTCCATCATGTTGGCCACATTTAGTGACCTAGGAATGAGCGTGGGTTTCAGGTCAGGCTAGGGGCCTCAGTTTTAAACTTCTTTCTGGAGGAATCAGAAAAATCAATCTCTTTATTTTCCCTCTAAACTGAGTGGTATGAAGAGGTAAACTAGAAGATTCCAGGAATAATCCCAAGAATCATGAGAATGGCACCATCAATAGGACACAGCTGAGATGTCCTAGTGACACAACCAGAGCACTCTCAGCTTATGGGTTCCAACACACTGCCTTTGTTAAGACAACTTAACAAAGTGTAGTGTCAATCACATGCAACTCAAAGGACTTTGAACAACATGGGAGGTTACCCAAAGAAAATCTCCCTATCTTGATACTGCTTTAATTTCTTTCTAAGAACTTCTGATCTTTACTCCTTTATTCCCTGGAAATGAATCTTAGAAGAGATACACAATGAAATTTCTTTTCCATAACATACTCCTTAAGTGTCTAAGCATTTCACTCCTGTCCTAAGAACAAGTTTGACAGCAAGCTATGTACAAAGTGTGGCATTTGGAAGTATTAAAAAGGGGCTTCTCCAAAACAGAGAACAAAGCATGTAACAGCAATCTAGGACCATCAAAATCAAGCAAATTTCATTTACTTTACAGCTTATTCTTGTAAGATTAGAGATCTTTGAGAAATAATTAGTTTTCCTTCACTTACTATCAGAAAATCATGACAAGTGTTCCCAATACTTTCACTAAATGGAAAGCAAAGATGCTGGACTAACTTTACAACTGACTTAAAAGTATTGGTCAGTAAACTTTTGTTCTTTACCCAAAAATTCTCAAGAGAGTAAGTAAAAATATTCAAAACTACATTTGAATAAAGTTAGATTTGGGGCTCAGGCTATGTGCAGATGTCAACAGTGAGTTTTTGTCAAGCACATGAACCTCATTGTTCAACCTCATTAGTCATCAGAAAAAGACAACACAGAACAACAATGAGGTACTATTTCACACTTACTACAAGTATGGCTAAAATAGAAAAAGACACAATAAGTGTGTGTGAGGATGTAGAAACACTGGAACCTTTAGACATTGCTGGTGGGAATATAAAATGAAGCTACCACTTTTACAAAATAGTTGGGTATCTAGGCAATTCCACTCCTAGATATATATGCAAGAAAATTAAAAATATGGTAACAGAAAACTTGTACATGAATGTTCATAGGAACACTTTTCACATAGACAAAAGGTGGGAACAGCCTAAATATTCATCAACTGATGAACAGATCAACAAAATGTGAACTAGATGTAACATGAAACATTATTCAGTAATAAAAAGAAATGAAGTACTGAACATACTACAGCATGGAAAAGCCTTAAAAACATTTTGCTAGGTAAAAGAAGCCAGTGACAAAAGACCACATATTGTAGGAGTCCACTGGCATAAAACATCCAGGACAGGCAAAGCCAGAAAATGAAAGTAGATTAGTGGTTGTCTGGGGAGAAAAATGGCGAACGACAGCTCAGGTGCACGAGTTTCTTTCTGAGGTTCCTAAAAACGTTCTCAATTAGATTGTGGTGATAGTTGCATAATTCGGTGAATTTTATATGTGAAACATACCTCAGTAAAGCTATAAAGAAAATAGTCTTATGAGATTATCATGGTAACTGATAATACCAGCACAGAAATACTAAGCATGGTAACAGTCCTGCAGTTAGACATTAGAAACTTTTCAGAAAATTAAACAAGACAGCTGAATCTTAGAGTGGACACTAGAATTATGGATTTATGGACTTTGGAAGTTTTCATTTTTAAAAATTGATTTTAAGAGAGATAGGAGTGGGGGGGGAGAGAGCACGAAACATTGGTTTGTTGTTCCACTTATTTACGCATTCATTGGTTGATTCTTGTATGTGTCCTGACCAGAGGTCAAACCTGCAGCCTTGGTGCATTAGGACAACACACTAACCAGCTGTGCTACCTGCACAGACTGGACTCTGGCAGTTTTCAGACACACAAAGATACACAAGGTGGGGGAGATAGCTTTACAATTGTTTATATGGTAAATAATAATACAATGCTTAATAAATAATAACAAGAATAAACTCATGTAAGCCTATTTTTGCCCAATCCTACATTTTTTTAAGCTGGGTAGGTGGGACTTGACTTTACATAAAGACTAAATACATAGCTTTCATTACCACTGTATTTTTAGAGTAACACATATTTAATAAACTTCAAGAAGCAAATCAAACAAGCTTATAACAAAGAAGATAAATAGAGTGGTTTTTTTCAAGTTTCTCTCTATTCAGCTGTTCATATATGCTACTAAAACTTTTGACAGACACTTGCTCCTGCTTAATATATTACTTTATAATTATATCAGGGTAACAGGATTATATTAAGGTTATATATCTAATTCAACAGGTATTAAATTGTTAAAGATGAAAATAACTTTAGAATCTCAGAGTAATTTGGCATAAAATGCATCCCATAAGTGAAAATTAAACAGGACTGTTTTTTGGGTAATTTTATTTTTGTTTAACATATTTACATAAGTATATATTATCTTTACATTAAAAAATATCAGTGGTATCTCTCTTCTACACACATATATTGATTTCCCTGACTTAAACTTCGCAACATTGGAAATGAGAACATAGGGGTTTGTGTATGTGTGTGCAGGCACACATGTGTGTAACTTAAAAATTAACACAAAGGTAAAGTGTAGCTATTAAGACAACTGCGAGCTAAATATACGACTCACCTAAAATATGAACAACTAATATTCAAAGGTTGAACACTATTTGGATTCATTTAGAAAGTGGAGACAAGGTTACAGCTGTTGGAGAAATAAGGAAAAAAACTGAAAGGCAACTCATTCCTGTGGCCTCCTTACCTCTCAGCCATTCTCTCTCCTTAGAGGAAAGCTTAAACCGAACACCTACAAGTTTAACTTCTAATAACTTCATTCCAGAACTGCCCATGAACATAAGGATGGTAAGGTAATAAATGGTGATGGGAATCATCAATAAAAATAGTTTTACTGGCTCCTGTGTCATAGCCTGAGAGATGTACAATGTATTGCTAGATGCTCAAAGGACATACCTGTGATCTAACCATGGCCACACCTAGACAAGGACTTCAGGTTGTTTTTACTGTTGCTAATGGTTGGTGCTTAGCTTTTCATAGGGCAGTAACGTGAGCATTCAATAGTATTGGGGGCAGGTGATAAATGGAATCATACTGGGAAACAAAGGACCCAAAGGGTGTAAGCACGAAATGAAACACAGCTTGCATCTGAACCCAAAGCAGAGGAGAGACCTTTCACCACTGCCGTCTGCCCACAGGACTCTCCCTGGATCTGTGGGAGGGGCTTCTCCGTAAAGTCATATTGCAAAAAGCTCCCCCAGATGTGTTTATGTAAATATTTGTCAAAATTATGATTACTTGTTAGAAAGCACTAGATTATTTCTATTTTACAAGATTGTTTAAAAAAAAAGAAAGAAAGAAAAAAGCAAGAAAACGATTGACAGAAAAGGCCACTGATCTCTCTCCCCCTGGAAATACGAGCCAAGTTCATTACTTCCATTTCCCTTGTCTTTGACACAAAAACCAATGAATTTTATCAGACAGGTGTTTCCAGTGCAGTTGCTATCCTTTCTCTCAAGAGTATTTTTTAGTTCTCTTACATAAAATAGCAAGACTGGAATCTCCTTCTTTACATAAGGTACTTTATATAGTCTATCTCATCCAGCCTGCAGGTGCTTTGCCAAAACTGATGGAAAATTATTTTTTATTTAATGGCGGAAAAACATGGAGATGCTTGAGAAATAGTAAGTAACCTTTCCCCAATGTAAATTGGTGATAGAATTAAGAACAAAAGCTCAGTCCCACACTGTGTAGGTCTATGAGCTTCCAGACCAGTCTTCTCAAGCCTTCATAGGCAAAAGTCACCTAGAGTTTGTCGAAATGCAGATTCTGATTTAGTCAGTCTTGGATGGTGCTGAGAGTCTACATTTTTAACAAGCTCCTGGATAATATCTGGTTGCCAGTCCATGGACCCTACTCTGAGTTGCAAGGCTAGACAGTCATCAATATGTCATGAAACATTAGCCTCGACTCATTGGAAGAGGAAGGGACTGGAGTCACATGAGAAAGATGAGACTTGTCTCTGAGCCACATCCTAATTTGAAAATGCATAAATTTACAGCTTTCTTCAAAGGAGTATTCCAGAATCCTTTCTCTGAAGCATCAGCATCCCATATGTTGAGTTGGCACAGCTTTAACGCAAATGTTAGTGGCATTTTACATCTGCTAGACAAGCCCAAAACATTTCAAGAGGTCAGACTAGTAAACCTCCAAATTTAGGTAGATAATCTAACAATTTAGATGCAAAAAAGACATTTATTTTTTAAACAGGCTCTTTTTGGTGATATTAGCCAATGAGATGAAACAAACTTTCTAACTCATGGTTCTAAGTTTACTCCCTTCCAACATTATGTCAAATGGAAGCGCCCTCCCTCGTCTTCCTCCTACGTATTTCAGCCTGTTGTCTGGGTCTGATGGGGCAGGCTTACTCCCGGAGGCCCACAATTCAGCTGTCAAGAACACTGTCTGCAAATTCCCTCTTTAAATGCTGCGTTCTCAACTTTGCCTCCCCCACTATTTTATTTTTAGTGTTCCTCGTGCTTTCTAGAATGTGATTCTTATTTTTTCTTTAGAATATAAATCTGACTTCAGGAGACAAGGGAAGTTCATAGGCTGTATTTCATATTAGAATTTGAAAGGAAACATTTTAGAGACTGGAAAAGGATAAATGATGCTCCAAGAAAGAGAATGTTAATTCCCAAACATGAAGGACTTGGAAAGACTTAGATAAAACAGCATTCATTCCTTGTTTTACGTGCAGTGTCCTGTTTGAGAAAAGAAAGACCATAGAAGGCACTGGTTACAAAGCAAAGAAGTAACTGGAGTCATTGGGACATTCTGTGTAGCTTTTAAGGCTTCACAAATGTTATTTAATAAAACACATGATGCCAATAGATCAAAAGCAATTTACAGGCTTTTTCTAATTAGTGATTCTGACAACTCTGAAATGTAACAAAAAATTAGATCATAATGAGAACAAATTTAAATTATATAACTAAGATAAATCTAGATAACTCATTTTTAACAGCAAGGATGCTACTAACCAAGAACATTTGCATAGCCTAATTTTAAGGGAGAGACTATTTCTGCTCCTGTTAACATTATGGAGATGGTTATCAGATATGAAGCTCAGACCATGTGTCAAGTGTTAGCAGTTCTACCAACATTATTTCATTATCTTTTTAACAACCCTGAGGAAATATTATTAACCCTGATATAAAGGAGAGAACGTCCATAGATAGAAAGATTAGGAATCTTGACCAAGATCACAAAGAGACAAACCTAGGTTCTAACCCAAAGCTTATTGTTTTAAACACTATGCTATACTATGAATATAATTTGATATACTTTGTTTTGAATAAAAGCTCAATGGTGATTATTTCAAGTCAGATAATATGGAGTCAGCAGGTGGGTAGCGGCTGGACTAGACAGGTCAAATTCCGATCCCTGCTCCTACTATTCTGTTTTCCACAGAGAGCCTCTGCTTCCCAGGTGCCCAGGTATTACTCCTCAAACTTTGTTCTCACAGGGCAACAGGGCACAGGTCCTAGAACAGGAAGTTCATAACCCAGGACACAGGCCAGATAATCAGATTCTCTGTTGAGGCATTTGCACTGGACACCTAGAGATAATGAACCTGTTCAGATTGGGAGCAGAAGGTGAGCGTCAAGGTCATGGCTGTAGATTGTGGCCCTGGATACAACAAAGGTACATGTGCTTAGAAACAGAGAAGCTAGCAGAAGTTGGGAATGTGGTGATATTTTTTTAAATGGTAGGTAAAAGAAATTCTATAAGAGAAAATAGATTGAGTTGGAGTGGGCACTCTAGCATAACGCTAGTAATTTTATTTGTGCTCTTTAAGTCTGAAAGAACAGTAGTTTCACTTTAAATTTCCTTATTTTTCTATATTTGTTTTAGCACTCTGCTGAGTCATGTACCTTTTCTCTTGGGTGTTTGATGTTTCTATTAAGTAAGGCAACTCAATATCGCTATTATTGATAAGAATAAAGCTAGTCTACTGGATGGACTTGAATGGTTTTGTTTTGTTTTATTATTATTGCCTCCTGTGGCAGTAATTTTTGGAAATAGTCTATGGTTGAGTTCATTGCCCAAGCAAAGGCTATAATAGCTTTAACTTCTCAAAACAAATACTCCATTTGTTTTTAAAATGTATTATTCCAATCATATGAACACCCAGAATCTGGTGAAATGTGTAATGTAGACATAAAATTTCTATATTTGCCCATAATCTAAGAAAGCAAAAAGGCATACGGTCGGGTTTCCTTTTTCTTTTTAATATATATATTATATATTAAATATATATATTAAATATAATTTAATTATATTTAATTATATATATATATATAATATATATATAGTAGAATTGAACAGGAAATAAGTAGGAGAGGACTGAAGCTAAAAAATTGCCTAAAATCAAGGACACAAATTCAATGCTCTGTAGAAACACACTTCAATGTTGGCCCCATAACATGCTGAATCCATCAACCATGAGGCTCCATGATGGAGAAAATTGAGAGAGAAATGTAAGACTCAGGAAGGAGGAGGGGAGTGGACAAGAGTTGTGAGCAAGTGGAAGGAAAAAATTACCCTATTTCTATTTTATCAAGCAGAAAATGAAGGCTTGGAACATATAAATGCCCTTACCTTTTAAAGATGTAGCTCCCTGTTTTTGTTTGTTTCTATTATTATAGTCCAGTGTGATTTATATTATTTGTATAACATCCTTAATTACTTGTATAACATCTCATTTTTTGCATTATAGGAAAATTCTTAATATATGGTGATTCCTCACTTAACCTTAACAATAGGTTCATGGAACTGCAGTGAAACAACGCATATTGAGACCAATTTACCATAGACTAATGTATATAAACAAGAGGTAAGTTCCCACAACATTTCATCAACATTATAAGGAAATAATATTGAATGAAATTATGTTATTCAAGGACCTGCTACACGTATTTAGTTACGTACTTAAATATGGCTATTAAATTCTTATTAGGAAACATTTTTCCCTGGAAACAACAATCTTATAGAGTTGTTAGAAAACATATGACTTATCCTTGATTCCCCTTTTTTCTTCATGCAAGTGATTCATTCATGTATTCAACTCATCCATCCCATATTCTGTTCATGTCCACTATGTGGTAGGACAGTACATTTGAGAGCCTAGGGATGGACTAATACAGACAAGAATCATTTATTTATGACTCTTGCATTCTTACATTTTATCTTTATATGTCCCAAATATTTGTATTTTTCCCCTCCCCACCCCCATTGCTACCAACTTAATCTAACCTTGGCCTATTTCAACAGCTTCATCACTGGTTTACATTAGCTTCCTAATATCCATTTTCTGTATCATGAAGTGATCTTTTAAAAACATAAATCACAGCATAACACTTCCTCGCTTCAATATTCCCAAAACCAGCTTATTGTACTTGAAATAAAATCCAAACACCTTACAGGACCCAACTAGTTCCACATTAGCCAACTGTTACTGAGTTCTCTGATCTCTTCCTATGTCTCCCCCGCCCACTCTGCTTTGGCCTCTGTAATTACTCATGTGACTGCAGCAATGCTAGCATGAAGAAACCCACAGGGATGTCAACTATATAAAAGTACAGCACATATAATTACATTAGTAGGCTACATGCACCATTTAGGTATTGTGAGTGCATGCTATGACATAGGCACAAGAATAAAATCGCCTAATGGTGCATTTCTCAGGATGCATCCCCATTGATAAGTGGTGCATGTCTGTATTTAGATGCTTCTGTTTCTACTAAGCGACATATATTGCTTCATTTCTTTGGTAATTATAGAACAACATGTAACACAGTCATTGTTTCAGAAAGGAAACTATTCCGGTTATATGTTGTGGCTTGGCTCACATGACCTCTAACCCAATCCTGTGTCTTGCTGACTATTTATGCAGAATTATTCTTAATCACGTGGTCAAAATGTCAAGCTCTACAGATGAACAGAACTGCAATCCAAACACAACTTTCACACATACTAGGTGCATGACCACTTCCAGTAATTTACTTCACCACTTTAAGCTCTAGTTTCTTCATCCAGAAAATAGAAGTGGTAGTAAGTACCTACTTCTAAGTTTGTTGTGGTGAAGAACAATAAATGCTTTCCCTTTGAGATCAGGCATAGCGCAAAAATGCCTGTAGTCACCATTTCTATCAGCGTTGTACTGCAGGGCCAACTCAAGGCAAGAAATAAAATAGACCCAATGACTGGAAAGGTAAAAGCAAAACTGTCACTGTTCACAAAGATATGACTGATTGCATTTGTAAGGTAAATTATTAGAATTAAAATGAAAACTTAGCACATGTGCCAATTTTTTAAACAATGCATCTTAAAAATCAATTGCAATTATTTACATTAGCAATAGTTATAAAATAAAAAGGTTTCCATGGAAAACTATAAATTATAAAACTTTACTATGAGATGTAAAAAAGGTAAATAAATGCAGAATGGTAACAAAATCACTTCTATAAATTGGAAGATTTTTAATTACAACAGTTTTTATCTTCTCCAGATTAGATCTAAAAATGTAATGCAATCCATGCCACACTCCTATAATGTAATACGACATGATTCTAAAGTGTATATGGAAGTTAAAATGGCCAAGAATATCCTGAATGCTTTTTAAAAAGAACAAGACTGGTCCTATCAGATACTAAGATTCATTTTCTAGAAGAATAATACAAGTCAGGGTTAAAAAAAAAACAAAACAAAACACTGACAGACAGAAATTCAAGGAGCAAACAGCATTGGATGTGCACTGGACCTCATATGTTCATTTCAGAGAAATATACTTTCTACATAAATGTTACTAGAACAGTTACACATACAAATGGAATAAGATGATATTGAACCTTATTATGGCACATATAAAAATCATTTCAAGTGGATTAAAGTTTATAAAATTCTGGCAGATCATCTTCATGGTACCAATATAGGGAGAAATTACTTAATGAAGATAAAAAAGTACTAACCATAAAGAAAAAGACTGATATATTGACCCACATTAAGACTGACTTCTAATCATTAAAAGACATCATTGCAAACAAAAAGATAAATCAAAAGTAGAGAAGATGTTGGCAATTAGATACAATGAAAGTGTATCCAATATTAATTCTAGTATATGTAAAATCCATTGCAAAAACAAAAAATCCAAGAATTATGGATAAAAGTGTGAAAATAAACATTAAAATATGCTCATTCATAATCAAGACTGCAATTTTGCAAAAATCTAAAGTCCACTACTTATGAGGATGTGGAGCTTTGAGAGTTGTCACCTACACCATGTCAGTGGCTTGGGAAAAAGGTGGAAGAGATGACAAGATTTTTAGGGCAGTGACACTACTCTGCACTAGTAGAGAGATGACATTATGTACTTGTCAAAGCCCATTGAATTAGACAGGATAGAGGGAGCCCAACTAGAAACTATGAACTTCAGTTAATAAAAATACATCAATATTAGTTGTCTATTGTATCTGGTAAACCACACTTATGCCAGACATGAACAATAGAGGCCACTGTATAGAGGAGAGGAGGAATTAAATGGAACTTGTTCTTTCTGCTCAATCGTTTTGTAAATCTAAAACTGCTCTAAAAACTTAAGTCTATTAATTTATAAAAAAGAAAGAAAAAAAGAATGTCATATTAGCATGTTACGTAAGGGCCCAAAGCTGGAAAAACATAATGTTCATCAATAGACCGACTTCTTGTGATAGATTACAACAACTGAGTGCTCTAAAGCAATGAAAATAAACTAATTCCACTTACACAGCGAGGATTTCCCAAAGGCTTGTCATGGAGAAGAAAAAACAGGTGGTGGCTCTTACATGCCTACGGTCAATGTCACTGAGGTCAACAACTGGAGATTCAAACTATTCTCAATAGTCAATATCTATGCCCATTTTTAAATCATTGTTCAAAACAATAGGGTCACTAGGAAATTTTCTAAGGACTAAGTAAGTAATAAAGCTACAAAGACCAAGCTCAGTCTTTACCTTGATAGGCCTGCTGGAGGAGCCTTTATTTTCTGTATTCCCACAGCTGCCCTAGCTACTAGAAGAGTCAGAAGCTTCCTGACGCTTCTAATTTCCTGATTCCTAAGAGAATAAGCTTGCTCTTATTCTCTTCTATTTCGTGTTTAAAGCCGACATCATTTTTATAAAATATAGCTCAATTATATGATGACCCTGGTTAGAAATGGTAATCCATTATCTATTGAAATAAACTAATGATTAGCCCCGTATATTCAACATCATCCGAATTCCTTTTCCACCTCTCTTTCGGATCTTCTACTTCCACTTAGATCCCATCCTGGATTTTCCATTTTTGAATCCCTGTTCTCTTTTAACTCCCTGAAGTACTTTGTATTTCTCTGTGGCATTTATTTTACTCTGCTTTCTTTGGTTAAGTGTGTTTTATTCCTCCCACTCTCCCTATTAGATGTTAGAATGTTTCAAACCACAAATTGTGTCATGTTCATTTTTGTATTCCCTTCCGGACCAAGTACTTGAATAGATAGATGTTAGGTACTTGGGGGGAAAATAATGCTAAATTGAATGGAGTTCAATAATCAACTTTTTCTTCCATTCCCTTCTTTCTGCCTAAAGAAACATGCTACAAAATTTCTACAGCAATATCTCAGGTAGTTAGCTAAAATAATGTATCACCTGTACTGTTCACACCCAAGTTGTATAAAATTTTATTGTAAAATCTGCTTAATTCTAAAATCCAGCTTATTTATGTCACTTTCCTGAGATGCCATGCATGCTCCAGCGTGCTTATCTTTTCATTAAAAATGCTTTTTATTCAACATGATTCCCAGACTAACTCTGGCTGTACTTGTACTTGGAAAACGTATTTGCATAAATTAGATATTAGTCTTATTAGTGGCTATTAGTTTTTCAGCATTCAGGGTATGGTCACTATCAGTGGAGTATAATGAAACTGTCTCCACGTTGTTAACGTAATGTCAGTAGAGACCATACAATGTGAGTCATCATCACAAAAGCACCAGTCATGTGTCAAACAAACTCTCCCAGAAGAAACGTACAGCAGAGAGTAAACCTGAGCTGAGATGAACATGGCATTAACCCCATCACCTCTTCTCCCCTAGGCTTTGTAGAAACGCTCAGGGAAGAAGAATCTAGAGTGTTCTGGGACTCTGCAACTCCCAATGTGGAAAGGCGATGGGATGCAGTTAACATTCTGCATTTTTAATAGCTTACACAGCAGGAGAGAAAGGTCTAAAAAGCTATTTAAATTCAGTGTAAAATTCTAGCAACGGGCAATTTTAATTGCATACCAACTGCAAAATATTTCTCTTCTTGTCTAAATAAAAAGAAGGCTATATAATACATGCTGTCAACTTGTTCCAGGACTCAGTCATTAACCTTTAAGAATCTTTTTGTCTAGGGTTAAAAGCCTGTTTCTCCAACAAACGCCTCTTCAGACTGCAACTTAATCTAAAATCCTAACTTCTAGCTTGGACAATGTCAAAACTTCAACCCTTGTCATGAAAATACCCTGAACAATATTTCAGACACAGGAATTTCAGGGCTTTTATTATTTTTTTAACTGGCACGTAAAAATAATTTTTAAAACTCACAAAAATGAAAAGCTCCATTCTCTCACACACAACACACGAATGCTTTTAAAAAATGCAAAATACATAATCTGATTACTCAATAGCAGGTCACGAAAACGCGAAGACTCAGTTGCTGTGTCCAGAGCATGTCTTAATGTTGTTTAACTTTTCTGGGAATTTAACCAAATCCTCAGTAGCAGGAGAAAATCATCAATGTTTCACAACTGCCAACAAATCAGTGAAAGAAGAATACTTTTATTTTCTTTTCCTTTCCACTGATAAGAACACTTTCATGTCAGGCTGTCTGAGGAAGCCCACCCATTTTGTTGGTCACTCTGCATGTAACTGAAAGTTTAATACAAGGCTTTTACCCTGGCCAATGTGGCTCAGTGGATTGAGTACCAGCCTGTGAACCAAAGGGTCACCAGTTTGATTCCCGGTCAGGGCACATGCCTGGGTTGTGGGCCAGGTTCCACTCGGGATGTGTGAGAGGTAACCACACATTGATGTTTCTCTCCTTCTTTCCCTCCCGTCCCCTCTCTAAAAGCAAATAAATAAAATCTTTAAAAATAATACACAGCTTCTTCCTTTTTAGAATAAAAGAGCTGCTGGTACCCAGCCAGGCTCTGCAGTGCATGCGTTCCAAGAGTGACATTTTGACATGAGTAAAAACTTCACCCATCTTCCCATGACTCTCAGGTTATTTGCCCTAAAGGCAACTGAATCTGCAGGATTATCTCTTGGGAAATAATGAGAATGGAACGTTACTATCCGTTTTGTTTTTGAAATCATCCTCATGCCAGGTGTGTATGTGTGTAATTTTTTAGTTCTACCTAATGCCCTGATGATTAAAGTAAAATGTTTTTTGCAGGAAAAGAATAAATGTGGTACTTCCTTCTTTTCTTGTTTTAGTTTCACCACTCCTAATATCTGGAAAGATCTTCCAAGCATTAAGTTAAAGGCCATCAAGTTGGAAATACTTAAATTTTCTCTTCAGAATGTCTTCATGAAAACAAATACAGTTGAGCGATATGCCATTAATATCCAATCAGAATGGTTGTCTGAGAGTGCAAAAACACCTCCAATGATACGAAATGCATTACTTTCCCAGAAGCACATTCTATGCTGGACCTTCTCAATGTTAAAAAGAAGTTTCTTATGCTGAACTGAAAACTACCTCCTTTCACTTGCACCGCTGACCTCAATTGTGTACTTCTGAGAAGATACACACTAAGCCCGTACTCAACACAACAGCACCTTGCAAAGCAGAGGCCAGTGTGAGTCTACATTTTCCATTCCTCACAGCCCCCACACTGACCCCCTCTTTATCACTCAGTGGCCTTTCTTTCCTTCTCCTCCCTATTCCACATCATTCACCTCTAGCAGGTTATACTGCCAATACATTCACTCACTCTACTTTTTCAAATGTAAAGTAGACCATTGGCCTAAATTGAGGGTATCAATTGAAAATGCCTTCAGAAGCCAGGCAGGTAACTCGACTGTGAAACAGCCCAAGAAATGGTTGACAACTGTACTGACTGAAGAATGAATTCACATTCTTTGAAGTACTGTACACACATACACAACTGGGTCTGCAGTTATAACCCTTGGCCTAAATTATTCTGATAACAAATATGAAATCAATAGGATACATTTGAAAATGTAACAACTTAAATGTTCCCTAATTAGGCTAGAAGGCAGGGAAGAATAGTCATCTATGGCATCAGGCTATCATGCGAATGTAGCCAGTCAACTTTCTCTCAACATTACACTGAAAAAATACAAAACTCATCACTGTGTCAGTGCTCAGATCTTTTATCAGGTCAGCTTGTTCTGCGCCATGGCGAATAAGGCACAGGCCATTAGAAGACACAGCATGACTGAACCTAATAGTAAAAAGAAGTTAGTCTGAATTCAAGATAAGGCCCGCCTCTCACAGAGTAGCCAGAAGGTTCACATTATTAATTTCTACATTCCATTTACTCTTTCCTTTGCTATGACAAATTTATTTTCAAAATCATAAACTGTATTCTTTTCTCCTTTGTGTTTAAAAGTTTTAGTGCTACCCTTCAAAATGCATGCAAATTGTCTGTCTTCCTGTTAACCACACACATCTTCAGGAACCTACTAGCTACCCCAAATTTTGTCCATGGTCATGAATCAGGAAAGGCAGTTGTCCTGAGTTTGTTTGGAAACATGGTGGTGATGGTATTAATACCAGTCTACAAAACTTTGATCTAATTCCTACAAGCTTCAGGGTATAGCTATGGGATAAAAAAAAAAAGGTCAACTTTTACGTCAGATTGGTGAAAAAAATATTTTATGATCACCTGTCTCACAGGTGACTGTAAGCATTTGGTTAGTGACACTTAAAGTGGGTAATGAATGTCCTTAGAGCTGGAGTTTCCCACATATAAACCCCTCTTCAGAAACAGCCCTTGAGCTTAGCCTTTCGAGACTGTTTAATTGCTGAATCATCATTCACACCTTTCAACATTCTTTTTGTAAATTAAAATCAGAGTTCTACATCCACACCCAAATACTCATTCTCTAAACATGAGAGAATAATTTCTTGGGTTACCTCTGTCCATCATCTTTGATCCAGGGGGCTTGTCCGGGACGGTGAGGTGGTCTAGGGTGCTATTCACTGAAGATGTGTCATCACTGGATAAAGAGTTCAAAAATCCACTTCCTGAGGTGGCAGAGCTGGTCTCCAGGGACTGCTGACTGTTCACCTCTGAGGGTGCAGGGGAGAGAAATGGCACAGAAAGTGCTCTGGGTTGCCCTGCATCCTCCGCAGCAGACGAACTGGTGATGTCGATCCAGGACCGCCTTCCTTTAGCTAAGGTGGAGGACAAAGTGCCAGGTGCCTCCATGGCGTTTTCCAGGGAAGAGAAAGAGCATGACGCTTCGCTCAGGGAGGGTAAAGATGAAGAAGATGTCTGGGCTGCCTATTTTGCACACATCAAATGAAAAAGAATAAAATAAACCATGATTAAACCAACATTCTCTACTTTTTGTATTCAATGAAGACACCCCAGTGTTTCAAAACATGGCCAATAGTAAAACAGTCAAAAGGAAAAAAGTATGATATTTATATCCCTAGGACAGACATTACGATGCCATGTTGCAAAAACTGATTTGTGTATTTGAATTTACTGTCCTCAGATCTGAAAATAAATCTTCATATCATGATTTACCTTACTCTTTAATGTTCTCCAGAAATTTAAAAGGCCTCTTTGGAAAATTCTTTGGAATAATGAAAGACTCTTTGAGGAAAAAAGGAGATTTTTAACCTATCACTGAATTCTCACTGACTGAGCAAAAGCAGAAATCGGAGAGCATGCAAAATAATATTCACTGAGTGATAACCAGAAAATGTGGGCAAAGCATGCATATTTCAATCCTGAGATATATTTTATATATTCCTTAGCACAGGACTAGTATCAGCCCGTAACTACATAGTTAGGTGAAATGACTTTGATAATTAACTTTCACAAAAGAAGATAAGGACACATTTGCAGGGTTCCAATTCCTTCAATAGACACAAAAACTTCACCATAAACTATGTGAAGGAGGTTGATGATGTAGGGTCTTCTGAAAGCAACTTCTAACATACGTATAGTCCAAGGCTGAATGACAGTCTTTGGTAAAACTGTCACCAGCCCACAGAGAATACATCAATGCAACACCACCAATTCTCCACTCTTGCTGAAGACTTCATTTATTCTGAGATTTTATCCTTGCTACATTTTGATGTTAAAATACAGTATTTGAAAAATGGTGATGATAGATATTAGCTTTTTTCTTTTCCAAGTGTTTTTTTAATATTCTACATAGAAAAATAAATATTTGGCAACTCTATGTCTTTCATTGTATTAACCAGTCAAATCCAAAACTCCAGATACCAGTACTCTGTGGATTACACTATATCACCAATGACAGATAAGACAGAAGACATTTTATGGTTCATTTCATTACATCACCCTATGGAATTACATCATCAATTTCAAGCATTCAAAACCCTAAGGAAGCTTCAAAACTATAAGGAAGTGGGAGGGAAGTAAGAAGCTGAGGAATAAATTAGGACCTTTACCCAAAAACCTCAGAATCACTGCAACTAACTCAGAATAACTGACTTAGTTACAAACCAATATTGCCCCCAATGTTTTGCAAGTTCTAAGCTCTGAATTCTGACAGGAAAAGCCAGTTTTACCCAACACATGCCCAGTTGGCTGCACATTAGACATAGACCATCAAATAATCAATAAACCCACTTTTCAGTAGCATGGCATTAAGCTATCCAGTTAAAATACTAACTCATCACCCACATCTTCTTCATAATACAGGTCTGTCCCAAAAGTATCAGCTGCACAAACTGCTTTAATTAGATTGCCATTGGCTCAATACTTTGGGGGCAGACCTCATATATTTGTGAAGACATGAACATTTTCTATTCAGGAATGTGTCAACAAACTTGGGAATGATTGCCGTAAAACCATTTTGACCACTGTTAAATCAATTAAGAGATCAAAGAAAGACCTGTAATTCACTAAATAAAACCCCCGTTATTTATGAAAGCTAATACCCACTCACCAGCCTCTCCAAATAATGCCAGGCATAGTTTACTCATTAGCAGGATCTATAAAATAAATATTAACAAACGTACCCACTCAGGTTCAATCCTGATGTGCTCCCCTATTGTGAGCTATTTTGGTAAAACTTGGCTTTCATATGATCAGCTTCCTTTCTGCGGAGACTAAGCTGAAGCATTTCCTTTGGCTCCTGCTGACGCTACTCTAATTACATGATAGCAAAAGGGATGTTTGAGGGGAAAAAACTGCATATGCACAATTGCTCCTGCCCATTCCATAAACCTTTCTGAACCTCAAAACTCTGTTTAAAGGACTAAAAAAGACATACTAAGTGAGCATCTTAAGTGTACATATGCAGTATTCCTGTTTGTAATGCAATTATTTTCAATCCACCTCCTCTAACACCATGCAACACTTAAAATGTGATTTTAAAATGGAGAAAAGAATAAATCAAAGAAAGAGGAGGAAGAAGAAAAGGAGAGGGAAGAGGAGGGAAGGGGAGAAGGGGTAGGAATAAGTAAGCAAACCAGACAGAAGGAAACAGAAAATGAGAGAAAGTGTATGTATCAAGTCAGAAGGAGTTTTGATTAGAAGAAAGACTGACAAAATACAAATCCAAGTGAACCTGGAGCAGCACCATTATAGAGGATTCCATACGGAAGCAGGCTGTGTAGACTGTGTGGTGCTATGCTAAATCATGGGACATAATTTCTACCATTCTGACGCTACTAACAGGTGTTGCTACATGTCAAACCAAGAACTTTTAGCTGGGTCCCTTCTGTAAACAATCATGAACTCCCTGCGCCAATCAAAAGAGACAGGAAAAAATGACAGTCATACCCTTGCATTGCTAACAGGGGCCTGCCCTTCTAGTATCAGTTCAAGGGCCAGCTCCTCCCAGAAATCTTTTCTGGGAACCTCAGAGCAAGGAAGGTTTTTCTTCCTGGAGCTCCTAGGCCTACTTCTATCACACCAGGTAGAGTATTATTTTATTCGTCAACCGATTCTGTAACTGCTGATTGACTTGTTCATCTTTGTTGGTGAGTTACTTGAGAGCAGGCTGTTTTGATCATTTTTGTATCACCATTTGTTGCATCAGTGCCTGACGCAAGTTGGTCCCAAGCTAATGCCAACAAAGAGTAGACTAGAGAGCTAGCTAGATGAAGAAAAACAGCCCTGAGACTTTTAACCTCTTATCGAAGAGACCCTGAAATTCTCTGTCAAGTTGCTATGGAGGATTTACCCTGATCCTCAGGTCTAAGTGTGACAGCAGTGCAAATACTCTCATAAAAGTTCCCAACAATCTCAGACAAGATTATTATTTTATTTATTAGATATTAAGAATTTCAGGACATTTGGTATTGAAACATTTTATTTTTAATGAGGTTATTAAGAACATTTTAAATATTAGACTGTTAATGAAGAGACGATGTGTATCATTAAATTAAAATTCAATATTACTCTCCCTTATTTTCTGGATAAGATGATTTTATTCATTGATGCAGCGTAGTTCAAATATATTGATTAGCTCTAAAATCTTTTTCTCTGAATTGTTTTAAAAATGCAAGTTTGTCACGGGAGAAAAATGATTTTAAATGGCTACCAGAAGCCTATAACTAGGAAGTAAGTCATCATACAAATTCAAAGTAATATTAATAAAGCATATTTTTAAAAAGGAAGATGCAGGAATACCTTATAACTAAATGTAATAAAATCAAATGAGAAAAAAGGAATATACACTTATTTTCTTTACTTTCATTAGCTATACTAATAAAAACAAGCCAGTCAATTGTTGTTTGGTTCTTGAAAGGATTGTTTGCATTTCTATCATATGCTAGTAACATTACCTTAAAAACCCAAGGACCTTGGTATAGTATCCTCCCTACTCTGTCACTGACCTTCTGCATGACCATGGGCACTGAAGTGGTGAAAGATTCCTTCTTCAACCCAGCCCTTAGTAGCCACAATACAGAAGAAGCCACTTTACCCCTGAGTCTTGTTCGACTAACTTCCTGCTTCCTCTATCACGCGCTGCTTCCTCACCTCAGTCCAACCTCTGAACGATAACTAGAGTATTTCTAAAAAACATGGAACACATCACAATATTTCCCTGCTGAAAATCCTCTAGTAACTGCCCATACAGGCAGAAAAGAGCCCTAGGCTTCACTGGAGCTGAGAAGGCCTACAGGGACCCCTACTCTGCCCCTCCAGCTCCCATGGGCCTCCACCTCCCCCTCCTCTCTCCTTTCCACCACGTGGGTCTCTCTGTGTCCTGAGAAAATCTCTAGTTCCTTATACCAGAAAGGCACTTTCTGTGATTATTCATTGGCTGCCTCCTTCCCATGATTTTTGGTCTCAATTCAAACATCACTCCCTCCACAGGCTATTCCCTTAACAGTCGTAGACAAAGCAACATCCTACATTCCCAGCTCTGTCTGCTCCCTACCATGTTGCCCTACTTTTTTCTTCTTCATAGTATTTATCATCATTTGAGATTATCTTTTTGAATTACAAATATATTGTGCCTCCTCCTCAACTGAAAACTCAAGATGCTCAAAGGAAGAGACCCTATCTCAGTTCAGCATCCCTTATCTGCACCAGTACCTGGTACAAGGTCCATACCCAAAAACGCTCCTTAGCTGCCTGACGGAAAAGCATATTCTTAATAAAATGTAAGTTTAATGTTGCAAATGATTCTTAGGATAGTTATATTTACTCCTCTAGAACATAGCTGGTTTCCTCACTTGCAAAACTAGAAGAGGGCTTTTGTGAGAGTCAACATCTCAAAGCCATACAAAAGTACTAGACAGGAATAAAGTAGTAACTTTCCAATTCTCAGGAAAGGTTCGTAAGGCAACAAATCTGTGGAGGGTGTAAATAAAAAATCACAAAAACCACCCATTCACCCATGTATCAGTCCATTAATAAGTATTTAATAATTTCAAGTATGTGTTAGGCACAGTCAATGTTACAGGTAAAGAAGAAGATAATGAACACGGCCTCTGGCTTGAAGAACTTAGTAACTAGAGAAATACGTCAATACGTGAAATCGATAATACTCAGATTAAAACATGGAAAGGTGTCAAAAAAAAAAAAAAAAACCAATGGACTGAAAGAGTATAAAGAATTCGAAAAAGGACTATTCTCACTTAAAGGACTAAGGAAGCATTACTCAAGGAAGTCCTATTTGAACGGATTTTGAAAGATATTTATCAAGAAGGTGGAATCAGAGTGGGGTGTGTGATTCCTGCAAGCAGAGAAACTTTATAATTCCAGGTGCGAGAGCAGGAAAGTCAGCAAAGGTTTTAAAGAAATAGAAGGCAGTTTATTAACAAGACTGTAATGCTGGTTTACATTTAAGTCCAGTACCTTAAATATCAAGACACTGAGTCCAGGCTTAATTTGATAAGCAATGAGGGTTTGATGGAAGCACTTGCCAGGTGGACCAATATTATCATACTTCACTTTAGGAAGACTAATTTGGATGTGGGTTTTTAAGAGGAGAAAGAGATTCGAGACCAAGAAGGATAAATAGCCTGCTATTTCAATAACCCAATAGGGCAGCGGCAGTGGGAATGGAAGACAAGGACAGTTTGCAGGACAGCCAGCACCTCCTGTGACTTACTGCCAGAGACCAGGCTGGGAAGATGAACTGTTAAAGTGAGAAACAAAATGGAAGAGTCCATTTCAGAGGAATCTTAAAAGCAGTTGCATGTTCAACCGTAGAGTTTATAGTACTTTGCATCCTGAGAAGATAGCATGAAATATTCTTTCTATCTTCTCCTTCCATGTGCAATCACTGATCATTTTTATTACAACTAGCTCATTTGTAAGCATTTCTATTATTTTATCAAATATCAAAAGGTCAAGCGAACTTTATTTTAGTAAACAGCTGTGCAAGATTCATCCTTCTAGGATTAATTTCAATTTCTGAAATTGATTTCATCACTTTCTGTGTTTAAGGACTTCCTCCTCTGCCACTGACCAATGGACCAAGGTCTGCAGGGTTTGTTTTTACTTATCTTTTGTTTGGTTTGCTTTAGCTGATCTTTTTTCACCAGTTGGATATAACGGAATTGTACATCTGAAAAGCAATCGAGCATGTAACTGTCATGTTAATATGATCTACACAAGCTTCTTGAAGCTGGAATTACAAATATTTATCTTCTCATTTTCTCTCATGTCCAATCCACCTATTAGGTGCTGTGCCTTCTAATTATATTCAAAATCCAGCCATTCCATTTCTCAACATTGCCCTACTCTGAGAGTCACCACACTCTCTCCCTAGACTACTGCACACCTGCCCTTGAATTCCTTTGCTTTGATACTGAGCCCCACCTCCCAAGATTCCTCTCACACAGCAGCCTGAACTGTCCTTTCAAGGTGAAAATTGATCACACTACCCTCCCTCTGCCCAAACTATCTTAAGGCTCCTGAAACAACTCAAAATGCCAGCTGCCACCCCTCCATCCTCATTTCCTGCTGCTCTCACCTTTACTCCCCATGCCGCCACCACCACCACACCAGCTTCCTTTCATGACACTCAATGGTCCAAGGAGATCTTGGCTTTAGCTGGTCCCTATATGCTCAGAAAATTCCTTCCCCAATTATCCCCCTGGCTGACTCTCCTATTGCCTTTCAAGGGTTTTGCTCAAATCTCAGCTGTCACTCAGGCCTCTCCTGGTTCCCTAGTCATTGCTGTCACCTGACCCCAGCACCCTGACCTCCCTCACTCACCTTGTTCTACCTCTGCCACTGTCACAACAGATCGTTCACTTACTATGTTGATTGTTTATTGTCAGTTTCCCCAACCAGAAGTTTGGGTCCATCAAAAGACCTGTGACTTTTTAATTCACTGATGTGGCCCAAGTATTTAGAACAGTAGCTTCCAGCAAATCTTTGTTAAATGACTTAATAAGCACAGATAAATTTAGAGGAAAAATACAAAGTGGGGCAAAAGTAAGTTTACAGTTGTGAGGATATGAAAGAATTCATTTTTGTATGATTATTCATTAATTATTATTTGCCATATGAACAAACGTAAACCTGCTTTTGCCCACCCACCCGGTGTGGAGGACAGATTTTTAATGATTTTTATACCTCTTAAATCACTTTGTAACTTATAATGTTGGGTTTAAAATGTAAATAAAATTGGCTCCTTTTTTGCTCTTTCGTGATTGCAAGAAATCGTGGATATTAATTTCTACAAACGATCTTCCAAAGTGAAACCTACAGCCTCCCATCTATTTTGAGCTTTTTACTAGGCCTGTCCAAAAGCTCCCACTGCTAAGTTCTCTGTCAATAAATGATGTCCTGTCCACTATCCATCCTGTGAAGCCTTCTCAATAAGAAGGAACAAACAAAAACCTCTTGTTTTATCATGGAAGACCCTGAAGTGTGGGGTGTGATTCTGCTACTAGAGGCAAAGGCCCAAACTGGCCTGGTGCTGAAGTCCTACTGCTTATCTTAAGGCGATAGCCATTAGTATGTCTAGAGATTGAATTAAAATTGTTAAGTCAAGGTTTTTTACGTTTTTGAGAAAATTTTTCAGAATAGTAGGATTTTATGCTTTCTGAGTTCATCATTCCAAAATGAAAGTTTATTATCCGTGTTTTAGCAGACACCGGGGGAGGGGGTAGATTTTTTCACTTAAGGCTCATATAGCTCAGCATGCCTAGACTATGCTAGATTGAGCCAAAACAACAACTTGATTCACACTCTGGCTAAAAGTTACCATGCTTTTTTTAAAATTTCATCTGTTGACATAAAAGGCTTAAATGTTACTTTAACTAAGTGTCTTGTCTGTTTTTCAGAAACAGGAAGAAACAAAAACAAAATCTGCCTCGGAAATATGTACGAAGGAGGAACATATTCTGTTTCTAAGAAAAATAAAATCTAGCTCCTCAATATTTATCTATTCCTAATATATTTCTTCAGAAAACAATGTTAGCCTTAGTGGTTTTCTAAAAAATATTCAGCATAGAACTCAAAGAAATAACATTTAAGTGGTAACTCTGAAATTCTAAAGAATCTTCTAACTTCAAACATACAACTTATTGGTCTCATCCGCACCCCTTCAATTATCTGTTTTAAAATAGCCTTCCCTGTAACATCATGTAAGAATGTCATTGCGCAATACAATTTAGCCATGATCCTTCATCAAAGACAATTGGTTGCTTTCATTTTCACCAGATAGGGTCTTAGGTACCTGACAATGCTTGCAGTAAAGCAATCTGGGATACTAATTTGACATCATGAAGATGAAAATCATAGTATTTTAGAACTAAAATAAATCATCAAAGAGTCATATATGAGCCACTGTGGGAGAAGAGAGGCAATTTCAGGAAGAAAAGGAGGGAGAATCAACCAAATCTTTGTATGTTACAGATTAAAATAGGAGAGAGAAACAGAAAAAGAGGAAAGAGAAAGAGGAAGAAAGAAAGAGAAAACAAACTGGGACACACACACATACACATACACACACACACACACACACACACACAGAAATTAAACTGAAACATATGCTTCTCTATTAAATCAGTAAGAAGCACCTATTGAAGACCTACTGAACTTAACTTTAGAAGCAATAAAGGGTAATCTAATAAGAACATTGTTAAAAATTGGGAGACACATTAAGGTCTGGAGATATCATTAAGTTTGAGAAATAGATTTTTCTAAATTCAGAAACTGATTTTAAAAGAGAAAGACTATATTAATGAAAAGTTATGAATGTATGAAGAAAAGATAGGTTGCAAATCTAGTTCAAAAACTGGTCTGAAATTTAGCATATTCAAAATTTCATTTTGTTTATAACTTGCTTAATTTTGGCTAATCCTATTTAATAAAGATTTTTAAAAACCTATTCATTCAACAAATATTTATTTCTGGTCTTGGCTGCTAGTCAAATAAATTAGAAAAGTGACCACAATCTTTCACTGATAGAGGGTAAAAACATTAGAGATCATTATTTAAGTTATATTTAATGTTAAATCGAAGAACTGGCAAAAGACAAAAATAGATGAAAACTTTATCACACGAAGTAGAAAATTCTAGCAGAAGTCTGGTATGAGAAGGAGCTACTCTACCCTACCAGAATTCATAGCTATTTAGGTCCATCGATGGGCAAGTGTCATTCATGCTAGAATGGAAAGAATATATTCTAAAGCTAGATAGACCAGGCTTCCCAGCTCAGATGCTCCATTTACTGGGTATGTGACCAAGCTATTCCACTCCTCTGAACCTCAGTTTCTGTATCTATGAAATGGAAATAATCTCTATTTCCTCTTTCCCTGGGACTAGGACATGATTTTATACACTGGAAACAAACACACTGACCACAATGGAATTGACAGACAAATCTGACACAGTGACATCATGACTCTCTGTTTGCAAAAAAACCCATGAGGTAGAGTTTTTTAAAAAATAAAATAAAAGCCACAGGGTGGGAAAGATTGTTTTCATTTTTAACAGGCAAAGACCAATGTATAGAATAATAAATAAAGAAATCCCATAAATTCAAAACAATAAGATAGCTAAAAAATGTGCAGAAGACGTAACAGACATTTCACAAAACAGAAAATCCAAATGGCCAATCAACATGAAAAGATGCTTGGCCTCATTAGCAATTAGTGAAGTGACAATATTACTTGTCAGGGTTGTATGGGGGAACTAAATGGTTATATACACATTTTAAACACCCTCATAAGCCCCGGTTCATGGTATGTATAAAAAATCGTAAGTCAATTTCCACAAAGTTCTTTGCTGGACTCATTCTAGGGGCCATCGCCATAATGCCAAAGAGCATCCAAATATAAAGCAGCTCTCCACGGTCTTAACGTTCATTAATAGCCTGAACTTACACTGGATGCTTTCAAAGATTAGAATCAAACTTGGACTTTTCTTTCATGAATATACAGACCCATTCCATGTGCAGATGTAATGCACTAATCCTACTCCTGATCTCCTGCTATCTTCCTGACTTCAGTTTTATCTCTCTGCTATCACCTACATCCTCTTCCCATGCATTTTCTACTGTAGTTAGCACATGCATGATGTAAAATGAGTATGTAGGGTATAAATAGACATTATAAAACAAATTTATGCAAGCATTGCCCTATCACTGAGAAGCCCTTGGCATTAACATGAATCCTCTGAGAACGATACATCTGTGGTCATGCACAAATACTCTTGAGTTTGTCATGCCAGGAGGTTGCTATGGAGAAGGCTCCAAATCAGCACCCTGAGAATTGCACTTGTTCTCTGGCAAGTACCTTAATTTAGCCTTTTCCATAAATTTATTAGTCAAGGTAATTTCTATCCAATTGGAAAGAATAGCATCCACCCCTGGCTGGTGTGGCTCAGCCAGGGTGGACTGGCGCTGGCCTGCAAACCCAAGGGTTGCTGGCTCGATTCCCAGCCAGGGCACATAACCAGGTTGCAAGCCAGGTCTCCAGCCAGGTCTCCAGCCAGGTCCATAGCTGGAGGCAGATGAAAGGCAACCATACGTTGATGCTTCTCTCCCTTTCTTCCTCTTTCCCTGCCCTTCTTTCTAAAAATATGGATAATATCTTAAAAAAACATCCATGCATTTGGTCGACCAACAAATGACATAACTGTGTCCTTACATACCAAAAGAGACAGAGAAGATGCTGTCTCCACAGCCATTTCAGGATCGTCCTGCTCACTCTCACTGTAGCATTCTACAACAAAAATAGAAATGTTTAGCGTTCCCCCACCATTGCCACTGACTCCAGAATGCACGAGCAAAGCTTCCTCCATCTGGCTTTTGCAGTTCCGCCCTGACTCAGAAACTATTTATCCAGTGAACTGCCAGGAGCAAGGGGATTGCAGAGGACCAGAAAGTGGATGTTTAGATCAAGGTTTCTGCCCTCAAGGAGCATCCAATACACAGGAAGATGACTCACTGTAACTCCAGCAAAATAAAATAATTCCTCAAGAGAGGTGATTAATATACTAAGGGAGCATAAAATCAACAGTGATTAATCCTGATCACAGGAATCATAATACGCAGAATTGGGATAAGGAAGTCTGTCCAATGGTGTCAAGAGTGAATGTTAGCACCAGGCCGGCAGTGCAGAAAGATAAATGGTGGCAAAAGAAGCCGTGAGGTTCCTTAAGGTCATAACATAGGAGAGGCTTTTATGTAGTTACTTCTTTTCCGCACGATCTGTAATATATGTGCCTTCAGACTAGAACAATTTATTTTAGGTAAAGTAAGACCAAGGAGACAGTTAGGACATTGATTTCACTATATTGTGATGCACCTCTTCATTGTTTTAAACCAAGCTGCCGCTTTTCTACTTCTAGATGAATCGTGTTTGATTTTGTTATCCAATTCCCAGATTTTATGTGGTTTGAGCAGAATAGGCTCAGCTCTGTGACCCTGGCCTCTAATGCCTCTTTCTGTTTAATATTAAGGAGAACTTGTAGCATTAAGAAGAATTAGACACCAGTAGCTGTGAACCCTGAAAGCTACGGGCTGAGCTGAAAGATTAAGCAGGGCCTCTGTCCCAATCTGACCTTCAGGTTCCCAATACAAATTTAGGCGAATTATTCTCAGCGCCACATCTGGTGGAACGAAACAGTGGGATGCAAGTTATCTGTCTAGATCATGATGAGTTAGTGCCTATGAGTAAGAATCCAGTAAGTGGAGCAATAAAATATTTGCATTGCCAATTGTTTGAGATGGCATGGGAGCCCACAGCTGCTAACGAGTGGGTGAACTGTGAAAAGCTTTCACAGCCAGCATAGGAAGCTCTATTCCATGCTGGTGAGTCTATGTGACAATGTCTCTACATATTTTCAGATAATTTTAAATGCCAAGCTATGTTTCAGGAGGACCAGACTATGCATAGGACTTGACATCGTGTTTTCATCTTCTTTCATCCTACTCTAATATTCTTGCTCAATTTTCAGAAATTTAAAAAAGAACATACCTTCATCCTTTGTAGTGGATTCTTGGTGAATTACAGATAATCCAAGTTTGTTTAACCACCTAAAATTTAAATTAAAAATAAATGTTGGACCAAGAGGATTACTCACCTACCTACCCACCTTTCCCCTAGACCCAGAAGGAATGTTTCCTACCAGTTGTTATAAGTTGTAATCCTATAGTCAGTCTAAACATTTCCAGAAACAGCATTAATTTGTGGTATCAAAACCTAAGACCTCTGGTTTTACAATATTTTCCTTTCTCAGGGCATTCTTTTCAAGGAAAGAAAAGTTATGACAAATACGTCTTTTTGTAATTGCACATTTGAAATTTTTCAGCAACCATCAAAATCTTTATTAAGTTTGGAAATTTGGCTGTTAAAGGTTGACCTCTATAATTCTTCAAATGTCTATTTATTTCACACAAAAAAATAAATAAATAAAATGTGCTATTTTTTAAACCAGGGTTTTTATATTAATTAGTAAAAGATCTGACTAGCGCTGCACAGGTATTCCTAAGCTCGGGAAAATTTTGATACCTGGACCAATTTTACACGAAGTAAAGACTGTCAATGTCATCTCTTGTACTAATGTACCATTTTGTGTGTTGTTTTTGAGAAACCAGAGCATTCAGTAGTGGCCTAAGTCTATCAACACCAACAAACAATAACAATGCTATACACTGAAAGATTCACTTACACTTTTCATTTCCTTCAGTCCTGTAACACCTCATGAGCTATTCAGCATGCCGCACTCCCACCATGACACTGCACACTCCCTACTGTCAATAAATTAGGAATCTCTACTCAGCCCTCAACCTGCCATGGCCTTGCTGTATTTTTAACAGAAAATGGATGCTAAATTTGATTTTTAAAAATAAATCAAATAGAACTACCTACTAGAAACAGATGAGCTTAGGTCTCGTTTTGAAATCTCTACAGCACTGTGTACTCTCTAATGGTAACTTAAAACTAGAACAAAACCTGGGCCCTGATCATGCTATAGGAACTGAAAATACCCATCAAGACCCAATAGAATAATAAACAAAACAAAGTAACAGGAAATCACATGCAAAAAAAATAGCTAATAAATATCTGAAAGAAAAATTCTCAGCTTTAATCATATTCTGGGTAATGCATATTTATTTAAACACAGGAAAGCACTTTTCACCACTAGATGGGCCAAAAATTTTAAACATTTCTGATTTCTAGAATTTAGGAGGAAACATACTAATCCTTTGCTGAGTTGAGCATGAAAATGGATACAGCCAATTTTAACTAGGCAACTCAATGATACTATTCAAAATTTAAATACCCATCCCTTTTGCCCAATAATTTTAATTATAAATATCTACCCTACAAAATCACAACTTCATTTACACCAAAAAAATGTGGAAGAATGTCAGTTCAACAAGCTATGCAATGGCAAAAAGAAACCATGACTACAACATAATTGGCCTTCCCTAGGAAAATGGAGAACCAAGTGTGGCCATGAATCCATCGGTAGCATGTTATAACGGAGCAAAGTAAAAGACACACAGGGTGCCTTATAAATGACCTGGGAAAATCCTATCATAGTGCTAAGTGAAAAAAGCAAGTAAATGCATTGTGTTTTGCCTGATGCAAGGTACTTTTGAAACTACATATTATGTACACATGTACAAATTGATCTGCAAAGATAGCAGGAAAGATACACAGCATACTGTTGAAAGTGGTTAATCCCAAAGGTATGGAAAGGTTTTTGCTTTGCACACCGCTATATTATATTATTTTTTACAAGAATATGTTTTATGTGTTATGTAATTCAAAGAAATATTTAAAAATACATTTAAAGCCCTGGCTGGTGGCACAGTGAATAAGGCGTCAGCCTGCAAACCCAACGGTTGCTGGTTCGACTCCCCAGCGAGGGCACAAAACTAGGTTGCAAGCCAGATCTCCAGCCAGGTCTGTAGGGGAGGCAGGTGAAAGGAAACCATACATTGATGTTTCTCTCCCTCTCTGCCTCTCTTGCTTCCTCTCTCTCTAAAAATAATAAATAAAATCTTTTTTTAAACACATTTAAACATTGATCAGGCAAAGCATAATGAATTCAATGGTTCACTTTTAAAATACTGAAGTACACTAATTCTTAGTTCATATATAATTTCAGTTATATAAGCTGAACACTCCCCCAAAAAGCAGCCAAAAATAAAAGACAAAAACATTCTTAACATACCAACACAAAAATAGTTTTAAATTGAGAATGCCTGAAACAAGCAAAGGCATTTCTAAGTTCCTTCCAGAACATGAAATACAGAAATATAGCAAAATGGAAGAGTACTGACAATAAAAAAAAATAGATTCCTCTCAGCCTTTAGCCAAAAATCATGTCTTTTTTTATTGCCACTCTTAGTTACTTGCTGTGAAAAACTGGTGACTGATTAGAATCTTGTTTGACTGTTTTCTTTCTGGAACCCACTGGCTTAGTCCTTCTTTTGCTCAGAAAAAAAAAATTTTTTAACATGGAAGCAGCAGAAAATTTTCTATTTGTGGCTAAATAGATATACATAAAACTTATATTTACATAAAAGATGACAGATGTTTCCTGGGAGTTTGTTGCATGTTGACTTGATGAGAATGTGTTAGAGAAACACAAATGTTAAGAAACTGATGTACAACACAAGAACACTGGTCCCACAAACACTGGGAGAAAGTTACCACCAGTCTTTGTCTGAAACCAGCTCTTTCATTACCCTTAACTGCTTACCCCGATCCTGGTAAATTAAGAGTCCCTTCAGAATGCACAGCATTTCTATTAAACTTAATTGCTTTTTCCCTGAGAAAACCGTCACCATCCAAAAATGCAGTTTCTCAAGGAGAACTTCTAAAACAGGACCCGTCTCTCCAAACAGCACTCACTCCCTCCATTCCCAGCATCCCTGCATCTCACTAAAAACACCTGGATGTACTGTGCACTGGCTTAACCTGGCTGGATCAGTGGGAAAGGTAGCTCTTCAGCTTCTCTGACTGAAAAAATCTTTCAATATCACATGCACAACCTTGTGGGGGAAGAGAGACGTGAACCTGAAGGCCCAAAGAGATTCTGCATTGTTGGCTATTCAAAAACGCCTTCTGCAGAATAATAAAACTTAACATTGATGTTATAAATAAAAGACATTATGATACATTCAGGCACAGACAAAATGGGCCATTAACCTGCCAGGGGCCAGATGGACAGTTTTCAACTCTGAAGGGCATTCACACTCTGTGGTCAGCTACCTTCCTTTCACATTTCCATTGACATCTTGTTTGTAAGCTGGAAAGATAAATGCTAACGTAATTCCAAGTAAAATTAACGCATTTTCTCAGCATGGACAGGCAATGAGATCCCGGTTTTAGGGGCCACGAAAGACTGGTTCAGCAGCCAACCAGCCAGAGTGTGTATATCCCAAGTCCAGCTAACAGTCATGCAACGCTACTTGCTCTTAGCCCTCGCTCAGCAAAGGGAAAACATGAAAACTGAAGAGAAATGACTAGAAATGTAAACATAAACTGGAGAAGAAGGAAAGCAGGGAACAGAACAATGCTGATGTGTGACTTAGAGAACAAGTCTGCCTGAAATAGAAGTTTAAAAACCTCGTAAAGGTCTCGCACTTGTACTGGTTTACAAATGTATTTTGCTATGCCTGGAAGAGAAATGCACCAGACAACAGAGCACTTGGCACAAATAGTTTCTCTGGTCAACTCAGTCGCCTTCTTCCCTTGTCGGAGAACAGAACTACTTTGAAAGAACCAGCTGCACGATGGGTAGGAAGGATGCAGGCAGGAAGGAAGCTAGACACAAGATGCTGTTTTGAGAGAAGCCAGGGACAGCAAGAGGTTATAGGGTGAGGGAATAGGGAAATAGCAGAGGCCATCTGGGGTCATTAGGTGGCTCAGCTCCAGACTATCTTATGGCCCCCAGGACTGCCAGGCCAGACCTTCAGCCTTCCACACACCCCTGACAACCCTAGGGCTTGCTAATCAACAGGACTTCCAGGGACCAATGCAAACAAAAAGTAAAAAGTAAACGGTTTTGACAGTGACGTTTTTACAATCTTCTCCTTTTGTGTATCTATCTGCTCTTATTTTTTTTTCAGATGGTTGAGAAAGCCAGGCAGGAAAAGCTAAACTCAGAAAGAGGGAAGAAACAACTTCTCTCTTTTTCCAAGTAAATAAAAGATGGGTTTGAAAGACTCGGTTGTCAGCTCCTGGCCCTGCTATTTCTAACACTGGGTTTCTCAATAAAGAGCCATTCTGCCCTCTTATAAAGGGTTGCCGTGGGGATGTAAGTATAGGGAAACAATTAGCATGTTTCTAGTTAGGCCAGGCTTGCAACACAGTACCCTGTAAGCTGTGTGTATGTGTGTGCACATGTGTGCTCATGCCTATTCGGTAAAAAGTAGTTTCTTGCCTCTTTACATTTCTAGAGCAAGAGGGCAAAGAGAAGTAATGCAGGGCAAATAGATAAATACATAAATTAATTTATATATAAATTACATATAAATAAAAAATAGGTTAAGCCATAAACTCTAGGAATGGGAGAATTATGTCTGTATGCTTTATTTCTATTGCCTAGAATCTGGTACAATGAGACATATAGTAGGTGCTCCATAGACATGTTTTAATTAATTATGTAAGTTAATAAAAGACACTAATACTGAAAATAGAGCTTACATTAAGTAGGATGCCCTCTGATACTCCAAGCACAAATATATTTGGCCTCATTCAAATAACAGCCATTGTGACCACATCATGATCTAAACCAGCAAAGGATGGAGTACAGCAGGTAGTACTCTATATGCATATATTCCACTAATTTAAATAGAGTATACAGGAATTTAGGGACATAAAATTTTACATTAGATATACTTTGAGCAAGAATGTGCTGCAAAATACTTGGGACTTGAACAGAGAGGTGATCAACACATGAATCATCGTGATAATCACTCAGCACATCACACACATGAAATGCTGAAAAGATCAGAATTCTGAAAGCTGCAAGATCAGTTACACACACTTTCAAGCCTTTCTTTTAAGATTTGCCTATCATGGCTTCTGTCTCTTCCTTTCTCAATGTAGTGGTTCCCTCAGAAGAACCTCATTACTCCCTCTTAAAATAGCCATTTTGATACAGTTCTCCATACTGCCTCCAAATGCTGAAGAAACAAGAAGACATTACAGCTGCTAAAGCGATTAGCACTTAAAGCAGCAGAAAGAAAAACAATCGTTGATATGCTTAATCACATATGCTTAAAATTCAAACTCTTGACCAAAGTAAGTCCATTCCCATAAACATTAAATTTAGTGATTTCTTCTACTTACACATTCATTTCCTGCATATTTTCAGCTGCAAAATAAAAGGTCTTGATCTGTGGATGGCCGATCTTAAAAGCACTTGAGGGGAAAAAAACACAGACATGTAAGAAATTAGTGTTTGTAATCATCAATGGATTTGAAAATAAATCAGTCAAATATTAGTAACTTCACCCACTTTCTTTGTAAATTTACAAAAAAAAATTATTAGTCACATTCAATACCTATTGTCTAATCTCTATTTTATTTAAAAAACAGAGAGTTAATTTATCATGTCTGACCATCCAGAACAGGGCTGAGTCTTAGCTGATCAATAGCTGCTATTTAAAACATGTGGGCATATTCCTTTATTTTCTATTTTAGTAACTATGTTTCTATAAGAGACAATAAGTTAAAATTTAAGGTGATAGAGGTGTCACTTCAAAATACTGAAACTCCTTCAAAAAAAAGTATTAACTTGATCAAATAGGTGCAAAATTTATTTATAGGAAAATAATCAAGTACAGAACTTCTGCACTGTGATAACCCATCTAAAATCTTATCCAACCACCCCCTAGTGAAGATAAGAGTAGGGTATAAAACATTAAAAATAGCAAGTAATAAAGCATTTCCTCCTTTACCATTTCAACTGTAAGTCCTCTAGTATAAATAAGGATATTTAGCAATACTTTAGTCAAAACCATAAGTTTTGACCATAAGAATCATCACAAACTCATTTATCATTGGATATGTGCAGCTACACCAGAGTGGCAAAGATTTTAAAATTTGCACCAGTTTATTCCTCATTTTAGAAATAAACTAATCAATCCCTGCTACTAGTAAACAGATCAACAGGAAATGCCCATTTCTAACAAAACAGGAAAAGATGTAAACATTTAAGCAAGAATAAGAAAAAGGTGGAGAGGACACACACGCAAAATGCAGCTGGTCGCTATCAAAAGCACGTGACTGGGAGTCTGGCTAGTGGGTTGAAAGGCAGCCCTCCCACAGCCCTAGGCAAGCCCAAACTCTCTAGGCTGTTCCCCTCTCGGTAAGACTAGGACCACGGCAGGTGACTTTTCTGGTTTCCGTTCACTCTCAAATCATCTTTTTTTTCTTTTTTTAAGATTTTATTTAATATTGTCCAGAGAGAGGGGATGGGAGAGAGGTAGAGAGGGAGAGAGACATCAACGTATGGTTGCCTTTCACCTGCCTCCAGCCACAGACCTGGTTGGAAACCTGGCTTGCAACCTGGTTATGTGCCCTGGCTGGGAATCGAACCAGCCTTATCTACTCTGCCACCAGCCAGGACTAAACTCTCAAATCTTTTTAACTTAAATTATACCAGGGTATAAGCCCCAAGTTTACGGCATCTCAAGAGAATTTAATATCAATGGCACTACTAATAATTTTATACACTAAGAAAAAGTAAGTGGTCTTGGTATCTTAGACACTTGAGGAGAATTCTATGTAACCAGTCATTCTCTTTACAAGAGTGAAACCTTGACCTCTGACCTCCCTGCCAAATCTGGAAGGAGCTTGTTGTTAATTCTATCACAGGCACAGCCATCAACAGCATGCCATGCCAAGGCTCCACGGGGTTTTACAACCCATCTGCTTCACAAACTGCAATTCCTAAAAATAAGAGATTAAAAGTAAAAGCTTCTATTATTGTTTAGGATGCCAACACATAAAGCTCAAAGTTCTCCGATGCTGAGTGCCACCTTCAGTAACTTCTAAATCACCATGTCCCTCAAGGAGCTTTATAGCAGGAGGTCATCCTGGCCCAGTGTTTTGTAGAAAATGATAGACAACTTACTGCTTTTTTTTGCATTCCGATGCTTTCTCCACGGTGAAATCAGACAGTTTGACAAATCCATCAGCCTTTTCTGCCTGAAACATATGCATACCACTTATGTGAATAAATGCATTCACCCTGGTAGTTAAATTTATTAACGTTACATACATTGGGTGAGATAGCATAAATGGAGTGAAGGAGGGTCAAGATATCTCTCTGAACTAGCACTGGACTTATCCTAGATACACATTTTATTATAGGATTTAATATTCACCTGTAAAGTCATCTCCAATTTTTCCATGAGTAGTAACATGACACAACTTAGGGATGACCAATGAATAGCACCCAGAGGACCTGCCCTGTCCCTTCCCCTCTTCCTAACCCATCGGAATTCCTGCGGAGCCTACAGGCACCTGTGGCGTCATTCACATCCTACTTCTCTAGTAAACCACAGCACGTAAGGCAGGACCTAATGAGCACTCATATACGGTAGGCAGAGGCTTGACATTGAAATTAGTAAATCATATTAATGATTCATATTAAGGATCAACTGTTTACTGCCCATTATAAGACTTAAATGAGTTCAGGTAAATAGATGCTTAAGGAATAGCCAACAAGCATTATTTCCTCTCCCAAGACTGTAGGGAGTTCCTTGGGGAATAAATTGCAGAGTCTTATCTGGGAAAATCTCAGTTCCATAATTAATTCCTAGGAGTGCTTTCTACAAAGGAAAGACTGCAGAAGAAAATGTCACTTTTGAGACATAATATAAAGGCCACTTTAAAATATCAATATTTTTATGCAAAATGTAATCATTATTCTACCTCTCTAAAAATTGTTAACCTTTACTATATGGATAAAATTTAACTGAACTACAGTTACTTAAACATAAATCAGTCAGTGGTTATTGGGATATAAACAAAAATTATTTTTAAATACAACCTTTATTTTTAAAATCAGCTAGGTATTAAATTAGTACCATGGGTGCTCTTAGTTCACCTCATCATTGGTCTCTTTCCCTTATTGCCAACTAGAGTACAATTTGCACTTTTCTTCAGAAAAATTAAACTGAAACAGCCAACCTTATATTTCCTCTCCTATATGAGTCAATTTATCCAAAGCATTTCACTTGAAATGTGAAATTCCCTTCTAAAAGGCACTTGCTAGCTGGATACTAGAATTATCAGAGTGATCACATCGTAAGTTATGTAAATGTTGAATCACAATGTTGTGCACTTGAAACTAATATAATAGTGTATGTCAGATGTAATTGTAATTGAAAAATAAAGAATGCTCAACATCACTAGCCATCAGAGAGACGCAAATTAGAACCACAATAAGATACCACCTCCTAGCTGTCAAAATAGCAATCATCAACAAATCAGTGAACAACAAGTACTGGTGAGGATGTGAAGAAAAGGGAACCCTAGTGCACTGTTGGTAGGGATGCAGGCTGATGCAGTCACTATGGAAAACAGTATGGAATTTCCTCCAAAAACTAAAAATGGAACTGCCTTTTGATCCAGCAATTCCACTGCTAGGATTATACCATGAGAACCCTGAAACACCAATTCAGAAGAACCTATGTACCCTTATGTTCATAGCAGTGCTATTTACAATAGCCAAGTGCTGGAAATAGCCTAATTACCCGTTAGTGGATGAATGGATCAAAAAACTTTGGTACATTTATCCAATGGAATACTACATAGCAGAAAGAGAGAAGAAACTTTAACCTTTTGCAACAACATGGATGGAACTAGAAAGTATTATGCTTAGTGAAATAAGCCAGTCAGTGAAAGACAAATACCTTATGATCTCATCCATTACAGGAGACTAATGAACATAACAAACAAGCAAAACAGAATCAGAGATTAGAATACAAGAAACAGACCTTCATTGTGCAGAGAAGAGGGAGAGTGGGGAGAAGGAGGCAAAGAAAAGGAGCAGTTTAGTCAAGGAACTAGCATGGATGATCCATGGACATGGACAACAAGTGGGATTGACTGTGTGTGGTGGGGACAGAACATGGGGTTAAAATGGGGTGAATGTAATACAACAATAAAATTGAATTAAAAAATAAATAGCTAAATAAAAACAAAATAAAATTTAAAATTTAAACTAAATAGATGAAAATAAAGGGTGCCTCCTTCTTAAAAATTGTACACATGTACTTTTTTATACTATATACATATTTTTAATTCAACTTTTCTATTTATGGATGAACTCTTTATTAATTGCTTGATGGTAGTTTCACCTACCCTATCTCAAAGACACTGAGAATTTCTTAAAGAACATTGACGGTTGTAAGTTAACATTTTCTACAATGCACAATGCTTCCTGTGGATTCTCAGTTAACATTGTATGAAAGCATAGTATTGAAAAACTGTGTTAGGTTCCAGCAATTTCACTCTTACACCCAATAAAATGAAAAACAAGTACTCAGAGAAATACATGTACATGTATGTTCACAGCAGCATTACTTGCAATAGCCAGAAAATGGAAGTAGTCTAAATGTTCATCAACATAAACATATCAACAAAGAAAGGAAGAGATAAACAAATTATGATATATCCGTATAACAGAGCATCATTCCACCATAAAACCAAATGAAGAACTCCTACAAGTTACAATGTATATAAACCTTGCCAGCATGATGCAAAATACCACACATTGTATGATTTCATTTATATGAAATAGCCAGAATAGGTAAATCCAGAGGGAGAGAACACAGATCAGTGGTCGCCGGAAACTTGGGGGAATGGGGAGGTCCTGCTTAATGCATATAGTAGGTTTTCCTTTTTGTGATGAAAATATGTTGGAACTAGACAGAGAATGCACTAAATAGCACTGAATTGCTCACTTCAAAATCATTAATCTTATGTCAGGTTAATATCATCTTGGGAAGGAAAGACCTAAGCCGGACTAAGATATTTTTATATAAATGTCTATAATTGGGTTAGAATAAAAAAATTATTTATATTCACCATATGTTTCTACTTCCTCAGGGATTCACCTTCTATGTCCACTGGTCCGCAGAAGCGGCAGTTACCATGAGCTCAGGTGACATTTACGTTGCTTAATCCCACCAACCTTTATGAGCCCTCATGTAATTGAATCTACAGCTGATACTGAGCCTTCGCCCTCCACCCTGAAATGCCTCATGCCTTGCTTTTCTGACACACCTTTCTACTGCTGCCCCTTCCCCTCCAGCTACTCCATGCTCTCTTTCTATGGGCCTTTTCCTCCTGTCCGTCTCTCACGTCAATGATTTCCAGATTTCCGACCACAGATCCCCTTTCTTGTCATTCTAATGCTATCTATGGGGCATCATACACACTCCCATGGCTACATGTGTCACCACTGTATACACACATCCAAAAGTGACACTTCACCCTGGGATTCAACCCACAGATCCTGTCCCAGGGATGCAGCTGCCTCATGTACCTAGCCACATGGCTATTACATGGGCTCCCTGTTATGAATTGAATGTGTCCTCACCAAATTCATATACTAAAACCCTAATCCCTAGCGTGATGGTATTTGGAGGTATAGCCTTTAGGAAGTAATTAAGTTTAGATAAGGCCACAGGATTGAACGCCATGATGAGATTAGTTCCTTTCTTAAAAGATTTTATTCATTCATCTATTTATTTTAGAAAGGGGTAGAAAGACACAGAAGAAGGCAACATTGACGTGGGAGAGAAACATCGATCCCAAACGCCCCTAACCAGGGATGTGACCTGTCCCGCAATGCAGGCATGTGCCCTGACCAGGAGTCGCAACAACCACCTTTCAGTTTACAGGACAATGTCCAACCCAGTAAGTCACATCAGTCAGGGCAAGATTAGTGCCTTCATAAGGGAGCCCAGAACCCCTCTCTCATCTTCATGTGAAGATACAGCAGAAAGGCAACTGTTCGCAAACCAGAAAGAAAGCCCTCACCAGACACAGAACCTGCCAGCACTTTGATCTTGGACTTGCCGGCCTCCAGAACAGTAAGGAATAACTGTTGATTTCTTGTTACAGCAGCCTGAGCTGACTGAGATATTTATTCCCTAAGAATGACAAACCCATGACCAAATTCACCATCTTACTGTGTAAAATGCCTATTCCTTTTTCTCCTGTGTTCTCTACTTGGATGAATGATATCACTTTCTATGCAGTTGTCAAAAACCAAATATTGGAGACATCTTCGCCTCCTCCATCTTCTGCTCAGTACCCATGAAAGTTGTTTCATGGTTGTCTGTCTTATCTCTTCCATCCACCTATTCCCTACCACTTCCTTCAGATCACCATGAACTTTATCTGAACTACTGAAAACATCCTACACTGTTCTCCCTGTCCCTGATTCTGTCTTTTCCTCCAGCTTAGTGTCAAAATCACAGCAATAGCAAATCTACATGTATGTTCTTCATGTCGCTTTTTTCATTAAAATCCCACAAGGTTCCCAATTGCCCTTGAATAAAGTCTACATGCCTTAGCAGAGTATAAAAGGCCCTTCATTATCAAGTCCTGCTGAATTATATAATTTCATCTCCTCTGGTGTCCCTGTTCCTTACTCAATCAAAATAAACAAAGAACTAAGACACTGAAAATACTTCCATTCGGTTGAATTAGTCAATACCCAATCAATAACATTATTAGTCTCTAGACAAATTATTTTCAATTCAAAAAGCCCATCACAAACAATAACAATACCAAAAAGGCCAATCAACAAAAAATAAAACAAATATACGCCTTTACTAATATATTTTATTTAGTTAAGATAAATCAACATAAAAGATAAATTGTAAATCTTTACTTGGGTGGATTCATTCTCTGTGTTACTGAAATGCCTGAGATTCCTTCAACTAATACCCTAAATAAATCTGAGTGAAAGATGCCTTTGTATTTTCCCAGTAAACCTTTCCTTTATGAGCAAAGGTATTTTTCCACTGTTTCAAAGACATTCAAGACATGCTCAGAATCAGACAACTGTGTCAAAAATTGCCCTTGCTTAGTTTATTTGAAAAAATGCCTCAAAAATGATAATCATAATAGGCAAATCCTAAGGATATGACAGTTTTCTCTTCTTCCTCCTCCTTCCCCTCCTCCTATGCTTCTCAGATCCCTTGTTCTTTGTTACATCGACCATAATAGTGATCTCTCAAATGATATCCTGCCTCTTCAAAAATTCTTTAACTTTCAGAAACATTACTTGAAAGCTTGTATTGGTGCCTGCAATCTTCCCTCTGTATTCCAATGTCATAAAAATTCTGTTTCCTTGCCAGAAGTATCAAACAATCTTTAGGCCATTGACCAAGTCTAGGCTTACACAGGGAAGTGAGCCAGGCTTTTCATTTTGTGGTGTGATGTTCTACAAGCTCAAAGGTATTGTTCCTTTTCAAAGGTATTATTCCAGTTTATCCACTGTTCCCAGCAATGTTGATTTTATCTAAGTGGAATCTCACCTGCACTTGCTGTCATTAGGCATCATTAAATGCACACATTTTAATCAAAACCATTAGGATTATACATTCATTTATTCAACATATACATATATTTGAGTGGCTTCCTAGTGTCAGGCACTGTGTGAGATATCTGGAATAGATTAGTGAACGAAAGACAGAGTTTTTACTCTCAAGGGGAAAAGATACAATAATTCAGCATCTAAGCATATAAATTACCTCGTTATAGGCAATAACTGCTATGGAAAAAGTCAAGTTGATCAGTTAAAGGGATTCTTTAGGAGCTGGTTGCCTTCTGCTTCTAGGCTTAAAATACCCTTCCTATATCACTCCTCCACATATGTCTCCAGCAATCAACTTAGGTGTGACCTTCTTTAAAACTTTTCTACTATTGCTCCTGGTGAGTGGCTTAGCTGCTTAAGAGTGTCATCCTATAAACCAAGAGGCTGTGGGTTTGATCCTAGGTCAGGGCAGGTATGGGAGGAAAAAAATGGATTTTCTTTCTCACTTCAATGTCTGTCTATCTGTCCTTCTGTCTCTCTCTCTCTCATATCAATAAAAACATATCCTTGGGTGAGAATTAAAAACAAAACTTCCCATTTCTCTGAGCTTAGGATAGGAGCCCTCTTCTTAGTACCCAGCCTCAGAGGTAAGCTTTACTTACATACTTCTCTTATTACATTTGGTTATCTGGTTATTTGTCTGTTTCTCCAATAGACTGGGTATTTTGAAGGAAATACTTCTGTCATTTATACAATATCATTAATACTTGGGGCAAGTTAACTGTTCAACACCTGTGAAATAAAGAAATGAGTTTCATGAATGAATGACCGATAAGGAACATTGTCTTTTTCCTCTGACAGTAAAGTGCTAAACTACAATTAAGTACTAAAATGAGATGCCTGAGTACACTTTGGAAAAATAGTTTGACACAGTTTTTAAAAATGATAAACATGTAATTACTACACAACCCAGCAATTCTACTCATAAGTATCCATCTACCCAAGAGATATGAAAGCATGTACCCAGACAAAGATTTGCATGCAAGTATTATAGCATCATTGTTGATAATAGCAATCTGAGGGCAATCTAAATATCTATCAACTGTAAATAAATAGTGTGATATAGTCATACAATGGAATATTGTTTAATGAATATGGACATATGCTAAAAACGTGAATGAAACCTGAAAACATTATGCTAAGTGAAAGATACAAGAAACCTCTATAATTCATTTACGTGAAAAGTCAAATCTGTGGAGACAGAAAGAATGGAAGTTGCCTGGAGTTGGGGTTGGGAATGGAAATTAACTGTAAATGGGCATGAAGGATTTTATTGATATAATGAAAGTAATTCAAAACCAATGACAATGGTGTGATTACTCAGTAAACTTACCAAAATTAATTGAATTATACATTTAAATGGGGTGAACTTTATGATACAACCAGTACATTTCAATAAAGCTGTTTTTCAAAACATGAGATGCAGGAAAAGTTTGGGGAGTGGAAAGCTATGAACGAAACCACTCCCATCTGGCTATCAGAAACACCTAACCGGAGTGAAAATGATGATCCTGCTCATGACTCAACATGACTTGCTCAAATGTTAGACACAAAACTCATCTAGTATTTGTTATTGTCTATGGTTTCAATCTAACTATGGCTTCAATTTACGACTATAGGCATTTTAGACAAAAATTTATTATGTGGAGTTTGCCACACTGCAGACATATTTTTATTTATTTTTATTACTTTTAATTTTTTTATGTTTAATTTTATTTATTTAAGATCTTATTTATTATTTTTAGAGAGAGGGGGGAAGTGTGAGAGGCAGAGAGTGAGAGAAACATCAATGTATGGTTGCCTTTCACCTGCCTCCCCACAAACCTGGCTGGAGACCTGGCTTGCAACCTGGTTATGTGCCCAGGCTGGGGAATTGAACCAGCAGCTGTTGGGTTCGCAGGCTGATGCCTTATTCACTGTGCCACTAGCCAGGGCCTCAGACATACTTTTTTTAATTGATTAACATTGGACATCAAATTTGAACATTTGAATACAAGAAAGTAAGTGTTCATTGACACTGATAATAGAGTCAGGCTTTTCCCACTACAAACACTTTGCAAAACAGACAAAATTAGATAAGTATCTCTTTACTTTAAGGGATACTTAAGTCAGAAAGATATAAGGGTAGACCTAGAAAAATAAGAAAGATATATATGTTTCAAAGGCTAAGTCAGGGAAGACCAAATCAGCAACAAATGAAATATAATAGAAGAAATTATTATGTATTTCACAGTTAAAAATAAAAAGTGTAATTATCTTTCTATTCTCAGTGAAACGACATTTCCTTGATTCAAAGAAACCTGACTTTTTATGCTTTAATAACTGAAAATCAAAAGGCACCTTACAATCTATATGGATTTTCATTGCAGCATTTCCCCTCAAAACCTGTGATTAAAGAAATTTCAGGTCACCCCTGGCTGGTGGCACAGTGGATAAGGCACTAGCCTGTGAAATGAATGGTCTCTGGTTCGATTCCCAGCCAGGGAGCATAAGAAGGTTGCAAGCCAGGCCTCCAGCCAAGTCCATAGCTGGAGGGAAGTGAAAGAGAACTATACACTGATGACTCTCTCCCTCTCTGCCTCTCTCCCTTCCCCTCTCTCTAAAAATAATAAATAAAATCTTTAAAAATTTTTTTAGGTGTTTAAGTAAAATCTTCCATTTGAGGGAAAATAATTTTTAAAACAAAATATAGATGTTTAATAATATGCTTCTGTGTTTAGGTGCAAATATGAATTTAACATTTTTGTTAAATTAGGTTAAATAAAACCCAAGTGAGGTGAGCCAGTGACCATCAGAATCAACAGAAGCTGTAGGCTCCATTTCTCCAAATAGAGGCATGGTTGGCTCAGTTCTGCTCTGAAACCCCAGCACATTGGAAAGAGGCCAAGTCTAAACTAGAACAACACTAACCATTCTCCTGCTGTCTTTGAACAGTAACCACTGAATTCTAATGGTACACACAGACTTAGAACCACTGAAGAAATCTGAATTATTATCTCTAAAATGCAAGCTTAAAGTAAACTGAGATGGAGGGAAAGAAAATGTAAAATCAACTGTGAAAGTTCTAGTTCTGCAGAGAAACAATCTCAGACACCACTGGCGGTAATGCAAAATGGAACGCAGTGGGAGGAAACTGGGCAGGAACTAGTAAAAATGCATGTACACTTTGGCCCAGGAATCCCACTTCCAGGATCTGCCCTAAATACAATGATATGTATTGGCATGTGCATTGCCATGTTATCTGCAACAGAAAAAAAAAAACCTGTAAAGAATCCAAATGGTGCCCTGGCTGGTAGCACAGTGGTTAAGGTGCCAGCCTGCGAACCCAAAGGTCACAGGTTCGATTCCCCAGCCAGGGCACATAACCAGGTTGCAAACCAGGTCTCCAGTCAGGTCTGTGGCTGGAGGCAGGTGAAACATAATCATACATTGATGTCTCTCTCCCTCTCTCCCTTCCCCTCTTTCTAAAAATAATGAAATAAAATCTCAAAATAAAAAAAAATGAATCCAAACGGCTATCATCACGGAGCTGTTAAATAAACTGCACCATCCACACACATGAATAACTATAAAAAGTGACATTATACACATAATCTCTAGGGCATGATAAAAGAAAAAGTACGGTACAGTACAACAGATAGAGCTAATTTTGTGGATGAGAAGAGAAACAGGACATGCCTCAGTATACAGACTTGCCTATACCTACAAAAACAACCAATGGAAAAATACAACAAAAACAGACAAGGAAAAAGAAAAGAGGGTAGGGGAAAAGGAATCACAGTAAGACTTAACTGGTTATACCTTGTTATGTAGTGTTGATTTTGGGACTTGGGAAAACAATATATGTTAAGACTAAAATAAAATAAGCCAAAAAAAAAAAAGAAGCAATTCCTAAAATTGAAAGACAGAAACCCATGAACCCAAGTGAATATAAGCTGGTGACATAACCCCACTCAAATAATAGCAACTCCAAAGGATCACAGAGCACAGAATTGTGACTCTGCATAGTTATTAGAATAGGGTCTTAAGGACTTTTTACAAGTGACATTGTTATTATTTTCTACATTGTTTTAGCAGTTTTGCCTACTTCCCACACCCCCCACACACACACCTTTTTTTTTTTTTTTTTTTTTTTCATTTAATCTATATGTTCCCTCCTCCTCTCTATATGACAGGGTCCAAGACACTGCTTCGCTCTGATGAGGCCTCTTCCTTTCAGAGAAGGAAAAAGGGAGACTCCAACCAAGGCACCCTACGTTCTGCAAGCACCGCTGGGCCTGTAGGCAGAGAGCTGAGCCCATCAGGACTGGGCTCTACCAAGCACTACAAAGGAAGCAAGAAAAAAATGATTCTTTTGTTTCATTTTGGTTTTCATCTGGTATCAGAAGCAGACCTGGAAGTGAGAATGCCTGAGGCCCTTTCAAGAAGTACGAGTATAAGAGTCTTAACAAACATCCAATAATTGTTAAGGTTTTTTGAGAGCGAAGCACAGTCCACTGTGGAACTACTATCTTAGCATGTCGAGGAAAATGAACCATATCCAAGGGCCAGAATTTGCAAAATGACTGACTTCTAACCTACACACCCAACTAGATCGGCCTTCCACAATGAGAAAGCTAGGTGGTGTTTTTGAAGTGACAGAACTCAGACCAGAATCGAGAAAGCCGTTAAGTGATTCTAAACGTGAAACCGCTTTGTGGTTTGTGGCTGAGTTGGGTAGGCACTGTCCGGCAAAGCGAGGCATCACCAGTGTGACGGTGGTCAGGGCACATGCCTACCTTGCGGGTTCAGTCCCAGTCGGGGCACATGCGAGAGGCAACTGATCAACGTTTCCTTCCCACATCCATGTTTCTCTCCCTCTCCTTCTCCTTCCCTTCCCTTCTCTCTAAAAATAAATAAACAAAACTTAAAATAAAAAGAAAACCTTCAGTCACATCTAGGAGCTAAAACAGAAGAGAATTTGCAGTCATCCACGGGTGGTCCAAAGAAAGCACCCTGGATCCACACAGTCGGTGACTTGCATTGAGATACATGACACCAACTCCACACAGTATCCACACTGGGAAAACAAAATAACCAGCATCTCCAGGCAAACTACATTTAACCTAGATGCATGGTAGACAATACTGTCAAATTGTTAAAAGTACAAAAACATTAAGATTTTATTATTTCATTATCTGATAAAAACTGGAAAAATGAAACTAAAAAGAAGGGATATCCCAGGACAAATGTGAAATAGCGTGTTTTTAACTCCATCCCCTGCCAGCTGAGGCCTCAGAAAGCTGCGTGTGTGTCTCAGCCTGGCCAGCCTTCTTTGCACCAGACTAGTTAGTGCAAGAAGCATTTTAAGTCCTTTGGAGAACAGAAATGCTAGTAAGCTTACTGAATCCTTCCTACATTACTCAGGGTACATCCATGTTAAAGTAACGTTGCATTTGCTTTTATCTAACATAGCCCTGTGACGAGAATGAAATGCTGACCAAAAGATACTCCTCCTGTGCTCGCTTCGGCAGCACATATACTAAAATTGGAACAATACAGAGAAGATTATCATGGCCCTTGTACAAGGATGACACGCAAATTCGTGAAGCATTCCATATTTTTAGGAATGAGACAAAGCTGTCCACTTTCTCCACTTCTATTCAACATTGTCTTGGAAGTTCTAGCTATAGCCATCAGAGAAGAAAAAGGAATCAAAGGTATCCAAATTGGAAAGGAGGAAGTCAAACTGTCATTATTTGCAGATGATATGATTGTGTACATACAAAACCCAATAGGCTCCACCAAAAACTGCTCAACCTAATAAGCAAATTTAGCAAAATAGCTGGGTATAAAGTCAATATCCAGAAATCAAAAACATTTTTATATACCAATAATGAAACAACAGAAATAGAAGCGAAAAAACAAACCCCATTTACCATAGCAACAAGAAAAATAAAGTACCGAGGAATAAACTTAATTAAGGAGGTAAAAGACCTGTACTCAGAAAACTACAGAACAATAAGAAAGAAATCAAGGAAGATACAAATAAATGGAAGCATATACCATGTTCATGGATGGGAAGAATTAACATCATTAAAATGTCCATACTACCCAAAGCAATCTACATATTCAATGCAATCCCAATTAAAATACCAATGACAGACTTCACAGAAATAGGAAAAATACTTCAAAAATTTATATGGAGCACAATATAACGCCCATGAATAGCCACAGCAATCTTGAGAAGGAAGAACAAGGTAGGAGGAATCACAATACCGGACTTCAAACAATACTACAAGGCTACTATCATCAAAACAACCTGGTACTGGCATAAGAATAGACATATAGATCCATGGAACAGAATAGAGAGCCCAGAAATTAACCCAGGACTCTATGGTCAACTCATATTTGACAAAGGGGGAAGGAACATCAAATGGAGTAAAAACAGTCTCTTCAACAAATGGTGTTGGGAGAACTGGACAACAACATGCAAAAAGATAAAACTAGACCACCAACTTACACCATACACCAATAAACTCAAGATGGATAAAGGATTTAAACATAAGCAATGCCACCATAAAGGTCCTGGAGAAAAATATAGGCAGTAAACTTTTGGATATCCTACACAGAAATATGTTTACTGATACTTCACCAAGGGCAAAGGAAATCAAAGAACGAATCAACAAATGGGACTATATCAAATTGAAAAGTTTCTGTTCAGCTAAAGAAAATATCAGCAAAATTCAAAGGGAACCAACTGTATGGGAAAACATAATTGCCAATGATACCTCAGACAAGGGTCTGATCTACAAAATATATAAAGGCCTAATGCAACTCGACACCAGGGAGACAGACAGCCCAATTAAAAAATGGGCAAAGGACATGAACAAACAACTCTCTAAGGAAGATATACAAAGGGCCCAGAGGCATATGAAAGAATGCTCAACATCACTAGTCATCAGAGAGATGCAAATTAAAACCACAATAAGATAACACCTCACACCTGTCAGAATGGCAATCATTAGCAAATCAACAAACAACAAGTGTTGGCGAGGATGCGGGGCAAAAGGAACTCTCATACACTGTTGGTGAAAATGTAGGCTGGTGCAGCCACTGTGGAAAACAGTATGGGGTTTCCTTAAAAAACTAAAAATGGAACTGCCTTTTGACCCAGCAATTCCACTCCTTGGACTATACCCAAAGAACCCTGAAACACCAATTCATAAGAACCTATGTACACCTATGTTCATAGCAGCACTATTTACAATAGCCAAGTGCTGGAAACAGCCTAAGTGCCCATCAGTGGATGATTGGATCAAAAAACCTTGGTACATTTACACAATGGAATTCTATGTAGCAGAAAGAAAGAAGGAGCTTGTACCCTTTGCAACAACATGGATGGAACTGGAGAGTATTATGCTTAGTAAAATAAGTCAGTCAGTGAAGGCCAAATTATCATATGATCTCACCCATTACGGGACAATAATGAACAAAACTAACAACAAGCAAAACAGAACTAAATATATGAATACAGTGAATAGGCCTTCAGTGGTCAGGGGGAAAGGGATTGAGGGGAGGGGGGAGGCAGAGGTAAGGAAGGGGAGCAGCTTAGACAAGAACCTAGTATAAAGGAACCGTGGACATGGACAACAGGTAGGATTGACTTTGGGGGGAATGGGTGGGTGGGGAGGGGGACAGAGGGGAGCAAAAAGGGGATGGATGTAATGCAACAACAATAAAATTTTTTAAAAAATTCAAGATACTCCTCCTTTATTCTTCTAAACACCTAGAAACAGAACTTCAACATAGAAAACACTTGGTAAATGTTTTTGACAAATAAACAGAAAGGCCCCATTTCCTACCGAGTCCACAGCTTCCTGGCATTAATTATGAAAATGGAGTGAAAATATGATGGTGGTAGCTATGATGGTGCTGAGGATGTTGGGGCTCCAAGAGGGGAAGAGAAAAAGGGCTCTCAGGGATGCAGACCCCTAGTAACACATGCTGCTGGTGACCCCACTGCACCCCCTTGGCCTGACCACCAGGGCACACTGACAGCACCTGCATCTCCACCCATTTCGAGGGGCTAAGGGGCATGGTGTACATATACTTATCTCAGGTCCCCTGCCCTGTGGAAGGAAAATTCGGAGGTGCAGGTGTCAAAATAAAAACAGGATTTTATTGCTCAGCAGGATTAAGCGCCAGTTATCCACAGTCAAATCTGTTTGCTAGGTAGGGCTTTGTTAGCTTATTTTCTCCCCGTTTTTCACTTCCCCATTCCCTTTCCGAGTATTTCCACTATCACTTCCCAAATCAACTGCTGGTACCCAAATGCTCTTTACGGGGCCTACTTCTGGGAAATCTGAACCAAAATGCCATTTCTCTCACAGGAAATGACTCTCCTCATGGTTCCTACTCCTGAAGAGTTCAGCTGCTTGGCACGATGGCCTCTCTTCATTATTTCCTCCTAAAAAAATCACTCAAAGGTGATGGCCTCACTGGCACATTAAGCTCTTTTTTGAGTGGTGATTGTCACCCTGTTATATGATTTGTGAATCAGTTCTAGCTCACCATTCTTACTTACATTCTTATATTCTTTTCCTATGGGATCATATTTTAAATGAAATGAAGTGACTCATGAAATTTCTGGTATCCTGACATACAAAGACTATCACTGCCTTCTGAAGTATCATGTTCAAAAAAAGCTGGTTCAATTCCCCAGCCAGTGCACACAACCAGGTTGCAAGCCAGGTCTCCAGCCAGGTCCCCAGCTGGAGGCAGGTGAAGGGCAACCAAACATTGATGTCTCTCTCCCTCTCTGCCTCTCTCTAAAAATAATAAATAAAATCTTTTAAAAATATTAAGGATCAAAAGGCAGTTCCATTTTTAGCTTTTTAAGGAAAGTCCTTACTGTTTTCCACAGTGGCTGCACCAGCCTGCATTCCCACCAACAGTGCACGAGCGTTCCCGTGGCCCCAAATCTTCGCCAACACTTGTTGTTTGTTGATTTGCTGATGATTGCCATACTGCCTTTTGATCCAGTGATTCCACTACTTGGACTATACCCAAAGAATCCTGAAACACCAATTCATAAGAACCTATGCACACCTATGTTCAGAGCAGCACTATTTACAATAGTCAAGTGCTGGAAACAGCCTAAGTACCCATCAGAGAATGATTGGATCAAAAACTTCGGTACATTTACACAATGGAATTCTATATAGCAGAAAGAAAAAAGGAACTTGTACCCTTTGCAGCAACATGGATGGAACTGGAGAGTATTATGTTTAGTGAAATAAGCCAGTCAGTGAAGGACAAACACCATATGATCTCACCCATTACAGGACAATAATGAACGAAACTAACAACAAGCAAAACAGAACCAAATATATGAATACAGTGAATAGGCCTTCAGTGGTCAGGGGGGAGGGGGATGGGGGGAGTGGGGAGGCAGAGGCAAGGAAGGGGAGCAGTTTAGACAAGAACCTAGTATAAAGGAACCATGGACATGGACAACAGGTGGGATTGACTTTGGGGAGAATGGGGGGGGGCAGAGGAGAGCAAAAAGGGGATGGATGTAATACAACAACAATAAAATTAAAAAAGAAAAAAATTAAGGAAACCTCACAGTGTAAAAGAATCTTGTGTTACTGTTGTCTGTAATGTAAAATCCTTAGCCCACAGGCCATTCAGGATCTCACCCTGTCCAACTTCATCTCCCGTCTGTCCTTTCAGAAGCCTTTAAACCCTATAGATAATTCTCACCCATGCATTGGTCTCTTCAGCAGCATGGTCACAAAAAGAAGAAAACACTAAATAGGAAGGAATGCTTTGAATGAATAAGAAGGATGTTGATTAAATCTCACTACTACAACAGAATAAATTACATCTCTTTCTAATAAATTTCCTCTACCATCCATGGTTAGAGCAAGAGTAGGGAACAGTAAATAGAAAAAAAGTAAAAAGCTGGTGCATTAGCTTTCAATATAAAAAACTTAGGAGAAACAAAGAATAAGGTTAGTTATCTTCTAAGTATCACATATAAGCTTGCCATCACACAATGCAGGTTAAATCTTCCCATACTCCAGGGACATTCTAATCTCTTCAAACTGTTTTCGTGAGTTTCAGATGTGCTATTAAGATATCATTCAACCATAACAAAACAAACAGCTTGATTCAAAAATAGAAAAGAGACATTTCTCCAAGGAAGACATACAAATGACCGAAAAGCACATGAAAAGATGCTCAAGCTCAAAAATCATTAAGGAAATGCAAATCAAAACCACAATGAGATACTACCTCACACCCCTTAGAATAGCTACTATCAGGGAAAAAAAAGTAGCAAGTGTTAGTAAGAACGCAGAAAAATTAGAACTGTTGCGTACAGCTGGTGGGCAGGTAAATGGAGCAACCACTATGGAAAACCATATGACACAGCTCCAAGTGTTGAAAATAGAATTATCGTATGATCTGGTAATTGTACTTCTAAATACAAAACCAAAAGAAAATGAAAGCAGGGGATCAAAGAGGTCCCCAAGTTCATAGCAGCATTATTTCCAATAACTAAAAGGTGGACTCCACCCAACAGAAATGGAGAAACAGAATGCAGTATATACATACAGTGAATATTATTCAGCCTTAAAAAGAAAGAAAATTCTGACACATGCTACAACATAAATGAAACTTGAAGGCATTATGCTAAATGAAGCCAGACACAAAAGGACAAATACTGTATGATTCCAATTATAGAAACTACCTGGAATCATCAAATTCATAACACAAAAAGTTGAATGATAGTTACCAGGGTCTGAAAGAGGGAGAAATGGAAAGTTGCTGCAGCATTTTAATCGAATAAAGAGTTCTCGGAATGCTTACACTGTAATATAAATTTATGTAATGCCGCTGAACTGCACCCCTAAAAAAATGGTTAACATGGGAAATTTCATGATATGTGTATTTAGCCAATTCTTTTAAAACAAATTTTAAAATTTTTAAAGCTACTACTCCAAAAATCATTATTTTCCAATAAAAGATGAAAATGCATTTGCCACTGTAAGTTTCATTAAGCTTCAAAGTGGGAAGACCGTGGTTAATGTGCTATTAATGAGCACCATCTGTTTTAACAAATAAGGCTGCAGGCCTGGGGGGTGGGTGGTTTGCTAAGGTGCCTAGTGGCTACAGTGTCCTCATCACTGTCACCATCACCTTCACCTTAGACGCTGTTCTCCTGAACCTGAACCCAGGGACATTTTGGACTATCGCCCATCCTTTCCTTGGGCTTTTGAAGACATTGCAAACTGATTCTCCTAAATTCGAACTCCTTTAAAAATTAATCTTTTATTTTAATTTCCACTGCAGAGATTCCTCCGGAAATGTTCTGGGAGACTAAACACAGCAGCATGATGGCAGATGAGTTGATCTGTCAGCTTGTGTGCAGAAGCAGCTGAGCCTTTGGCTCTTAAAAGAGCTTGTTCCAGAGAGACGGTAGATCTTCATATAATGACTTTTCAGAAAAATCCTCAAATCTAACTGAAGTTCATTTCATCCCATGGGCCACTTCGCCTGCCACTGCTGAGAAGTGTACACACGGTCCTCAGCACTCAACCGTGCGTCACCTGAACTCTTCTCCTGGGTTAGAACTACCGTGCTGCAGAAACCCCCATGGCCTCCCAGCCCGTGCCCCTGTTTTAGGCCTTAAAATCATCTTTTACTCAGGGTCAGTAGGTGTATTTCTAGAAGTTCAAGTACAAAATAAGCCACTATTGTGTAAAGAAACAATGTCTGGTGTCTGAAAACCCTTACCATAATTCTTCTGCATCCGAAAATCACAGTATCGTGTAAGCATGTTTTATCTAAAAATATATCCAGAATTGTCTTTCTCTGTATGTATTTCTTCAGTTGTTTAAATTTTGTTTTAAGAAGCATGTGATCTTCTCATAGTCATTCCAAATTTTGTGGAGATGATTTTCTTGTCACAGTATACTTGTAAGAAAATGGATGCATAGCTACGTCCCTGACCTAGGAATACATGGCTTCATAAGAAAATGCAGAACTAGAACCCAGGGAACATTTTGCCCTTATACCATGCTGGCAAAATTCACCCTTCCTGCCTGTCAGCTTAAAAGAATGACTAAGTTATAAGCACACACATACATACACATATGTAAACACACATGGCAATATATTCATACACATGTTAACATTTATATACATATTAATAGGTACATACATACTAAGAGTTATACAAACACATATTATATGTATATATAACTTTAGTGTGTATTGCTTTATAGTTAGCTTATATGTGCTTGTATATTCTATTTGCTTTTAGATGTTTTAAAAGATTTTAGAATAAATGGTATTTGATTTTAGATTCTTTGAACTGATTAACTATAATATATCCATAAATAATACAGTCATTAGAAATGATGTTATGCATACATATGTATTAACATGGAAATATGTTGATACGTATTGCTTAGTAAGAAAATCAAGTTACAACATCATGCAAAGTATCATTGTATTTTTGGGAAACATACAAAGTTTGGAAATATAACAAAATGTTTACAGTGATCACACCATCGTGGTAAGATCATGCTTTGTTGAAACAAATAAATTATCTTAATTTATTTCTTTGCTGTCTGCCTTCCTATCTTTTTATTTTGCTTAATTATACATGCTGGCTTTTCTAAATGAACACATTATTGTATATATTTTTTTAATTTTATTCATTATTTTTAGAGAGAAGGGCAGGTAGGGAGGAAGAAAGGGAGCAAGACATCCATGTATGGTTGCCTTTCACCTGCCTCCAGCTGGGGACCTGGCTGGAGACCTGGCTTGCAACCTGGTTATGTGCCCTGGCTGGGTTTCAAACCAGTGACCTTTGAGTTCTGTATAATGTTTTAAAATGTTTTTCAAGTTAATTTAAAATTTCAAGAAGCAAAAAGATGGATTCCACTAAAGCAAGACACAACACAAGTTGAGGCAACGCCACCCGAAGCACTAGGCACTGCCCCGGGTACAGGGAGGGCTGGGCCGCCCCCACCGAGGGGGCTTTTTGGTCACTGCTGCCCCCAGCTCTGGCCTGCAAAGGAGCCAAGGTGGCAGTGACTCCCTGCCTTGGACACCCTGTCCAAAACAGCAACTCCGGCACGTGTCCCTTGCCACCTGAGGACAAGACAGAAGACAGGAAGAACTTCACAGTCTTGACGTTTCGTGATAGATTTTTAAAAGTTTGCAAAGAGTATAAAGGCAAACCATATTGGCAACGTAAGCAGTTGTTCCCACACTGCATGGATTTAGCAAGTGGAGGTCACTCAAAACTGCCCGCCCCAAACCCAGACAGACCTGATCCTACAGCTATGGTGGGAGACGGCTTTTGTTGAATACACTCCGCGAACCCAAGGAAAATAAATACGAAAATACAGTGACAGCCTCATAGACAATATACAGATGAAACCAACTGTCCAATGAAAGATCTTCTCCACACAGTTGAGATTATAACGAGGGAAGTAGCAGAAGTGCACAAGTCCTCAGTCACGCCTGTCCTGCTCTGAAGTGGAACCTGAACAATCGCTTTCCTCCACCAGGTATCATCTATACAGCAGTGAACAGCGACCCCGCCACTGAAACATCATAGTTGGCTCTGGAAACATTTTGCCTTCTCATCCTCCTTTCCCATACAAAGTCTAGGGGCAGATGTTGGTAAAGAGTTCGGTAATTTTACCTAATTGTTTAGAACTTTTCTGAAAAAAAAATTAAACATTGGAATTTTGTTTGGGATACACCCACAGGTTGGTTTTTGGTTAGAAGGATGAGTACGTTCACAGACAAGAAAAAAAAAAACTGAAGGAATTCATCACCACCAAATCAGTATTACAAGAAATGTTAAAATGAACTTCTTTAAGAAGAAAAAGAAAATAGCTAAATAAGAAAATATAGGAAAGAAAAGTATTCTCACTAATGAAGGCAAACTCACAATGAAAACAGTGATCAACCAAAAAATTAGGTTCAATGGTAAAGGTTAAAAGGTAAAATTAGAAAGATCATGTATAATTACAACAGTAAATTAAAGGATACACGCAAAAGAAAAAAATAATAATAACAAGAAACATAAACATAGAAAGAGTGACTAAAAATGGTGATTTTTAGAATGTGTTTAAATGTAAATAACCATAAACTTGAAATAGACTGTAATAAATATAGCTTCGTATATATAAAGGACATGGTAACCACAAACAAAAATACACAAAAGATGTTAAGAAATAAAGAGAAAGGAATCCAAACACAACACTAAAGTTATTAACATGCAAGAGAAGAAGAAACAGAGAATACAAAATAATCAGAACACAATTAATACAATGGCAATAACTACATACCCACAAATTATCACTTTAAATGTAAATGAATTATACGCTACAATCAAAAGACAAATGGATAAAGAAATATATATGCAGTGTGATATTACTTGGCCATAAAAAATAATGAAATCTTACCTTTTGCAACAACACAGATGGACCTAGAGGGTATTATGCTAAGTGACACAAGCAAGACAGAAAAAGAAAAATACCATATGATTCTACTTTTATGTGGAAAAAAGTAAACAAGACAGACACAAACTCACAGAACAAACTGATGGTTGCCAGATGGGAGAAGGATTGGAGCCTCCGTGAAAAATATGAAAGGATTAAAAAGTACAAGTTGGCAGCTACGAAACAGTCATTGCAATGTTGAGTACAGGTTAGGGAATATAATCAGTAACATTGTAATAACCACATGTGAGTCAGCTGGGTGCAAGACTTATGGGGTGAGACTTTCCAAGTTATATAAATGTCTAACCATTATACTATACACCCAAAGTTATTATAATAGTGAATGTCAACTGTAATTGGAAATTTTTTAAATTTTAACAAATATGGAGTCCAAGCCCATAATTCATAAAGCATCTCATTTGAGTAGAACTCTGGGAACATGTCAGGTGCTCAATAAAGCTTTGATTAATTGACTTATAGAACTAATTGATAATATAAGTAATTAGCTCAAAAAGGATTGGTGCCTACTAGTTCTAAACTCTAAAGACACAGTTGAAACCAGAGAAGTAAAGACTATTCCCTCAGGTATTTACAGGATAGTGGATTAAAAAGAAAATAGTTTTAATGAGCTCCCATAAATTCCTACAGAAATTTTTTTCTAATCAATGGTAACCTCACTCAGACATTTCTCAAAAATCTATGCTAATAGGACATCACCAATGCAAAGTACAGAAGACAAACACCTCTTTCCAAAGGAGAATTAACCCGTTCTTTATTTTTCATATACCAAAACTTTCAGAGCAGTCATCTCATAAAAAGAGAAATTCTGGCTTTCAGGTACCGTTTTCTATAAAGGTAAATTCTGCCTAATCTAAAAACTGATTAGATCTTTGCGAATTCTCATAGAACTTCTTTCAAGAAAAATCCCTGCTAAATCTAGAATCCTCTGAAGTACACATGAAGTACACATGCAACTAAAGACTGAAAACATATGACTGAAGCATCAGTTACTTGAATCCACAGATTCATGGAACCATTCAGTGAGGGAGAAACAGGATCATATCTGGGCAGGCAGGTTAGATTCTCAGGAAACTAAAAAGTCTCCATAATGTGTGTTAAACTAGGTATTAGCCTACAAAACTCATCAGTTTACCGAAAGTGTTTTATGAAATGAAGAGCTGAGTGAAGCCCAACTTGCTTGTACAGCATCAATTAATGGTTCACTAAAACAACACAAGTTTCTAACAACTTTGGACACAACTAAAATAAACCCAAAAAAGCAAATGCTAGTAAGTTTAAATGAAATTCCGTATTTTTAGACATAAAATCTTTCCCTCAATTTTCATACTATTTTTCCAGTCTTTCCATGTTCCAGAACATGGGATCATTCTTATTTTAGACTCCAATGTTTCATGGCCTATAGCCAAACTCTCCATGTACCTTGTCCTGCCCTTTGCGTAGTATGTTCCAAATTTTCAGTTTTCACTATATAGTCCAGGAATTCACAGTTCTATGCCTGACTTTCCCAAATGGCCTTCATTCTGTGATACATCCCACTAATTACTGGCAGGTTAATATTTTCACATGTCACATTCATTAGACCATCTGATTCAAGACTATGCAGTGGCTCCCTCCTCCATCCTGGATCAAATCCACAGTCCTGCATATGAGGACCCCATTTTTTTGGCCCGGGCTCACCTTGAAATAAGCACACCAAGAGTCTGGCTTTGTCATAAGTAGGTAATACTTTTTAACCCCAGCTGTGCGATTTGCTACTTCTGTGACTTGAACAGATTACTCAAATTCTCTGAGCTTTCGTAAAGTCCCTTAAATGGACTTTACTGAAAATGAGACTCTTGAAAATGAGAATAATAAAATCTACCATAGGGCCTAGCACAGTGGGTTGGCATGGCTCAATAGATTTTCATTCCTTTTTAAGAGAATGTTCTTTCCGAAGCTTTTCTATAGTTATTCCAAACTACAGAAAAACAATGTTTCTGGATTGGTACAAGCTATGGTTATCTAGTAAAGAAGCCTGGCCTTCCTGGCCAAGGAAATCATGCATCTATGGAAATGACAAAACAGAAATGCACACCTTCCTAGGTATAAAGCAAAGAAATCCTTCCAGGGACAAAAACTGCTGTGACAGAACTCCTTCACATTCAACCTGAAGTATTTCTCTTACCCCTAGAACCTATAGAATTCTTCTGTAATACTCAAACTCAGAGCTACTTTTTCCATGAATTCTTCTTTGGTAATGCCACTCACAGATATTTTTCCTCCTCCACCAGCCTATAAGCTTTTAATAGACAGAATAAAATGTCTCTTATTTTTAATCCTATCCTAGTATTTACAATAGCTAGCCCAAATTATTTTTAATCCTCAATAAATACTGATGGAAGAACATGTAGGTGGCTGATAGTAGGTGGATGAGTAAATGGATGGATGATAAACCTCTTATGGTGGGCTCACTTTAAAAGAGATTTTTAAAAATCTATTACTTGTAACTAATATTAAACTGTTCTCTGTAATTAAAGCCCAAAATGTTTTGGCAGTACCTCCAAGTTGTATACCAGCATGATGTACATGTTCTCGTAGTGACAGTCCACACATGCTCAAGAACCTCACTAATTTTAACTGGGTTATATAATGCACATTTACTTCATGGTGTGTCTTAGATATAAATAAAATCCACAAGTTATTTCCCAAGAAAATAAGCAAGATTTGAATTAGGAATTCTTAGAAAAGAAAAAATTGTTACAACAAAAGTAGGAAACCTGGAAATTTTAAACTTTGGGCTAGTTCTCATGACTAACAAATATCTGAAGGAGTTACCTTGCCCCTATATCTTAGTGACATGCCTGAAGGAAACCAATAATTCAGAACCTTGTTTCTCCTTCACCACAGAGAAGATATTGATCCCAAACTTGAGTCTCCAACTACACCTGGTATCCAGGAGAGATGCTAGAGTGCATGGAGTTTCCCTAGGAAACCTTCCATCTCTGTTTCAACATGTTTACCTCAGCCTGATGATCAGAAGACCCTGGTTTTCAGCCCAAGGCCATGGTTAGAAAAAATCTAATAAAATAGCCCATTAGAAGATGTTAGTAAAATGGAAGTAGTTGCGTGGGACCTATTTGGGACCATGGAGCCCTTCTGACAAATCTCAACTTACACCTTTTTCTGTATCTATTTTTAAGAAGTGGAAATCTCTTCATTGGAAAAATTTTTTGCATCAAAAGCTGTCTTTATTCAGCACTCCATTTCTAAAATCTCCCATGGGTAATATAAATGTTGATGATTCCCAAATCTCATTTATTTACGGAATCAACAGACATTCACTGAGTGCCCAGTGAGTGTCGATCACTGTTCAAGTCATCCAAGATACACTTGATCCTATCCCACAGAGATTATTAGCAAATATGGAAAAGACTAAGTCTAACAAACATGTACAAATGAGGAAGGTGAATAGAATAATTTAAAAATTATGGAATGCTACGGGGGTAGACAGGCAACCTAATTTAGTAAGAGCATCTAGAAGGGCTATTTGAACTCAAATTTGACTTAGGAGGAGGAGGAAGAAACTTGATGGGATTAGGTGGGAGAAAGCCTTGAGAACATGGAGAGAATTTTCTGAGCAGAGAAAGAGCACATGCCAAGGCTCAAAGAGGCAGCCAGCACTTATGATGTTAACAAGGTATTAAAAGAAGTTCTATCATTGAAGCTTCGGTGGGGAAGGTGGGGAAGTAAGAGAAATGCCGGTCAGAAGATTCTCACAAGCCAGGAAATGAATCTGTACTTTGTCCCAGGGGTAAGGAAGAATAATCCTGGGGATTTCAAACCCATGCCTTTAAACAACCTGGATGTTTATGGCTGTTAAACTTGAACCTGCTTTTGTAAGGCCTGGCATGCCTTCTTAGGTGCTAAATCACATTCTAAGCACATAAGATGAAGTGTGAAAAAAAAAAGGCAGCGGAGTGTCTAGCCTTGGCCTTTCTCAAGGAAGTATGGGTAGTGCTGTCTGAAGCAGTGACACATCATGAAAGAAGAAGGTATGTGATAAACCCATTAGTGGGTAACAGCAGTAACACAAAAGTAGCTAAGTGCGGAGGAGAGGAAGAGGTGGTCTCCCCAGGTACCGTCAGGAAACAGCAGAGAAGCAAAGGGGTCCTGTGAGAACCCTTACAGTTCCTCATGAGAATTGCCCTAGATTTCATTTCTAGGGTTGTTCTCTCAGAGCCTACTGAAGGCAGAAAACTTGTCATTTATCTGGGTCCCGGTACATAGACAGGCTGGTGCGTGGCGACACTCCTGGGCTCACCATTCTCCGCTGTAACAGTCACAGAATTAAGGAGTTGGAAGGGTCCTTCTGTTACCCACCACTCGTTGGGCGGCCAGGCAACAGCAAATTTATTCTCCATTCTCTGTTGCTAAACTAACTCCATCCAAGTGCACAGTTTGCTACCTGACTATTGCTTTATGCACTTGCAATGAGGACAAGAGTGCTTGAGCGGGTCTCCTCTTCCTTCTTCTAATCTCATCACAGTCCACGCAGCAACTCCCAGTGGAAACGTGAGATTCCTATCACCCAAACAGTCATTTGTGGCTCCACTAGGAGAACCTTAAGCCAAGTGAGCTCATGAAGCCAAATAAATCAAATCCATCGTCACTACATGCTATTCAGAGGGGGCTTCTTCTAAACTCTGTGAAGACAGGGACAGCACCCAGAACGTAACAGCTGAAGAATTTGATGGAATGAGAAAATGAATGCCAACAGCCTCTGGAAATTCCAGGGGAGCTGTTAAAAGGTAAATCAGTAAGTCCTCCTCTCCTTTTATAAAAGATACAGACTCTCACTTGCGCAGCTACCCACAAGCAAGAGCCTCCTGTGCTAATTGCAACTATTCTTAAGAAGGAAGCTGGATTGGTTTAGGGGAAAAAATCCTTGCAGATAGAAGGTGAGACTCCAGCACCAGGCTGCCTTAGTTTGGGTAAAAGATGATGACAAGTGTCCAGGAGGGCAGAGGAAAAGAGAGTAAAAGGGGACAGTGGAAGACTGCACGTTCTTCAAGGGGGATTCTTTCTCTCGAACCTCCCAAATCTTCGAGGTCGTTAAAACTCACCAAGGGCCTGACGACATACATTTTTATAGAACTTGATAAAAGAATTTTGCAGCATGTTTTGTGTGGGGTGAAACCAAAGTGATAAGCCTTAGGACAGGGTGGAGGTGTGCAGAGGTGCCCAGGGGAGAATGCTTGTTTCATGGCACTTGAACTGGGTCCAGTTCAGCCAAATCTTTACAAGACCCATGTCCGTGAACTGGTGCCCAGTGAGTGTCAATCTACCAACTACAAATGTTGCCCACAAGCTATACACAGCGTTTATTTCACACTTAAAAACTTAGATGCTCTAATACTCTTGTTGCTTACGTGGCAGGCACACACAAGTTACTTTAGAAGGATAGTATCATACATAAAAACATGTCCCTGGCTTATTAATTCCTAACCTTCCCTAAAGTGATCAAAAAGATGTCCATTGCTAATCTTCATTTTACTCCACAAACTCAAGCTCTGCTGAGATCAGCAACTGGCTTGCCCTTTCCCATGTGAAAAGTCTCTCCTCATTCCATATTCAACCATATCATTGCTTTCGAAATGTGTCCAGCCAAGAGTGATCAGTCCACTTCCAACAGCATCTTTATTCCCGGCCCTTTCCCATGGAAAACGAGCCTGGGAAGCAGGCCGCAAAACTGTTCAAGGCAGATTAGGCAACTGTGGTCAAGTGTTGTCCACGTATCAGTAGTTTCATGCCATCCCCAACATGCCAAGGAGCGAGCCAAACCAGTCAACGCCACACCGGCTCTCAGAGTAATGATTCCAAAACCAACCCACCTAATCAAGAAGGTCAAAGAAAAAGATAATAAAGGAGGAGAAATGGAAATAGCTCCTGCGGACCAAATCAACTGACACCCCTCATAGCTGAGTCCCCTTTTTTGTAGAGACCTTCACGGGTCAATTTCCCAAACCCCTTGCTGTCCACAGAAATCCGGAGGCGATTAGCATCCCTCCTGCAATAGTAGCATCGACAGCCTCCATTAGTGGCGACCTCCAAGCAGGCACCCCTCCCCAAAGGAAGACGAGTCAGTCAAGCAGGGTGCTTTTTCCCTCCGTAAAATACAGTGGAATGACCTACATATGTACCGGACCAGAAGGGGTTAATGGAACTTGTTTATTTGCTCTGTTCCAAGTCCCAGAAATAAAAGTTAACTTTCCCATAGGGATCGTCCGCTTGACAAGGACCTTGAACCCACCCTTGGTTGGAGAGGTGGGAACAGGGGTGGGGAGGGGGTCGACTCACCATCTGATTGCTGTACCAATACAGCGACGATGCCTTCAGCACCACCCAGAACTTTTTCCATTTGCTGCCTAGGAACGTTCCTTTTTCCTTTTTCTTATACAGCCACCCTTGGCAGTCAGCGTGCCCCAGGTCCTTACACGATATCCTTCTCCGACTCATCGTGAGAACACCTGCAGCAACGGCATGCAAAGGCGGTCACGTCTCACCCCAATTCATGTGACCCAGTGAAGGGTACCTTCATTTGTTGACCTCCTGGGAATTAGGCTTTTTACCAAGATTTATGTAAATCAAATGCAAAAAAGGAAAAAAAAAAAAAGAGGTAACTTACCTATTTTTATTTTTAAACAGCTACTTAATGCTTAGAAGGTACAAGACATGCCAAAGACATAGAACGCACAGGCAGGTGTTAGTCTAAGAGTATTATCCAGCAAGAATACACTGAAAAACTCAAATCCTGAGGCTGCCGGCACTTCATTGCACTCACAAAGCTGTTAGCAATAATAGCAGCCGTTATGCAACAGACGGGAAAGGGTTAATGCCCACCTAAAACACCGCCACTTGCCCACTCAGTGGCAGGCTGCCTAAGTTCTCCTGAGGTACCACAAGGGATTCATCCAAATGAAGAGCGTGCCGTCATTTCTTCAGATCGATTCAAAAACAACCAAACATTAATCTGCCATCCACCTCCTGATATTAGCAGTAAGACAGACGAAAAGCTGCTCCCAGCGGAGGCAGGAGGCATCCGAGAGAAACCCCACACTCCAGGCTGCACACAACAAAAAAGGGGATAAACAAACAAAAGATCTAATTACCTCGAGTTTTCTTTCGGGGCTTCAGCCGCAGGGGAACCTGCTGAAAAGGCAGGAAGGAAAGAAAAGAGGAAATTTCTGATTGTGTTGTAACATTTGTAAAGCGCGCAGAAGGGAGGAGGTGGCGGTGTTGCTGAACAGGATGAAGCTAAAAAAAAACTCTCCTAGCAGAGAGCTGAAGGGAGTGAGAGCTGAGGCACAAAATGTGCTAATTAGAATCAATAGACACTGAGCCGAACCTAGGGGAAAAAAGTAACACAGCATTTATCACTGATGTTTCCTGTTTCCACCCACAGGCAGCCTTCTCACTACCACTTCAGTTGGGACACTGTTCGCTGAAGTTCTTGAACAAAAATAAAATACTTCCTTTATCTTTTCATGGGAGAAATAAATAAATAAGTATATATATATATATATGTGTGTGTGTGTGTGTGTGTGTGTGTGTACACACATATATACACATACATACTGCTTCTTTTCTTGCAATTTCTAAATGATGATTATTTAAGCAAAGCTGGAGGATAATCATTGCTATCTCACGTTACAGGTTCACACTGCATTGGTGAGTTCGTAGTCCTGTTACCACATAGGGTTACACCTAAACCACATAAGTTAAATATCCCAGAAAAAGAAATTCCCGTCTCGTTGGGGGAGAGATCAGTAGTCATCAAACCTCCGAACAATAATATTTTTTAATTTGAATTGCTTATTCTGCCTTTTAAGGATCTGTGAATAGTTCTTGCATGTTTTATAAAAGAAATTACTTCTAATTTATAATAGCTCTTCAAATATTCAAATCAAACATAAAACATATCTGAAATACGCAATTTTTATTATACATCTTAATACATGTAAAATCTGACTATCAGCAAAAATCAGAAACAAAAGTATGCTTTCCAGTGGCCCTCTTTGTATGTGTGTTGATGGGTAGGTGTGTAGGTGTATAGGAAGAGAAACATTTTAGGTTAAAGAAGTTTCCATTTTTCCTCCACAACATCTAGGCTAAATTTACTCTGCTTTAAATGCCAGAGCTGTAGGCTGGCACATAGAGAATCTGAAAAAATTGTACATAATTGAAGAGTAGTTTTTTTAAAAGTTGTAGGCAATCTTACTGCAACACTTTATGTTATTCAAGATGCACCTGGCTAGTATTATATATGTTGAGCTATTAATCCAATAGCTAGTACATATTGTTCTCATAAATATTTAACAAGACTGTATATAAAAATATTCTAAAAACTAAAAATAAATTATTTGACATAATTATACATAATATAACATTATTAGGTATAAACATACTTTATATAGAATAAACTTAAATCTCATAATAATTTCTCTCAGCAACAATAATGAAGTTAAACTGCTTATATTTCCTGCGGAATCCCAAATTGACTTTCTACTTACAAATGTTAGAATAAAATTTTATCCCCAAAGAAACTAGTCATCCTGGGGATGGGGGGCAGAACAAAGACAATAATTTATCTTTAATTTTAGGCAAAAATAGACATGCTACCATCATGACTATGACTAAAATTTAGGCATGTGACCACAGCAAGGTCCTAGTCTCAGCTCCACTTTATATATTATCTCCCATACTGGCCTGCATTTTGGTCTAAAATTTCCACTAGCCTCTCAGTCTCCTGGATACTTTTTATTATGCAGTTACCTGAGATTAGTAAAATCAATAATACCTAATAATAAATAGTCTAAATATGTAAAACTTATCCAAGATCCAAGACCAAAGGCAAGGAAGAAAGTTAGTCAATTTAGATGGTGGGAATGACTTTTGGTGTCCACAAGACTCCAGGGACTACGCAAGACAAACTCAGAAGCCAAGCGACCGGGAGAGAAAGGAGAGCAGAGAGGTGTTCCTAGAGGCTGACTGGCAAGGTAAAACCATACCACAAATAGAACAGAAGTTCATAGAAAAGGAGCAGCTTGCAGCTTTAAAAAGGATGACAGAAATAGAGAAGTCACAACAGGACTGCTGTGAACCTAAGAAGGACACCCGTGGATCTCCACCCATCCTTTATGAACTCCTTAGGGCTGTTCTAGGAAAAGCGCCAAATCAAATTGGAGTCTTTGTCTCAATTTTGCCCAAGACCCACAATTCTTGTGCCTAGGCTGGGTAAGAAGTGGGAGGTGGAAGCAGTAGAACAATACCTCAAAAGGGTGATCGTTCAACATCAAGGAAGGATTTTATTCAGATGTTTTAACAAGAGAGTCAGGGGAGGTTAGTCACTAAGTTATCTCTTCTGATGGCACTTCTCTTAAGGCAAATTATTTTGAAATCTCTATAATCGTTCAAACTGCTTCCCTGGCCAGAAACAGACTGTGTATTAGAGAAATAACAAATTACAAAGAGTTTCAGTTTCACTTGACATATATGAATTTGAAGCCTGCATTGGTTGACATCAGAGAAATGAAAACAATCTTGAGAACTTCAGGGCCCTTAAGATACATCTTACTCCTCACAACAGGAAGTGGAACTGGCGAACTCGTCGGCTTCAAAAAGATCTTACGTGTGGTTTTTTCACTTGGTGAGTGGAAAAAGAAAAGCCAAGTACCTAGCTAAGAATTTTATGAGCCAGTTTTTCAACAGAGCAATTATACCTCTTTCTCATAACCATAATCCAGAGCCCAGTAAGATGTTTTTCTCATGCTATTCTCTTCCCACTGGGATGCTATCCATAAAATTGAAAAATTACTAAAAATTATGAACTTGCCCCACTTGGTTCTAATCGTGGGGAGAATTTTCTGTTAATATATCTTTTTTCTTTTGTTTATAAAGAGTACTTTTTTTTTACTTTTCAAGATAGCTAAAATAATCATTTGGTTCCTAATCACCCCAAAATTCATAGAAACCAATACACAACACACAAAGGGACCTCCTTTGATGATGAATGCTAGCACTAACATCCGGATTACAGAGTAATTATTACATTGACTTCTAATCTGTATAGTAACTGCTAAATCTTACAAGCACAATTTACCTTCAGCCTACATTAAAATTTACAGAAAGAGAGTCTGTCATTCTTAGGCATAAGCCCTGAATTCTGGGAATTCAGGTCAAATTTTAGCTAGCCCCCAATAATAAATCTGGTGTCCCCACAGTAACTGCTGATGTCAATGACTACCAGTGCCCTTCAAAGATAGCTTAGTCTATTGGTAAGAATTTAATAACTTCTCTGTTTTATTAACTTATCTGTTTTCAGAGCCAACTCCTCGAGAGCCAACTGCAAAAAGTCCCTCCAATGCTCTCTCCCCCTGCCATCCCTTTAAAAAGCCCTTCCTTGCTATAGTTCAGGGCTGATACCACTTTGGTCTCAGCCCACCTGTTTGCAGAGGGCCAAACAAATCTTTTAAATTCATGGTCTATTCTCCTATCATTTCTCCTCTCACCCTTCTAAACCTAACAGTCATGACAGCAAACTTCATACTTACCTAGTCTTAGAAAAATTACATAGTGATATGCTGCTAAATGGGCCCTGATTTGTAGCATTTACCTAATTTCCATGGTGTAAAGCCTCACATTGTTGTCAATATTAAGCTACCAATACTTTAGCCAAGCCACAAAATTTTCTAAATATTTTAGATCCGGGCCAACACCAGTTAATATAGTTGTTAGGGCTGTTTCTTCACAAATGTCTTTCCCCAACAAACTCTTTATTCTGTCTAGAAAATTAAAGGGAATTTTCAAGGTTTTAATTATTAAACTTTTAATGTGAAAACACATTAAAAACTTGCTTAGTTTATTTTAGAAGACTGCCCATCTTAAATTTACTTAATAAGTAATATTTTAAAAAATATCTACTAGTGAAAAATGGAGATAGGTAATAGACATTCTAATAATAGTAACAGAAAACAATGACAGCTGAATATATATATATATATATATATATATATATCATGCTTACTATTATTACTATTGATATATATATATATATATATATATATATATATATGTCAGTAGTAAGCATATTGAGTACTGAGTATTGGGCATACATATAAAGCAAATAGTAGAAATATTATCGATAGTATTTAAGAGTCTAGGGAGAGTAGAAGCCTTGATTTGGTTAAGTTCACACAGATGTGTAGAATGACAAAGAACTGAAGTCAGAATCCAAAGGAAGACCAATGTGTTGCACAGAGCATTAGAGGAGGAAACTACCAAGAAGAGTGAGCAGAATAGCCAGTGTAAAAACAAAGAAAATCCAGAAAGGGGTATGTCATGGAAGTGATAGAGAAACTCAAGAGAAAGGTGGGTGCAAACCACCAAATGATGCCAGGATAGAAAAGGAAGGAAAAGTTCATTAGAGATCTTGGCAAAAATAGCTTCATCGTTAAGTTGGGCTAGAAGATCAATTTCAGTGGGTTGGGCATGAATAGGAATTGAAGAAATAAACACAACATTGAAGATTGTTCTTTCAATAATCTTAAATGTTCAGACTTTTAAAAACTGATTTCACATACAATAGTTATCTTTGAATGTTTAATTCTATATTCTGTCTTTCTTAGCATTTTGTAAATGTCTTGGAATTTAAAGTTACAGAATTGTAACTTTCTCTGTTCTCTATCTTCTCTCTCTCTCCCCCCCTCTCCCCCACCCCTTCCCTCTCCCTTTCCCTCCCTTCCTCTGCCTGGCTTCCTCTTTTTCTGTTTGGCAGTTTGGAGGTTGCTTCCACTCCGGTGTGTTATCAGTCCTAGAATCATGTCCTAAAGCTGTCATCTGATATACTCAGTCCCTGTTCTAGCTGATGACTAGGTTGACTTCCTGATTTTGAGACTGTGTCTCTATCATCTCCTTCACTCCGCCCTCAGGTGGCTAATTGTGCTACCCTAGGACTTGGTTTGATATCTGTTTTCCATTTTAGTCCTTCCATGAGTGGGGAGATCCCCCATTTACCGCTGTCACCAAGAAGTAGCTCTCCTCACATTAGTGGAGCATGTTTTTTTAACCACCTTACGGTGGGCCAGGAGGTGAACTACTTCCTCCCTCTAGGCAGGGGCCACATAGCTTTAGTCATGCTTGATTTATTTCTCATTCACAGAGATGATTACTCTGTTGTTGAGCTTAATTGTGCTTCTTTGGTTTTCTGTTTCCTGTTGTCTGTCATTACTCTACGTTTGCAACAGAGTGGAGATGAACATGTAAATTCACAGGACCATTACTGAATGGAAGCCAGCCACTTCAGACACTTACGAAAGTGTCCATCTTGAAATCACAATCCCTACCCAGAGTAGCCTCCATATGCCACCAAGATATGTGTTCATTTCTTCTCCTGGAGTCTTCAACTTTTTCTGTTCTGCAGAAATGTCAGGCACTTTAACAATTTCATACTTTTGATCACTCTATTTCTTTCCCCTAGTTTCCCTATTTTGCATCTGGTTAATGCTTACTCATACTTTTAGACCCAGGTCAAATGCCACCCCCACCATGAAGCCTTCTTGGCCTTTAGAAAGCAGTCAGTTCTTATAATAATCTTATATCCATTCAGTGTTATTTATTTATAGTCACTATAATAGTTGATTTATATTTTTTCCCCAAGATTTTCATGATAGGTACTATTTTTAATCTCTCTTTTCACAAATGAGGAACTTCATCTTGGTGTGGTTAAGTAACTTCCCCTCAGGTCACATATAACTAGTAGCAGAGCCAAGACTGGGACTCGAGCCAATGGGCTCCTAGGCCAATTGTTGAAGTGTGTTACCCAGCTTCTTCAGATGTCTGTATTCCCACAAATACTTTACTGATATCTCTGATATGGGCATTATAACTTATTTGTTTATACCTGTGAGGAACATACATGGTAGTAATATTATCCATCCAATGGTCCAATCCAGAACCTGGGAATGATCTCAGATGGGCTTTTTCCCCAATCTCACACAGTTACTCAATCATGTTGCTTCTTCGAGTTTATCAAATCTCTTTTATCAACTCCATAGTTTAATGATGGTATGATAGCCAACTGCTGGAAACAGCCTAAGTGCCCATCAGTGGATGATTGGATCAAAAAACTTTGGTACATTTACACAATGGAATTCTATATAGCAGAAAGAAAGAAGAAACTCCTATCCTTTGCAACAACATGGATGGAACTAGAAAGTATTATGCTTAGTGAAATAAGCCAATCAGTGAAGGACAAATATCATATGATCTCACCCATTACAGGACAATAATGAACAAAACTAACAACAAGCAAAACAGAACCAAATATATGAATACAGTGAATAGGCCTTCAGTGGTCAGGGGGAAGGGGATTGGGGGGAGGGGGGAAGCAGAGGCAAGGAAGGGGAGCAGTTTAGACAAGAACCTAATATAAAGGAACCATGGACATGGACAACAGGTGGGATTGACTTTGCGGGGGAATGGGGGAAGGGGAAGGGGACAGAGGGGAACATAAAGGGAATGGATGTAATACACACACACACACACAAAAAAAGAATTGATGGTCTTGAATATGTCATTACTTTAAAATCTAGCACCCAGCCCAATGCCTGATATATAGAGATCACTCAATGAATATTCTCAAAAGATTAACTGTGTCCTACATTAAATTTTACTTTCTATGATGCCTTATCAGGAGTGCCTGGCATGAGTGGAGATGTAACAAATATCTGAAAAGCCATGTACTGCTTGATTATCTGGAGCTCAGAAATGCCTTCACTAGTAAATTACAAGTTAGTCCAACGCCTTTTCCATCTCCCAAGTGCCACATACATGAAGAAAAGCCCCTGGGATTGACTGACCCTAAGTTTGAACTCACCCAGAGAGTCCAACTTTGGCATTTCCTTGAAGGTGAAATGAACTTGTGCTAAACAAGTCTCTACTTCTATCTAAAATACTATTTCCTCAAAAACCATAGTAGTATACTCCAGTGTCCTGTTTTAACCATATCCTCCAACTACTAAGAATCTGGAACCTAAAAACAGGGATTCCTGGGGTGGAGGTGGGAGAGTGGGAAGAGGGACAGCAGTTTTCCAGTGATAGCTAACAAGCCCCTCCCCAGTAATGTATTCCCCGGACAGCTGTCCAGCACTTTTCCGCTTACCGGCCTACTAGGGACAGGAAGTATGTTCAGCAGCCTCCTGAGTTTGATCTGCGTGGCAGGCTTATGCAAAGCAACATTGGCTCAGCCATTTCAGCACAGATGTATGTTGATGTAGCCTAAAAAACATGCTGCTGAAATTTCAGCTGTTTTCGGTTGATCAAAAATGCGAAAATCTATGCTCCTTGCTTCATCTCTATATATCATCCCATCCCTGAGACACACAACCAGGAGATGAGGTGAGGGGCATAGCAGGGTGCTTCTGAGGCTGAAGTCATGTCTGGGCTGTGCATGGTTCACAGGACACAGAAGCACCAGGAAATACATGGTCCGTGAGTAGTGAAGGCACAACTTTCTTGTGAAGCAAACACAAGTCCTAGTTTGCTATTACACCAATCATCCCAGAACGACAATCCAGAGACCAGCAGATAACCGAGCCTGGCGGCTAGAAGTAAATGTCCATCCCCAGTCAGACAGCTGGCCCTCCTCAGCAAGAAACTGAGCCACCCAATAATGATTGATGGGCAGGCTTTTGTTTCAGGAGAAAGATCTCACTTGACACTTTACTCTCAAGCAGTATTTAATGCAGGGATTTTATTGAAAAGAATTCTTGAGCAAACACTGTCATCAAGCTTTGATCTAAGATAATTCTGACATTTCCTCCCCAAGAGAGCCACCCGTGAAAGTAAGAAATCCCAAAAGCTTTAGGTAAGAGAAATATGTACAACAGTAAAAGAGATAATGTGTCACATTCCTTCTAAGCCTCGTAGTCTTTAAATTAAGGCTGTTTTCCTAAGTTAAAACACTGCTGCTAAAATCTGAGAGCAGAGGACTTCCTCAATCAAGTTTTCGTATATGCTAGTTGCTATTTATTTTTTCTCATTTGTTTGTTTATCTATTCATTTATGTGAGAAACTAATCATAAAACTAAGCAATACTGATTTAGTTTATGATACTTTGCTATCACCACAGTGTGAAATACAGAAAGCCTTATCAATATCAAAGACTACACAAACGGATTCTTAGAGATGTTTGGGGAGTGTGACAAATCTAATTATGCTGAAGATTTCCCAACAAGTTATGACCAGTTTCTATAGGTGATTATGTTAATTCTTTTGTTCAGGCCACAACTTGGTAAAGGATGCTTTTTGTTTATTCAACCACCAATTATTGCAGAATTACCCAGTGTCAAAGCTTGGAGAGTCAATGGCAAGTAGGCTCCCACACAACTTCTAGTCATCCACAGAATTAAACAGATGCAGAATTAAAGGATATGTTCTGCTGTGCTTAAGTGCTGTAATGTAGCTCATTATAGAATTTATCCAAGGGTGGGAAACCAGGAAAGGCACCCCATGAGGTGATAAAAAACTAAGGCCTGAAAGATATAAAAGGGTCTAATACAAGATGCAAGTACAACCCAGTAGACATCACCCAGTGTGGGGATGACCATGTTCAGAGTAGCAAGGTCACATGTTGAAAGTATAAAGTTTGCCCAAAGGCCAATGGGAAGCCACTGGACAAGTGTCTGCAGGGGACTGGCATATGTGTGCATATTCAGGTTTGCATTTAGGAAAATTCACCCTGGCTGTTGTGCAACAGTGGATTGGAGTGGAGCCCGTGTACAGGCAAAGAGCCCAGTGGGCAGAGGGCTGGACAAGTGTGTCTATGAAAGTGAAGAAATATATAGGGGGTAAAACCACCAGAAGTCGGTGAATTAATGCTTTTGCTTCTAAGTGTGAGCTTTGAAAATTCTGCTATTTCCCTTCAGAGGGGAGAAAAGAAGACTATCAAATAGCCAACAACTCAGCTTAACAAAAAACAACAACGCTGTTCTACCACAGATGTGACATTTCCAATGATTAGCATCTAGTTTCCTGAGCAGTTTTATTAGAACCATTGACTGTGCCAACCTCAATGATAACTACCAGGCAAGAATCACCGAAAGTGCCTTAAAAGTGTTGCCCTTCAACAAGTGGTAAACTCATCTTCATACCCTGGCACCAAGCAAGCTCAGCACATATAGCTCAGTAAGTGTAAGTTTAGAGGAAATGAAGTATAAATTCAGGATATGATTAGGTCCAATGTATCAGGCCTACTGAAACTGCCTAACATAAAAATGCACCTACTGCACTACATTTTATTTAGGGGACAAATAACAGCAGAAAATTGAACTAATTTTCGGAATGGGAAGATAAACGCTGAAAAGTAGCTGTAAGGAATGCTTAAGAGAGAGATTATGCAGCGCCACCCAGATGCATCAGCTCTGAGACAAAAAGAACAGGTAAATAATATACACCCAGGGAGAGCGGAGCTGATTGAATACGGCACTGGAGGTTGACTCATGAAATGAGAATGATCCCTAAATAGGCAGAGTTCCCACCCAAAAAAACAGAATCCACTTGGACCCAGGTTCAAGGGGAAACAAGTTACATATCACAGCGGTTGCTAACAGCTCTAGATTGGAAATTACATAAAATCACATCTGCATTCTCTGCATTCTCTGTTCCAATACCCAGCATTATGCTTTTTCTTAAAGATGTGGAGATTTTAGCTTAAGTCAAAATCAAATCTCCAGTTCCTACCTCATACAGTGGCTAACACATGATAGGGTTGGGAGAGGTCATCAGGGAACATTAAAAACATGTTTCAATGGATGGATAAATTTATTAATTTGAAGTTCTTAGGTGTTCTCTTATTTTCTTCATTTCTTCTGAAACACTCTTTCAGTGGAAAAGGAGAAGCAAGGTAAAACCGAAAACACTGCATTACCCTTCTCAAGAATCCAACAGTTCTAATTCTTCCTTTTCATTTTTTCCCATGTAACACACACATGCTTATAATTATGGGCACTTTTCCTTTTAAAAATTTTTATAAACTTTGAATACTCTGAACTTGAGTCTTCCTGCCTCTGTTTTTACAGATCTGTGATATCTCTTTGCTCTTGCCTCTGACCATGGGGCTTCCTTTAACATCCTGTACATATGTTTTTGTATCTAATTTTAGCAAGTCTCCCATTGCAGCCACATTTATTCTCTTTGTTGTTCTTCTCTGTCTTCATCGTGATCATTCACATTTCTATTATTGAACAACACCCACCCATATGTGTCCAACAGATCACACTTCCTTTCTGCAAGTTTTAGATGGTGCATTTCCTAGGGTACATATCTGACTAGGATTCATGTTTTCATTTTTAATTTTCTGCAGTCCTGTCTCCCAAAGTTTCCACCATCTTTTTAATCACTCGCAAGCTATTTCTCCTTATTTAAAATTAGTTTCAGAGTTCATGTGTCCTCATTGCCTTCTCTATTTCTGGGATAGAAAACTGATAAAGTAGGCAGAGGATTTATCTTGTGTCCTGCTTTTTCATCAGGTGTCCCTTGTGGAGCTATCTAGTTCAATTTCCCTGTCGCTGTGACCACAGCCTTCCTTGACACCCGTTTTCTAATTTAGCAGGAAACCATGGCCCATGTTCTCCATTTGACAGGAAGTCTATGCTATATCCTCTCAACATCCTATTTCTGATTTTGCTTTTGGCTCTATTCCAAATACTCTAACCTATGTATCCATCATAAGGTCATTAGATTTGCCAGAAGATGCATACGTACATTCCCACGCTATCCCAAATCCCCTTTACAAGAAACATCATGTTGCTTATGTCAATTTCTCTGCTTCCCCTCTCCAAGTTTTCTCATCTATTAGAAATAATGTACTTGTTCATTTGACTTACCTAATTTAGGTAAATTCATGGTTATAAAATTATTTTAAAGGAAACCTATAATTTCAGGGTCACAACAGAATTTGCTCCCATAAAGGTGGCACAAGAGGTGGCACTAGTACCACAGTTAACTTAAAACAGAAATAATTCATATACAGTTCATTAAAATTATGGTATGTGTCTTGATCTTTAAAAAGAAAACAGCAAAGAGTCTTAAATAAATATTTGGTGATCATAAGAAAACCTTCAAGCCTAACAAATGATCGTTTGATTCTATTGTGGCTAATGAAGTAGGGGACAGTAAATACCTAGCCACACTTAAAATCAACTTGTCCAATTTTTAATCACTCATGAAACTAATGATTAGTATCTAAAGTCCAAGGCATTCCAAAGGGTACTTACAAGAACATTGCCATTTGAAGCCATGTATGATACCAAACGGGTAGAAACAAAAGCTAGAAGAGAAAAAAGATTTTAGGTAAATGTAGGATTCAAGAGTTCATAAAAACTATCTATCTCTCAACCTGGGAATGGGGGTGGGAGGCAATTCTATTTCAATTGATGAATCACAATAAAAGCAATTCATTAAATGGTCTTTTAATGCAGAACTCAATAAACTAACTGTTTAAAACTGAGTTTAAAAAATAAGGCAGAATTTCATCTCCACATTTTTCAATATTCTTTCAAGTCTACATCAATACATTAATATTATTTATATACTTTTTATTGTATTATATATAAGCATATAACTTTGAAAAATAAATTTTTTTTCATGATGAACAACACAGTGCAAGAGGCAGAACTGTTGGACCCATTACTACTATTCCAGTAATATTAACTAAACAATTTGAAAAATACCACTCATTCCTCTACCTCTGAAGTCTCAACTTTAAAATGAAGAAGAGCCCCTTTTGATGTCTTACACTTTGTAGTGGATCACCTGAAAAACAAGACACTCTGTGGTTTCAAGGAAAGCAGATGAAAACAAAGTGAAAAACATTTCATATTTTCAGATTTTGACAAGCAAGAGACTTGTTAAACACCAACGAGCCACTGAAACTCTCTCAAAGCAGAAAGCCTTTCAATTTCTTCCCAGTGATGTTGCAAATACAGTTCTATAGTCTGTTAGTGGTTCCCAACTTTTGAAGAATGGATACCCCTTTTAATGTCAAAATGCCACAATTATATAAATATTAATAAAACATTTGTTCAGAATGGGTGGGTGGGGAGGGGGACAGAGGGGAGCAAAAAGGGGATGGATGTAATACAACAACAATAAAATTTAAAAAAAAAAAACAAAACATTTCTTCATAAGATGCCAAAGAGAAAAAACATAATTTAAAAAACAAATAAATTTAATGACTTAATTCATTTGACTTAATTTGTCCACTTAAAAATACACTAAAATGTAAGTAAAAAAATCAAATCACAAGCTATTGAAAATAGCTGCATTTACTACATGTAATATATAAGACTCATAATATAAAGAGTTCTCACATCAATAAGAAAATAATAAGCAAACTAATTGACTAAGTAATGGAAAATTCCAAAAATAAAATATATACGGCTAATGTTTAACTTCATTGGTAATAAAATGAGGGCTATATAAGACATCATGGTTCCATTTTCAGTCTTCAAAATTGACACGCACGAAAAAGTGATAGGTGCCACATTTGGTGCAGGTGCGTAGTAAAGAATATTTTGTTGTTGAAATGTCAAATTCTTACAGCTTTCCTAGAGAGCAACTTGTCAAGATGATGACAGTCACAATGGCCATTAATACTTGCTATTCTTTACTGTGTGCCATCAACTATGCTAACCACTTCCATATCAAACATGCAGAGTTTTTACATTGTATCGTTAATGAAAAAGTAGGTAGAAAACAAGGACAGTGTAACACCACTGATTTTTTATCATAAAAATACAGGTTTATATACATACAACTCATACATCAGTGCACTGGAAAAAAAAGTCTAAAGATATTTATAGCAAAATGTATAGTACAGTAATTATCTATGAAAGTTGAAAACAAAGTAATTTATTTTTTATTCCTTAATGTTTTTATTTATAAAATAAAAATGTTTAGAAAAAAATACTATAAATATTTTGACTATAGCAATGTACTTTTAGTATACATTGAATGAGCAAAAACAGTAAAAGTTACTGTGAATTCAGCAGCATCTTTGGGTAAAGAATCTTATAGAATACATAGAAATTAAGAGCAAAATGTTGGATTGGTCTGTATTGGATTTAAATTCCAGTTTGGCAATTATTTTGTAATCTCGAGCAAATAACTGATATTTTGGGACCTCAGGGCTCCCATCTATAAAATGGGGCTAATCATAGCATTTCCTTTTTAGGGTCAGATAAGAATTAAGTGAAAAAGTATCTTTAGAATGCTTGTAGCAGGGCTTAACATATACTAAGTGCTCACTAAATTATTTTATTGTTATAAAACATTTATTCCTTAAGCAAGCATTTATTAGAGGTCAACTATATATGCACTTTAAATATGATATAAACTACCACTGTGTGACTTTTCCTGACTACCCAGACAGCTGATCAGCCTCTCCAATGCAATCATCTAAAAGCTCAATTTATTACATTTTTAAAGCAGTTACTATGTGCCCAGCTAATTGATGATTTTTATGCATCGGATCATATGATTGTTAGGACCATATCTTAGATGAGACAATTTAGAGAAGGATGTTAGTAAATGAATATGTCCAAATTCCAACCCAGACTCAAGGGCCTGTTCTAACCATCACAGTACCATCATAGCTCCCTTTAAATCTCCCATAAGATGCTGTCCATAACTAACTCCTCAATGTCTCCGGTATTATATCGTGATGCTGTGGATAGGTCTACCTGGTTAGACAATGAGAATGTCCAAAGTAGAAGCCAAGACTTCACACCCTAGAGCCAAGCCCACTGAAAGCCACAGTTCAGGCAAGAGTTAAAATGCCTGGCTGGTGTGGCTCAGTGAATACGTGCCGGCCTGCAAACCCAAAGGCCGCTGGTTCAGTTCCCAGTCAGGGCACATAACCAGGTTGCAAGCCAGGTTTCCAGCCAGGTCCGTAGCTGGAGGCAGGTGAAAGGCAACCATATATTGATACGTCTCTCCCTTTTTTCCTTCCTTCCTGCCCTTCTCTCTGGAAATAATGAATAAATTTTTTTTTTCAAATTGTCAAAATGACTTTTTAAACTAGTAGATCACACCCTCAGACCACTATATTATTTCAGCGGCATTCTGAATCCCTACACTCAGCCAGCTAGTAAAATGAGGTTAGCATTCACAGGCTGCAATGAAAGAGAAAGCGAGAAAAGTTATCTTCAAATCTGCCTGTAAGCATTGGGATTTGTTGATAATACACTGCTTTGGTCACTGATATTAAGCCTTCACTGGATGTTGGGGAATAATTCTCTTGTGCATATTGTATCTCTTTACCTCCTAACTATCTCTTAAGTGCATCCATTCTGTCTAAATCCATGTCAGCTACCATCCTAGTCCAACACCCCAGCACCTTCCTTTTGGACCACTCCATGAACATTCTAGCTGATATCCCAGCTTCCTTTCTTGCCCAGAGTGCTGTTTATTCAACGCACAGGACTATTCTTCTTTGTCTCTAAATCTCTACAATGGATACTGAGCTTTGAGATAAAGGACAAAAATATGAAAACCTCCTACAAGAAAGGCTTTGTCCTATCTGCCCTCAGTCTCCTCTCCAGCCCCACCTAAGATCATTTTCATAGATTTTTTCCATTTCCCTAACTTACTGGCTTTTTAGAAAATTCCGTAAATGTGTTTCTACCCATCTCAGAGCCTTTGTGCATGGTCTTCTTTAACAACCCTCATCCAATATAGCTTATACCAACTAATCTTTCAGCCTTAAACCAAATGCCATTTAGTCAAAAAAGTGTTTCCTGATTCTACCATCAATCCCTTTCCCTATGTGCCCTTGGCACCTTATTTTTATTTGTAGATGTTCTCATTCATGTATTGAGTTATTAATTTTGCAACTGATTCTTTAACATCTGACTCCCCAATATAACATAACTTACCTGAGGGCAGGCACTAACCTTTATCTTGTTTACTTGTTTATTTCTATATCCCCATTTTTAAAATATATCCCCATTTTATATACAGAATAATTCAATTGGTACTTGTTAAGTAAATTAATTAAAAATACAAACAATGAAAGCATTAAATTTTAGGTAAGTTTCCATACAGAAAACCTATGAATTTCAACTTTTTTTTGCATTAATGGAATATCGCTGTCATTAGAAACCTCCTTTCTAAGATATAGAAATGAAACTGTGTTGACCTTAGACTCTCCTCAAAGAGCAAATGAGTAGAAATAAGATGCAATCAGTGGTGCAGGGCAGGAAGAAATAATGACCTAAGAATGAATGTACCCTTGGGGAAGGCATCTGTGAGTATTTACTTAACAGAACTTCAGTACTTGGTTGGCATATATGAAATCCAAAATATCACCAAAATGATTCAAAGATAATTGGAAGTAGAAGAGTCATCAAAATAATTTAAGTTCAACTCTCACTTCTCTTCAGTGCAAAGCATTGTAGCCATTATACAGAATTAGGAAGCAAATTGGTGATCATGAAGATTTATGTAAACACATTTGCTTATTGTTTGGAAAATAAGAGCCAGCTTAACTAACCATGTTATGAGGCACATGTCACCTATATATGGATAAGCTAAGTATTTTCATCAAAATATTTATAAAGCCCACAGTAAAAGCAGTTCATAGAAAATAATAATGCTTTAAAAAGGTGCTTTGAAAGTAATTTTTCCATATTTCCAAACTTTACTGAGAATATCAATTCAAGCAAGGTGCCTATAAGGAAAAGAGTTACAGGAAGAAATACTTACTTGATATGTCTTATGTCTTGATAAAGAATTTTTGTATAATTCCCAGGAAATAAAAATGTACAAGTGTCTAATGATAGGGTAGCAAATAACTTTTACAAATCAAGAGGTTTGCAGTTCTTTGCTTTCAACAAAATTAAAGAAGAATCTATTTTAAATGTTTGTTAGTCATTAAAAGTACTTGTGATAAATAACCATGTGGTATTTGGCATATACAGAATTCAAACAATGTTTCATTCCCATCCATGTGTTTATGTGAAAAATAGTTTTAGGTATATACATACATAAAAATCAGTAATAAGAATAAAATTGTCTTGGCTCCTCATTCTAGCAATAGATAAATTCACCCATGAGTATGTTATAAAATTAAGGGGAAAGCCTCAACTATCTCATTAAACAATGCAATATTGGAAAGCAATATATACCTCTATATTAATAGTTATTGTCAAAATGTCTAACATATTCACATAGTTTAAGTTATATACCAATAATAATTGTAATGATAACTCACTCCAGATAAAACCTTTTATGGCCCAAAGAATCATGTAACTCAAAATTTTTTTAATGAATTTAAATATGCATTCACCTTCTGAAATGTTGATAGAATCATCAATAAAATGTTTTCAGACATAAAGATATTATATAATCAGATAACAACCCATGGAGTAGAGAAATAAAAATATGAGATCCAGGAGTAAAAAAATCAAAAACAAACAAACAAACAAACAAAAACCAGAGTAATGCAGAATTTTAAGCTCCAAAGATTACTGATTTAAAAAAATAATGGAAACCCTGGCTGGTGGCTCAGTGGATAAGGCTCCGGCCTGCGAACCCAAAGGTCGCTGGTTCGATTCCCAGCCAGGGCACATAACCAGGTTGCAAGCCAGGTCTCCAGCCAGCTCTGTAGCTGGAGGCAGGTGAAAGGCAGCCACACATTGATGTCTTTCACCCTCTCTGCCTCTCTCCCTTCCCTGTCTCTAAAAATAATAAAAAACATTTTAAAAAGTAAATAAATAAATAAATAAATAAATAAATAATGGGGCATATCAAATCTCTGTGATATTTTTATTGCATAGGTTATAATTAAGAGAAATATGAACTTTTTTACTATCAAGATTTATAATATGCCAGAAATGACATCTTTTGCAGCTATTTAAACATATGATAAAAACTCTATATGATCATTTTATTCTCCCCAAGGATATGTTTTATCCATTTTAGAGAGAGGGGAAGGGGGAAAGAGATAGAGAGAGAGAGAGAGAGAGAGAGAGAGAAAGAGAGAGAGAGAGAGAGAGAGAGAGAGAGAAATGTGAGCAAAAGATATTGATGGGTTGGTTGCCTTTCCCATGCACCCTGACTAGGAATCATACAGGTATGTGCCCTTGACCAGGAATCAATTCACAATTTTGGTGTATGGGACAACCCAGCCAGGACTTTAAATAAGAGTTTAAAGTCTAAAAGTTTACACAGTGTTTTCAAATTATTTTATGGCTACACAACCAAAAATACATTTTAAACTGCTGCACACACATCTCTGACAAATAGATTTCACTCTGTCACTTATTAAATGTGGAAACTTACAAAATTCAATTTCTCTGAACAGCAGATGCTTCATCATCTGTTAAATGGAAATAATAACAAGCAATTCCTAAGATTTTCTGTTATAACGAAAAGAAATATCATACAGGAAACACGTAGGGAATAAAGCAAGCTCAGTGAGTGGTAGTAATTCTCTTCTATGGGAACCATTACTTAGAAATAGCTCTGTTAGAGAAAACGGTTCTTCCTAATGGAATTAGCTCACAACTAAAGGGTTTGAGCAAGTGTGATAACAAGTTTCATCAAATAAAATAGCTTCTGCACTTCAAAGTTGATTAAACTCCCTTAACTATTCTCCCAGCAACATTTCTGGGGCCTTGTTTCAGAGTTTAAGGGAATAGCTTTCTCAGTTATATCTGAGACTGCTACCTTCCTTCAAGGACAATTTAATTAACATACTGCAGCATGAGACTTAGCCAAAACAAAGAGGTCGTTAATTTTTTTAAGTTGTGATATGAAATAAAATGCATTTTGATAAACTCTGTAATTGAAGACTGGAAAATACATATCATTATCAAATGAATTATAAAGTTAATTAAAATATTTTTCCTTAATATAAATGGGTTCCTAAGGAGTAAATGTTTGTGCCCCCCAATTCATATGTTAAAATCTAACCCCCAGTGTGATACCATTTGGATGTTGGGCTTTGGGGATGGAATTAGGTCCTGAGGATGGAGCCTTCATCACTGGGATTAGTCCCCTTAGAAGAAGAGGTCAGAGAACCCCACAGTCTATGCAAGGACACAATGAGAAGATCCCAGCCTGCAACCCAGAGGAAGGCCTGTCCCAAAACTGACGCTGCTGGCTCTATGACGTTGGACATCCAGCCTCCAGGACTGTGAGCAGTAAATTTCTGTTGTTGAGAAGCCGCCCAGTTTATGGTATTTTGTTATAGCATCCTGAACTGTCTATGGTATTGGTGAGGACCCATTCATTTTGTAGGACACAAAAAAAATGCAAGTTTATTCTTGCAATTATTTTAGAAACTATTTTGTCAATTAAGTCAGAAATAAGGGCTTTGGCCCTATATAACTTGATGCTGAGAAAATAAACCAACATTAGCAATATGAAATGAATGCTCTATTGATAAAGAAGGTCTTTGCAAGTATAATTAGTATTTTTTTTTTTTAGAACAAAAAAAGATTTTCTAAAGGGAGATGTAGGTTCAACTGATCCAAAAGTAACTACATTGATTAGTCCCCAACAGACACTCTCATCTTTAGGATGATGTGGGAAAGAAGCATGATAGCTAATATTTTCCTTTTTTTTTTTTTTTTTTTAAAGAAGATGATTTATTGTGATTTAGAGATATTTTTTTCCAATTGAAATAAACTATGGACTAGTTTATTCTCTTTGTTACAGAGCCTTAAGTGAAAAGAACATAACCCTGAACTAAAGTTTTTAAAACTCACAGATTAATTCATAACATGATTACCCTTTAACATTACAACACTCAACATTTGACAAGGCATTCTAAGAGCAATAAATGGATTTATAGGAAGAAAGCCTAGAATGCAGGCAAACAGTGTGAGTTATTCTTAATCCAGAAAGTAGAATTAAAGAGGAAACAGAAATCACTAGTCATTCTTGAGGCAGAAGTTTCCATCATTAGAAAGCTTGTAATGCATGTGGCAACCAAGTGCACAGTTAACTAGCATTGAGAACCATCTGTAAGCAAGCGTGTTCTATGACATGACAGTGCATCAGAGCCATGCCATGGGAAGCAGGAGAGAAAACTCATCCTGGCTCATCTGGGTGCACAAAGACCATGAAATAATCCATTCGTTTTGCCTGTGGCAGGAGATTTCTCTTGTCAGGGCAGAGTGAGAGCAATGAAATAAAATGCAGGGCGATCTCCCAGGGACCATAAACACAGGGATACACAGGGTAAAGATGGTGTGGGGTTGTTACTTTTTCCAGGAAATTTAAGAAAGGAAAAAATCAGCTTAATCCAAATTATTTCAAAATTTTTAATTTCAGCTCTATTGTGGCTCTGATTCCAGTTCATTTATTATATATTTTAAAATGTTCTCATTCTTTCTTTTTCATTTATTTTCTCTTTCTTACTGTTAACTTTCCACTCATTTTACTGCTGTCTCTTTACTTTGAGGGTGAACTGACAGGTGGCTTTAAGAGCTACAGCTTTTTAAAAAATGTATTGGGTGACATTAGTTAATAAAATTATACAGGATGCAGGTATACAAGTCTATAATATATCCTCTGTGTGTTGTATTGTGTTTTCATCACCCCAAGTCAGGTCTTCTTCCATCACCATTTATCCCCCTTTTACCCTTTTGCCTCCCCTAATGCCCCCTCCTCATCATTGCCATACTCTTGTCTATGAGTTTGTGGGGGGTTTTTTTGTTTGTTTGTTTAATCCCATCACCTCTTTCATCTGGCACCCCAATCCCCGCCCCTCTGACAGCTGTCAGTCTATTCTTTGTATCTATAAGTCTGTCTCTATTTTGTTTGTTAGCTTATTTTGTTCGTTAGATTCCACATACAAGTGAAATTATATGGTACTTGTCTTTTTTGACTGGCTTATTTCACTTAACATAATGCTCTCCAGGTCCATCCCACAGCTTTTTCTTAAAAAGAAGGAAACTAGGACGTTTAAAATTATTTTCAACACCACTAAATACTGTCATACTTCATCTGACAAGATTGGCAGGCTTCTTCCTTACATTTTTTCATGCATTCCCACATAAGCTGTCAATCTTGACAATCAAGGCTTAGACTTAAAAATGTTCAAATCTGAGGGGGAAAAAAAACCCCTTCTTTCAGCCAGTGTCAATCTCTGCTTCAAAAGGACTGTTTTATCATAGTAACAGGTAGCTGGAAAACTGCAAAAGACCTCCAATAACCTACCTCTTTCTCCTGCAAGAACCTGCACCAAACACAAGTAGCTGTTGTTGGCCATGCACCTGGGGGAGGTGTGAAGCTCCCTGCACCCTGTAGGCTGGAGGGGTCTCCAACTTTTCTGCTGGCATCCAGAGCCTGAAACTTTAAAGACTTTGGTCTGCACCCACAGCATGTCCTTAGGGTTGGGCAAGCAGGGCCCTGCTGGTCTGCTCTGAGGCCAGAGCAGGGTGTCACCCATGCTCTGTACCCATTGCTCCCAGAGGCATATCTCCTTGACCAGAGCATGAAGTTGACCAAACACCTGGAAGCACCGAGCCTCATCTCTATGGGATTGATTCTGTTCTCATGACTGCTTTACTTTCACAACGCCAGTTCCCTGATTGCTTCCACCAGTCCTCCAGATTCAGGGTAACACTTTGACTTTCAGATGTTTGAATTATTTATATGAGCAGGGGCCCCACAGAACATACTTGCAGATACCCCAGACACACACAAACACATGTACACACCCCAGCTGAGGCCTTTGTGCACCAGTGCAGGTAAAACTTGTCTCCTCTCCTAGACCAGTGACAGAGATCCAAGGAATATCTAGGAAAGAGCCAGTCATTCTAACATCCCAACTAGCGTCATGCGTAGGTCCAGTTTAAGGGTTTTGTAATCAGAACCCAAGGTGCCTCTTCTGGTTAGGACCAGCCCCAAGGAGCTACATCATATAGGGAGAGGACCACCAGGTCCATGATGAGGTCACAGGGAGCAGGGTAGCCCCTAGGCAAAGTATCAATGGTTAGATCTACTGTAGACTATCCCATGAGCACACCCTGGCTCCCAACAATGGCAGTGCTTATATGACACAACACAGGATTCCCAGTTCTCTTCACACCAACCTTAGGGGGCGAAAACAGACACCATGAGCTAAACTGGGCCAGACAAGAATGGCTAATTTGGATGGCCCTTACCTTTTGTAATTTGCAACTCTATATTTGTCCCTATGAATAGTGATTGTATTTCTCTAGATGGAAGATGGAATGTATTTTTGCTTGCAAGAGCTGGATGGTTGTACACAGAGATCTGAGGCAGCCAGTCACTTTAATGCAACTATGACAAGCAACCTTTCACTGAACACTTTTTGCACCAAAGTGAACAGGTCTACCCATGTGGAAGTAGCTTCCGCTGAAGGATTGCTGCTGGCTGGTAGGAAGCCGGGAGAAGGGAACCCATATGAAAGTGGACTACTGCACCCCATTGCTCGAGTTGGGAGTTGAAATTCCTCTTCTGTCTTGTCAGCTCTTTCATGGGGAAATATCACTTTAATGGGCTTATGATTTTGCAAAGATAGTGCCCAAGGCCTAGTCAGGCTGGAGAGGCAGAGACCATAAGGGACTAAACCACTGTGTCTAATTATGGGAGAGGCTGCCTTGACCAAGAATAGGGTGACTGAGCATGGAGTTTCTTAGAACGATATTTGGCAGAATTATGGCAAACTGCTTTCCAGCTTCACATCATCTCTGCAAAGTGGTATTACCTGTACCTTTACAAATGAGGCAGCTAACATAAACATACAGAACAGATGGAGTGACTACTCAACAGAGCGATGAAGTTATAACATAAGAATTCAAATTCAGGTTTTCGAACTCAACCAAGCTCAGGGCCCTTTGGACGCTAGCATAGCTGTCTCTTAAAATCATCTGCCATTTCACCTTCTCCTTAGCAGCATACCTAATTTCTTTTTCAAACAGTAAATTTCATTACATTCTTACAAAATGAATGGGTCCAATAATTTTTGTAGATGTTCCAAGGCCAGGCATACAACGGGTACCTAATAAGAATCTATAACTTACATATTAACCCTGCCTCTTCTTTAAGACAACTTAGACTGGGTAAACTATTCACCAAATCTGGACAATTCAGAGAGGCCTCATATGACTCACAGTGACTGATATCTTGTGCCCAAAGGGTAACATGTGGGACCACAGATTAGCAGCCAGTGGGTATTTTGATGGGTCTGATCAGCAAGGGATATAGCTCCTGGATAAAGACATTGGAGAACCAAAGGCAGTTTGTTTCGGAATTAAGCATTATTACCAAGGTTCCATTCAGAAACAATGTGGGGCTGACTTCCCAGTTGGAATCCTAAATGGGCCAGCTATTGGCTCTAAGTCTTCTATTCATCCCAGCCGGCCAACAACCCTGGTACCAGTTCCTGAATTTTGTATCTGCTGACAATTTTGGGCTAATGTCTTCAAATTTCCTAAAGCAAGAGTGAGAGATGTGGCCAAGACTCATTTACTTATTTTTTAGGAAGAACTATTAAATAAAACCATCCTTAAATAGCCTAAAATCAAGACATTTGTTGACACAATCCATGCAAACTATTGCCTTCAAGAATAGATTAGCTCTTTCTGGAATCAAAACATGTAAGCAAAGAGACACCTAGTGGACAAGATGTTAAGTACACTATTTAGCTTGAGACTAAAGACTGAAACTTCATTCTAACTTTCTAATTTAACATTTTTAAAATTTCAACTCAGCTTTTTCATTAAACAGCGAGAATTATAAACTCAGAAGCATAAGTTTTACAAAAGAATGTTTTGTGTTTATCTCTAAAGGAAGGTTTTTTTCCTCCTGTATTTGTTTTTAAATTAGACTATCTTACTGCGTACAGTTCTGAGAACACAAAAATTGGAGTAGATTGTAAATGGTCAATAACTTCAGTTCATCTTTCCCTGAACAAATGTGCTTATTTTTTCGTTTCCATCCCTTGATAGACTTTGAGTGTGAAATTTTCCATTTGTCTTTGGGTTGTTTTATTCTTGCTTTTAATTAAGTGAAGCCGCTGACTTCTTTTTTTCCAGCCGACTTCCTGTGGTCGGCCCAGTTTCCTGTGGCCAACCTACTCTCTTCACTTCATAATCACTTTTTTCACTTACATCGCACCTACACACAACACTGCTCTATACCCACCTCCTCACTGTCAACTACATACGCACCTGCCACCCTCCCACTATCCTAGATAAATTCATAACCGCAAAAATAAAGGTATGTCATTAGAATAACAAATCATCTTTTCCTTCTTTACTCTAATTTACTGAAATTTGGTTAAAATTTTATATTAGAACTAGTTTTTAAATAAATAGATGTTTAACTGTAATTTACATGAGCTCATGGACTCAAACTCATAGAAATTTAGATCTGAAAGAGGAAGGTTTGTTCTAGGGGAAGCCAGATGACATTTACAGAATCCAGTGATTTTGAAGTTGCTGTGTGGTAAAATTCAAGCCACGTGAATAGTCCCAAAAGATGAAGCATCAGGGGAGAAGGAGAAGAAGCTGAGGATACCCAGGCTCCAGACATGTGGATGTGATAGTGATCTGGGAAGTAAATCCTCCTGTCCCAAAGCTCCATCTGCAACCATGTGGACCAGGTCAAGCCAAGCCCTTCCCAAATTCCACTCGTGAGCAAAACAAAAGGGTCCTTACTCCTTTATTCTCAGAAAGGTAGTCCTTATTTTCTGTATCAGATCTGATGGTAGAATGTTGACTTTTTTCTCTGATATTAGGGATAAACAAAAAATGCTCATTATCATTCAATAATTCAATAATATTGCATCATAAATGCTCATAAAATAGCAGTAAGCTATTATGATTAAAAATATTCAATACTTTCAGATGATATGACTTACATGTGAAAAATAATTACACATGAAGTATTCAAACTAAAAACTGATCATAGAAGATTTGCTGGATACAAGGCCAATAGGTAAAAAATCGGTAACATTTCTACATATCAGCAATAAATAGCATGAAAATAAATATTTTAAAAAGATGCAGGTAGAGCAACATTGTTAAATCCCAAGTATATTAGAATAAACCCAACAAAAGGTGTCTAATATTTTCATGAGGATATCTATAAAACATTATTGAGAGAAATTAAAGAAGGCCTAAGTAAATGGAAGGATATGTTATGTTCATTAATTGGATGACTCCCAATGGTGAAGACGACTATGAAGAGTGCTTTTTTCTTTCTTTCCTTTCTTTTTTTTCTTTCCTTCCTTTCTTTTTTTTTTTCTTTCCTTCCTTCCTTCTTTCTTTCCTTCCTTCCTTCCTTCCTTCCTTCCTTCCTTCCTTCCTTCCTTCCTTCCTTCCTTCCTTTCTGTTAATTTTATTATCCTCTGGTCATAGGATATTATCTACCTTTTCTTCTAGAATGTTTGGGATGTTTTGTTTCTCATATTGATCTACATATCGTCTACTTACAATTGATTTTTGATTGTGGTTTAAAGTAAGAATCAAGTTTTAGTTTTTAAATTGATAATTGTCTCAGTAAATTTTTCTGAAAATATTGTTTTCCCCATTGGATATAATCATAAAGGGAAAGGTTGGTAAGTTAGGACACACTAAAATTAAGAATTTCTGTTCACCACACTGACTATTGTGGCTCAGTGCGTAGGACATTGTCCTGAAAACGAAAAGGTTGCTGTTTAGATTCCCAGTAAGGGCACATGCTTGGGTTGTGTGCCAGGTGCCCAGCTAGGGGTATGTGAATGGCAATCAATCTACGTTTCTCTTGCACATCAATGTTTCTTTTCCTCTCTTTCTCCCTTCTTCTCTCTCAAATAAATAAAATCTTTAAAAAAATAAAAAATAATTTCTATTCACCAAATGACAACTTTAGGGAGTGTAAAAGTAAGCAAAAGAATGAAAAAAATAAATATGTGCAATACATTTAACTTATATAAAGTTTATACCAGAATGTATAAAAACTCCTATAAATAAATGAGAACCAAGCAGAAAATCCAACAGAAAAATAAGAAAAGACTTAATATTGATTTCACAAAGGAGAATATCAATTGGCTAACATACATGTGAAAAGGTGCTCACTAAGGGAAATGCAAAGCAAATCTGCAAAAAGAAAAATTAAAAACCCACCAAAATTCTGACATTTAAAAGACGGACCAAGTGTTAGACCTTGTACAGCTCATGAAAACTCGAACACCACTGGTCGATACATAAATTAGGCCAACCACTTAAGAAAACTGGCAATATCTACTAAAGTGGTGGTGATAATTTTAATACCTGAAAATGTAAACTACATGGTAAATATATGTATATATTTTATGTATATATATATATAAATATATATGTGTGTATATATATAAAGGTGTAATAACAAAAAATAAACCTAGATAATACAACCTTCATAAGCATATAAATATATTATTTCAAACTATCTCAAGCAGCCACAACACATAGAACTGGAGAGAGATATAAATAACTCTGCAATTACAGTTGAAGATTATAGCACAGATCTCTCCAAAAATGTAGTGACACAAATGACACCATTCAGTAAATTTACTTACACAGAACTCTATACCTGAGAAACAGAGACTACACAATCCTCACACACACGATGTATTGTCAAAATTGACAAAGTACTATATTACAATGGGAAACTTGATACATTTTATATAATTTTTAACACAGATTATATTTACTGACTATAATTCCTTAATTATAGGAATTAATAATAAAAGTCTTTGTGTCTGGAAACTAAATCTTGCACTACCAAAAAAATGAATTAATTAGAACATCAGGTTCAGGGGTCCCCAGATGTCAGTAGACCACCTTCTCCTACTGCCAAAGTGAGTTTACAACTAAATTGTGGAGCAGTCAGCCTGAAAAACCAACTGGAGGCTAGCTGAACAGAAATTGTATAGTCAAGGATCCACAGAAGAACTCACATTGAAACTGGTAGGAAAGGGTAGAGATGGAAAATGGCTGTCCTCACCCCAAAGTACAGCTGCCCTCTTTCTTGGTTACAAATGTTCTCCATCAGGAGCATGGGGTCTCAACCCCACACCAGTATCCCCAACCCAGAGCACCAGAAAAGAGGTTCCTGACTAGCATCTGGTGGTGAAAATCAGCAGGGATTCTGGTTTTCTGGCCACTTTGCTGTACATCTGAAAGTAGTGTGGGATGGTATTGAATGTGAACTGTGGTTTAAAACTAAAAAATAAAAATAAAGGACATAAAATGGGAAATATTTAGAATTTATTATCATTAAAGACAGTACATGTCAAAAAATTAGGGGACAGGGCTACAGCAATTTTTAAAGTAAAATTTATACTTTAAATGCATTTATTTAAAAATGAGAAATAATGAAAACAAATAAACTAAGGGTTCATCATATGAAACTTAAAAAGTAGTAAAATAGCAAACCCAAAGAATAAATAGTAAAAACAAAGACAGAAATCAAGAAAATAGAAAAATATGAAGATTAATGAAACCCAGAGCTACTTCTTTGAATAAAATTAGTAAAACAGGGCTCCAGCAAGACTGATTAAAGAGGGAAAAATAGATACAAATAAAAACTTCCAAGATACAGCTCTTAATCTGCCAATTATTCAGCGTGAAATTAACTTTAAAAATTTCATTTGCATGCAGGTGAATATAGTTTAGAAGAAATCTAGTATAGAGAGATTGCCTTATACTTCATCTTGCAATCCGCTCTCCTGAACAATGTAAAATATTCTTTCCCATGTCTATCTTATTTTTTCATTTATAGGTCAGTGGGAGTAAATATCTGATTAAATTAGAAACAAATTACTCAAGAAATAGGAGAAAATTATTTTCCTCATAATTTTTCCAGGCAAAATTACCTAACCCTAACCCTCAAAGACTATTATAATATAGAAGGGCAATTATGCATACTCAAAATTCAAAATCAAACTAGAAAATCCCTGTGCAGCTTCAGAATCTGCTGCTTTCTTCTACCTACTAATCTTATCTCTTGTTAATATGGACCTGCATTTCTCAGGCTCACCAGAAGGATCTTTTCTTGAACATTTTAACATTCTTTTCTAACCAGCTCCCTTAAGAATTTGTCTCTGCCCCTTCTAATTGCACTATCAGCCATATGACCTCACCTCCTCCAGACAGGAGCAAGCACATGGTTTAGGCTGGTCATTCGTTCATTCATTCGTTCATCCATCCAATACATATTGGCTGAAGATACAACATACATTGAACACAAAAGATAAAACCTCTCTCCCTCGTGAGGTTTACATTTCATGAGGATAAGTAAATAAATGGTATACTATGGTGGAGGAAATAGGGAAAAATAAAATAAGGAAGAATACTACAGAGGGTTGTCATTTTAAATGGGTGGATAGGAAGGGTTTTCCTGAATAGCTGACATTTGACTAAAAGAGCCTGAGGATATATCCAAGGTGAGAGACCAGCCAACACAAAGGCCCTGAGTTGGAATTGGGAATGTGTGTCACATGTATAAGGTACAGCAAGGAGGCCAGCATAGCTGAGGCTGAGCGAGCGATGGGAGAAAAGTGGTAGGCAAGAGGTCAGAGAGGGTATGGGCCAGATCATGTACATCATAGGTGGTCTTTTAAAGTATTGTTATAAGCTTGAGCTTTCCTTGAAGTGAAACAGGCGAACATTGTAGAGTTTGATCTGACAAAGTCATGTTATGAGCTCTGGCTCCAGGACTGAGAAGGAACTGAAGGGAGCAAGACATAAACCAGGACCCCAGTTAAGAGGCTACAGCAGTAATCCAGAGAAGATCCCTAAGTGTCTTCAACCCCAGTAATGGCTATAGGGGTGTTACGAAGTAAATGAACCAAAGCGTTTATTACCTTTGCCATGATGGCTGATTTAGAAAAGAGTGTATCAAACAATCCTGCCAGAAGTGTTGAAAAAGAGACTTGTCTTTCCTTTGGGATCTTAGCCATGAGTGCAGTGCCCACCTGGAATTAGCAGGGGTCATTTTGGTTCCTGCTGGAGAGAATAGAGAATGAAACAAAACAGTGGGAAGCAGAGCACAGAGAGAAGGGGAAAGGAAGAAATTTCCCCATGCCAGCAGAGGCTGAACCAGACAGATTTAAAAAAGGTACACTTAAATAGGTCTTGTGACATTTCAGAATTTCACATGAATACGGAGAATTCTAAAAGTTTACAATAGGATAAAAAGGTATTATCTGCAAAGAGACAAGAAAAAGAATGACATCAGAGTTCTCATATGCAACATATGATATAAAAGGGTACTGGGCCCTGACAGTAAAAACTGCAAAATTAATTTAAAAACATTAAAATAAGTTGCCTACATAGAAAAACATAAGGAATTACAAATGTGACTGATTTAAGAAGGAACATTATTTTATAGAGACACATACCTAATGCAAGAATTTCCAACAAAGTTCATCAATGAAGAAATGAATGGTGCTCTCTGCATCTACTTTTTCTCTCCTCCCTCTACCCCTAGGAAGACCTTGGCACCATATAGTTAGCAGAGGCCATGTGACCAATTCTGGCCAATGGCCTCTGGGTAGAGGTAAGTTGTATCATATCCGGTTTGGGGAAGAGTATGCATGCTCCACACTCTCTTCTTGTCATGACAAACCCGGAAGCCACCTTTGCCATGGTGGTGCCACAGAGTGGTGGAGTCTCTGTCAGTTGCACCCCTGTGTGACTCTGTGGATCCTATCCCTCTATGTCAACCAACGCTGAACACAGAGTATGACTAAGAAATGAAAGTTGATTGTGTTAAGCCACTACGATTTCAGGGCTAATTTGCTACTGCACAACTAACCTAGACTGACAAGTTTCTTGTGCCTCATTAATCATTAAAAAAGTCTCTTTTAAATTTTTAAAAATTTATTATTTTTTCTGTGTAAGCTGGCATATACACAAGTTAGTCTCTTTTCTGAACACTTCAGTTGGAAGGTGATTTTATTAGGGAAGGCATGGTTATTTCTTTGGAGTCTATTAAACTAAGGGAAAATGAAATGTCTGTCAATAAGAAACCATTTGCTCCTGGAGTAAGCTTAGCCTTCCTACCCATGCCTCCTGCTTTCTATAAATAATAAATTAAAAAAATAAAAACTTTCTGGAAAAGCACCACATTGATTTATTAAAATAACCTCAAAAGATTTTCTGATTTTTCAGCTCATACTATTGTTTTTGGGGTTGGATTCTGTTCCTTAGAAAGCTGTCTCCATATTTTTTAACAAAATGTTAAAAAGCACAGAAATTATTAACCAGAAAAGAATAATAGCTTAAATAGGAACCTGCCTTCTCAATAACTTGAAAAGTCTGCAAATTTTGTTTCAAAGAATAACCTCTATATAATTATTTCTTCAGCCAGCCAATTCTCTATTTGTAATCCAATTGTCCCTATTCCTGTTCACAATGGTATAATTTGTGCAAAAATTTACAAGCCTTCAAGAAGAAAACATATGTGGTCATCTATTCCTTTACTGCCAATGCATAGGATTTTAACATAGATCTTATTTTAAAATAAGCCAAGAAATCCTTGGAGTTCAAGTTGTTTTTCTGTTGAGAGGTATGAGACTTGGCATCACATGTTTCTGCTCTGGAAAAAGTCCACTGACACTCTGAATCACCTGGTAACATAAATTAACATTAAGTAGGTCTTAGAACATAACTCTCATAGGTATAGCAAGAAGAAAAAGAGTAGGACAAATATAACCTTGTTTTCAAAATGTATTCACATAAGACTTCACAACAGTCACTGCCCAGTAGGAATATGTCAAAATAATTAGACAAGCAGTCTGTACTGAAGAACTCTGTGAAGACTGTTTGGTGAGAATGTAAAAAGGTACAAGCCATTGTGGAAAACAGTATGGTGGTTCTACAAAAATAGAACAACCATATGATCCATCATCTCCACTTCTGGGTATAACATGCAAAAGTATTGAAAGCAGTATCTCAGATATTTATATTTATGCCAGCATTATTCACAATCCTTAAAATGTGGAAACAACACAACTGTCTATCAGTGGATACACAGATAGGTAAAACGTGGTATATACAGACAATAGAATATTATTCAGCTTTACAACGGAAGGAAATCCTGCAATATGCTACAACATGGATGAACCTTGAGGATATTATGTTAAGTCAGACACACCAGTTGCAAAAAGACAAACTCTATAGATTCCATTTATATGAAGTACTTAGAATAGTCAATATCATAAAGATGTTTTTAGGGGCTGAGGGAAGGGGTTAATGAAGAGTTACAGTTCAATGAGCGTAAAAATTCAGTTCTCCAAGAAGAAAAGAGTTATGGGGTTGGATGGGGTTGATGGATATGCAACAACATGAATGGGTTTAACACCACTGAACCATATATAGGCTTTAAAAGGTTCAGGTTGTAAACGTTACGGTATGTGCATTTTACCACAACTTTTGAAAGTGAAAATAAAAAACAGAATTCCTCACAGAACTCAAAATAATCATGAGGCCATGAATTTAGGCAGACAGGGAGGAGAACTGAAGATACACTATTTGTTTTCACTGCCTTTATTTGGGCTAAGAACTATGCTTCTATTAAAGTGACTCTATGAGCAACAGTCCTTTACTGCTGCTTAATGACAATGGCAAAGATGAAAAATATTTATACGTTTTCATATCAACTTGAAAGACATTTTAATTTCTTACAAGCTGGTTGAAAATTTTCTTTATATAAAAAGGAAACATCCCACATATTTTTAAAAGATTTTATTCATCATTTTCAGGCAGAAGGCACAGAAGGAGAAAGAAAAAGAGAGACACACCAATATATAGTTGCCTTTCACCTGCCTGCAGCTACCAACCTGGCTGGAAACCTGGCTTGCAACCTGGTTATGTGCCCTGACTGGGGAATCAAACCAGCGACCCTTGGATTTGCAGGCTGGTGCCAATTTACTGAGCCACACCAGCCAGGGCTCATGATTTTCTCTTAAGGAAACATCTAGCATGGCTAAAGAAAACTTTAAAAAAAAAAAAAAACACCCTAATAAACCCGTTGTTGTAAAAGCTGGAATCCAATGTGCAGGAGGCAGTGGGAGGAAGATGGGAGGAAGAGCTTTGAAACAGGGAGACGCCCTAGCTGGTGGTACAGTGAACAGGCACCGGCCTGCCAACCCAAAGGTAGCTGGTTCGATTCCCCAGCCAGGGCACATAACCAAGTTGCAAGCCAGGTCTCCAGCCAGGACTGTAGCTGGAGGCAGGTGAAAGGCAACCATACATGGAAAAAAGGAAAAAGAAAAGAAAAGAAACAGGGGGAAAGGAGAATGACAGAATCCGCAGTGCTCTGTTGGTACCGGGCAAGCAGTGAAGCATCAAACTAGGCCTTCACGCTGGTTTCAGGGTGGAACCAAGGCAAAGGCATAAGGATACCTGAAGAAATAACCCGTTGGGAATTTGTACATAGCATTGCCAGATGTGCTTCATTTTTAAACGGCACACCTTTGGCGGATGAATACAATCTCCAAGATGCGCAGATGCTTCTGCTGATCACAATAGTGTTTATTCATCACCATCATAACTAACATTTATTGAGTGCCTGACTACATACCAAATATTGTTCTAGGAGTTGTATTCATATTAACTCATTAGGTCTTCACCCAGCTTTATGAGGCACTATTATTATCTCCATTTAACAAGGGAGCAAAGGGAGGCACATGGGGGTTAAGTAATGTGACCTAAGTGACACAGCTAGTCAGTGGGAGACACAAGAGTCAATCCTGGGCCCTCTGGGTTCAGACCCTGCCCTTACCATTCTGCCATGTTCCCAATTTTGTCTAAGGATAATGCTAAACAAGATTTTAATCATCCACTTTGACCATGGGTGGCATAGTTGGTTATTATCTTCCATGGTATTAAGTTTTATCTTATAGGAAACCATAATGTTTATCTAACCCGGTCTTTCAATCAATGCTGGGCTTCCTGGTAACACACCTTTTTCTGATGATAAACCTGTCTTTTTCTAGATACTCTTCCTGGTGGGTAGGCCCCTCACCTGAGGATCAGAAAAATGTTTTCCAAGGAATAATACTTGACAATTTTTGAAGATGGTAAAATCCACCCATTTTTGTCCACATCATAGGGTAACCAGTTTTGAAAACCATCAATGAACAGTAAAAGGATGAAAAGTACCACTCAAAATTCCTCTATGAAATATCAACTGTTATGGCAAATAATTATTCACTAGAATAGGCAACTTAGGAATCCTGTTGACTGAGTTATGCAATCTGTCTCATCGATAAATTCTTATCTTAGTACACATATATGGGAACAATGGGAGTGTATATGTGTATATTGAAGACATCTAAACAGCTAAGATACCCATCAAAACTAATTTTTTTGGCAGTAAGTTAGACAACCAGGATGAGTTTTAACAACTACCCAAAGGGCAATCGTCACCAAAAAGAAAAATGGTGACCAATGGGTCATCAGTGACAATGTTTCAAAGGCAATTGAAAGAAAACTAAAAGTGATAGGAAGTATATACTAGGGGAAAATAGTAATTATTATTGCTGTTGTTTGGCTCCTAGAGAGAAACAGCACAAATTACATGCTAACATTTTTAGAAAATTTACCAGAATGTCAGTTTTATATAGAAAAAAAATGCGCCCTTCACACATAGCTGTGGAAAGAATGCTTCCCTTGTATTCTCCAGCAAGTTTAGGATTGTATTGCATCTCAAAAGGGGGTTAAGCCAAACCAGAAATGTATTTCCAAGTCAGGAGCTAAAATATACAATTCTTTTTACAAATAGAAAATCAAAGAATTAATTAAAAATATTACACATTCAAAGAACTACATTCTTGCCCAGAGCATTAGTTTTGATAGAGTTTTTATATAGTTATAATTCTATGAAACTTTGATAATTATGGTATATTCCTGATCACTGAGGTCAGAAAAAGATAATTCCATAAATAACTTGCTTTGCTAAATAGCTCTTCTACAGAATGGTAATGACCGCCCGCCACAAACCACTTCCAAGGGAAATCCACAAAATCAAACATGGTTGGTTATTATTAGCTTCTACCTGCAGTAATCCTAACCTAGTGATAAATATACCTAGGCTATTATAACTCAGTTCACAAATTAGAATAACAAAGTAGAGTGCAGGTCCTTCAAGTCATAAATATCGCTAGCAAATTAATTTTGAAGTATTTTTAATTACCTACCAAAAAGCTATGAATTTCTTTGTCCCAGCTATGTTGCCCCTGATCTGTAAAAGAAAAGCACAAGAAAGAGTTTTATGAGATTTTTACCTGGACTCAACTACCAGGAGGCTGTCAGAATCCTACCAACCCCCAAAATAGACTACAGAAGAGAAACTTGGTCATTGGAATAGCTACCAGGTGCCTCTCCTGAAGAAAGAGACAGAAAGTCCTATCTCAGAAAAGAAGACCTGGACAGTAAACTAGCAGGAAATCACTAAACTGAGATTCCCCAGGATTAAATGTTTCCTAAAAAATAAAGTGAACATAATGTTGTAATTCTTTTGAATACAACTCGATACATTTTTAGTTTGCTTTTAAACATAGGCATACCATACATTATTGTGCTTCACAGATAGTATTTCTGTTAACAAATTGAATGGTTGTGGCAACCCTGGGCAGAGCAAGTTTATTGGAGCCATTTTTTCAACAGGCTCAGATGGTGATTAATATTATGAGCAATAAAGTATTTTTAAATGAAAGTAGGCACGGTATTGTTTTATGCATGATGCTATCACTCACTTAATGCAAGCATGACTTTTATATTCACTGGGAAACCAAAAAATTCATCACACTCGCTTTATTGAGATATTCATTTTATTATGGTGGTTTGGAACTGAACCAGTGATATTTCTGAGGTATGCTAGTACCTTGAAAGACACGCACATGAATTTAGAACTTCCATCTGTTTTCCTGGAAGTTTGCCATGGGAAAATGTTTTATGCTAGTCATGATAATTTCACTTATGGCCTAAACCATACATTTTAAAAATACAGATTAAGAAAATAAAATCCTTTATTTTTAAGAGCAGTTCTAGGCTTAAAGTAAAATTGAGAGGAAGGTGCAGATATATCCTATATCCCCTTCCCACACACATATATAGCCTCCCTCGTGATCAACATTGCTCACCAGAATGGTACAAATTTTACCAAGGATGAACCTACAATGACATAGTAATTACCCAAAGTCCATAGGATATTCAATGATATCACATTTTTGTTTTAATTTGCATTTACCTGGTGGCATACAATATGGAGCATCTTTTCATTTGCAATTTGCCTGTATTTATTTTCTTCAATGATGCATCTGTTAAGGTATTTGCCCCATATTTTAATTGGGTTGTTTTTCTTATTGTTGATATTAAGAGTTCTTTGTCTATTTACAGTCACAATCTTTTGGCAGATAGTCTTCTGCAAATATTTTCTCCTAGTCGATGGCTTGTCTTCTAATTGTCTTTATGTTATCATTCACAGAGCAGAAGTTTTTCATTTTAATGAAGTCCAGCTTATCATTGATTTCTTTTATAGATCATGTCTTCGGTGTTGTACCTAAAAAAGTATCACCATATTCAAGTTCATCTTGGTTTTCTCCTATGTTATCTTCTAGGAGTTTCATTTTGTGCTTTACATTTAAGTTTATGGCCAATTGTGGGTTAATTTTTTGAACAGTATAAAGTATGTATCTAAATTTATTTTTTTATTTGGATGTCCAATTGTTCCAGCATCACTTGTTGAAAAGACTATTTTTGCTTCATGGTATTGTCTTTGCTCCTTGCCAAAGATCAATTGATTATATTTATGGGGATCTATCTCTGGGATCTTTGTTCTGCTCCATTGAACTATTTGTCTGTTCGTTTGCCAATTCCCTGGTTTTGATTACTAAAGCTTTACAATAAGTCTTCAGCTTGGGTAGCGTCAGTCCTCCAACATTGTTTTTCTGCTTCAACATTGTGCTGGCTATTCTGCATTTTTTATCTCTCCATATAAACTTTATAACCAGTTTGTCAGTATCCATAAAGTAAGTTGCTCAACTTTAATTGTGATTGTATTCAATCCATAGGGAAAGTTGGAAAGAACTGACATTTTGACAATATTGAGTCTTTCTATCCATAAATATGGAATATCTCTCCTTTTATTTCATTCTATTTTGACTTTATTCATCAAGTTTAGTTTTTCTCATTTAGATCTTATATATATTTTGTTGGATTTATGCCCAAGTATTTCATTTTGGGGATAGTAATGTAAATGGTATTGTGCTTTTAATTTCAAATTCTACCTGTTCATTGCTGGTGTATAGGAAAGCAATCAATTTTTGCATATTAACCTTATAGTGTGAAATCTTGCTATAATTGTTCATTAGTTCTGTGAAGGTTTTCTTTTTCTGTTGTTGATATTTTGGATTTTCTGCATAGATGATTTTGTCATCTGCAAACAAAAGTAGTTTTAGTTTTATGTCTTCCTTCCCAATCTGTATACCTTGTATTTTCTTTTTTTGCCTTATTGCATTACCTAGAACTTCTAGTATAATGTTGCAAAGGAACGGTAAGGAGATATCCTTGCCTGTATCTGATCTTAATAGAAAAGTTTCAAGTTCTTATCATTAAGTATGATATTAGCTATAGCTTTTGTATAGATTGCATTTATCAATTTGAGAAAGTTCCCTTCTCTTCATAGTATACTAAAAGGTTTTTTTTTCATCATGAAATGGATGTTGATTTTGTCAAATGTTTTTTCCATATCTATTGATATAATTATGTGATTTTTCTTTTATAATCTGTTGATGTGATAGATAACATTACTTTATTTTCAAATAAACCAGCCATGCATGTATGCCTAAGATAAATCTCACTTGGTCATGGTGTATAATTCTTTTTACACATTTTTGGGTTTGATTTCCTAATATTTGGTTGAAGATTTTTGTATCTATATTCATGAGAGATATATGTCTTTCATTTTGTTTTTTTAATAATGTCTCTAACTGGTTTTGATGATAGAGTAATGCTTGCTTCCTTCCTCTGCAAGAGATTACAGAGCATGGTGTCATTTCTTCCTTAAACCTTTGGTAGAATTCACAATTGAAATCACCTGGGCCTGATTCTGTTTTAGAAGTTTATTAATTATTGAGTTGATTTCATTAATAGGCATAGACTTATTCAGATTATCTATTCCTTCTCATGTAAAGTTGGCTGATTGTGTCTTTCAAAGAGTTGTCCATTTGAACTAGGTAATTGAATTTGTAGGCACAGAGTTACTCATAGTATTTCCTTATTAACTTTTTAATTCCAGTGGTTTCTAGAATGATGTCCCCACTTTCATTGCAGATATTAGTAATTTGTGTCTTCTCTCTGTCTCTTGTTTTTTGTTTGTTTGTATTTTGTTTGTTTTTTAAGTCTGGTTTGAGACATTGATTTTATTGCACTTTTTAAATAACTAACTTTTGGTTTTGTTGATTTTCTCTGTTGATTCCCTGATTTTTATTTCATTGATTTCTTCTGTTATTCTTATTATTTATTTTCTTCTGCTTACTTTGAATTTTATTTGCTCTTCTCTTCTTGTTTCCTAAGATGAAAAACCTATATTATTGATTTTAGATCTTTCTTTTTTTCTAATTTACATATTCAGTGTTATAAATCCCTCAAGCACTGCTTTAACTGCAAAATTCTTTTCTTTTAAACCTATATTTGTATCTACCAATACAGTGAAATGGTTGGAAAAGATGTTTGGTAAAGGATATTTTCAAGAAGGTCTGTTTTTTAACAATGCAACTCTTTTGAGTGGTTTTTGTTATAACTTTAGAGTTTTTTCTCCAACTTTTTATTTTGCAAATGTTCAAAACTACAGAAGAGCTGCAGAAATAGTTACAATGAACACCTGGACAATCATCAACTGGGTTCCCAAATTATTACCATTTTGCCACATTTGCTTTATTTCTCAAAATACATGTATATATTTTGCCCAATAATTTGAGAATTACTTTTGTAAACATAAAGACACTTCACCTCTAAATACTTTAGCATGTACATCCTAAAAACAAATGTCTCACCATAATTACACAATGATCACAACTGGGAAATTTTAAATGGTGCAATATAATTACTTAATGTACAGTTCAAATTTCCCCAGTTGTCTCAGTAAAGTCATTTTCAGTTTGGAGGATTTATATTTTATTTCAAATCCAGAATTTAGTCAGTATCATTATTGCATACAGGGTGGGGCAAAAGTGGGTTTACAATTGTTCACATTGAAAATTAATACAATAATAAATAATAATATAAGAATAAACTGTTTTGCATACTTACAAGTGTAAATCTACTTTGCCCTACCCTATATATTAGCATGTGTATATAGTTTCTTTTGTCTTTGATGACTGATAGTGTTTTAGAGTCCAGGCCAGTTGCTTTGCATAATGTTTCTTAAATTGGACATTTGTCTAATTGTTCATTCATAATTAGACTAGGTTAAATGATTTTTGGCAGAGGTACACAATGTAAAATTGAAATGCCTCCCTTCTTTTAATATGTTAGGAAAAGCACAAAATGTTTGGATTAACATTTTTTTCAATCACTCAATAACACTTAGTGCTTATTCCCTATAAAGTTAATTTAGTGTTACAGTTAGCAATTTATAAAAATGCTTTTTCACAGATTAATCCAATTTGTTATCCAATTTGTACAACAACCCCATTAGGTATTTTTAATCATTTTTCATCTTTTTTTTTAATGGAAATTTATCCAAGTGTATATACCAGTAAGACTACCTCTGTAGCCAAAATTTAAATATAGAAGTACTGTAAATATTATAGAGTAATAAACCATCTATTTTCATGTCAAATAAATCTAGACATATTTTCTCTTCTGCAATCTGCACTCTACATGGTCCAAAGTTTGTGCCTTACAGTTCGAGTTTTCCTATGTTAAATTATAAAGCAATGTGATATTATTCTTTATTTAAAATTTTTCAACTATAATGATTTGAAATTATAATAGTCAAACCAGAAACAATGTAAAAGTAGATGAATGTTATCTATACTAAGTGCCAAGTCATTGGCTTTTGTTCATGTTGCTCTCTTTGCATTTGTTGTCCCTAGTCATACACTAATGCTTCCTTTTTTCCCAGATGAGATTTTATGTCACTTCCTTTTACTTTCCAAAGCAATGAAAACAGCATTGTTTCATGATATAGTAACCAGCATTTGTATAAGAATTTCTTATCATATTAAATTTGTTAGTTTTACATCTTCTTTACCCTTGGACCTCACAGTCTCAGTGGTATTAAGCTTAGGGTCAAGAAAAGTTTGAGTATTACAGTATGTAATTGATTCATAACCAATAGCATAACTGAGTAGACATTCCATCCAGAATGTGCACAAACAGGTTTTCCTATTCTATATGTCAAGGACACTGATGAGGATAAGAACCAGACCACTTTTATAATAATACTGAAATTTAAAAAGTAAGACCACCCATGTTCAGGCAAGGGTGACTGCAGATGCTTATCTGGTATTCAGACTTAGATATACTATCTAAACCATTTAAAGAAATAGGGTGTTATTTTCCACTGATAAAAACCACTTAACCGCCTCCAGAAAGCCTCACGATAAGATGACAGATCAAAATCCATTTACTCTTTCATCCATGCGCTATTCTCCTAGCACTCAGTGATTTCAAAATTTTGTTTCACAGTAAGAGTAATTTCAAATGCCTGAATAATGAGTGTGATATTATTGTCCTTGTCCAGTGTTCAATTTCATAATGAAACCGATATAATCCTTAAAATGCCCAATAAGGAATAAAACTCTTTTAAACTTTCATAGATCTCTGTAAGTGTAGCATTATTTTCTTTTAAACTGGCATATTATGTACCTCTTTAAAGGAAAAAAATCTATATTTTTATCCTAAGAAAAGCATTATTGAGTAAAGAAAGATGCATTTGATGATTATGCCTTGACTATATGAAGTCAGAAAGAGTGATGAAAAGTATTATAGGTATGAAGTCTTTAATAGAACATGTATCCTTCATTTTTTTCCTTGCCAACCTCAATAGTTTTCTGTAGTTTTCAAATAACAATGAAGCAGCCTGAAGTTAATTCAATCACTGATTTCCTAAGAAATAAAGACTGATGTCTATTGAAAATTATTCCAATTATATCTTTGAAAATTAGTTCAAAACTTAAAATTACTACTTTCAATATTATATTAACCTCCACCAGATATTATTAGGTACTCTCACAATTTTCCTAGAGCAAAAAATAACAACGATGTCCAATTTTTTTATTCAGTAAAAATTCATCTTTGAGCTATCACAATTATTTTTAAAACTTTGCTCATATCAATCTAATTAAGGTTTACTCTACCCCTTTTGTGATACATCATGAGAAGCAATTTCTTGGCTTAAAAGCAAAAAGACAGCCAAATTCATTTTATTGAATCACATGAAATTAACTACTTGAAAATAACTGGACAATAAGTAGAGAGAAGAATCTCACAAAAATAACAATGGTGAAAATAACAGTGGCCAACACTTATTAAGCTCTGATTATGATTCCATTTATACTAGTGCGTTCTAAATGCTGTACTCACATTAATCAACCCCTCTGTTCTCACAACAACCTTATGAAATCAGCCATCTTTATTTACATTTAACAGATAAATGGTGAGCCTGAAATCTGCTCTAACTGAAATCCTCTATTCAGTGGATGCTACCACCTCCAACCTTCTCTAGACACCTCCATATAACACATCTGTCTCTGACCAATTCTTGGATGAGGACTTTCCACCAGTGATACATAACTTGCCTTTGACCACAGCTCTCCCTCCAGGATCCACAGACAACCTAGAAGGGGGACTGGGTGGAAAAGGTCCAGGACAGGGAGTGTCTGTCTCTACAACCTCTGCACCCATAGCCATGCCTCCTTCAACCCTGCCATACTCCTTTGCTCCTTAGCTTTCCTTAGGACTACGCCTCCAGTCCAGCCCCCTTGGTGGTCTTCAATCCATCAGTCAAGCTTATGTCTGAACCACAGTGGCAGAAAAGTTTAGCTCCTTTACCTCAGAGCTCTTGGACACCATGAAGTGCACTTGACCTTGCATCTGTGGCCTTAGACATCCTGAAGGACTCTGCGGTTCACTGAACACTCTCCGCAAGCCAGGAGGTGACCTGCTTTGAGAGGCATGAGCATGTTAGCAGTTGGTTTACTGCAACCTCCCACCTGAAGGTTGTGTCGGTCAACTCCCATCCTGACACCTTCAAAACTCCATGCTCCAAATTATTAGCTCTTGGAAAGAGGCAAAATTCATGCCTCTCCAACTTTTCTGTGTTTGATTCTTGATATGTTGTGAATGCCAGATACATTTGATGAAGATAAAGAGAAGCACAAGGAGAGAAGAAAGAAAGGGGAAAAGAGGAGAAGAAAGAAAGGGGAACTTGGGTATGAGCAATTTTGATGGTATGATTATTGAATGGAGTTTGAGCAGCTGGGCCAGGCAGCAGTGGGCAAGGTGAGGGGCCTGCCATGGAGGAGAACATGGAAGAGACAGGAGAATACCAAGCATAGAATCAACTTCTCAGCTTCCCACTCTCTGCTCTTCTTCTCCAGATACCAATACCACCTTTAACCTCATTAGCTCACCTTAAAGCTCCACTCCACACCCTGGAAACACTTTTTTCACCAAAATGTGTATTCCACATAAAATACAATTTACCGAAGTATCAGTGTCGGTGGTTTTGGGTAAAGGCAAAGGAACATTAAAGAAGCTGACAGCTCCCACCTCCAGCCTCCTAATGATGAAAGGGAAGGGTGAGTTGGGTACAGATGCTAACTGTATATTATGCCCCTTCTCTGTTAGTATAATGTCACCTTTCTAGTTGAATGATTTTTCTTGCATAGAGCAGTCTCCTGATTCACCTCTCCTACGATGGACATATGTTTACACCCAGAGTTGATATGCAGGCCTGACAATAGTACTGACTATTGAACAATGGAAGGGACAAGGTATATTCAGGACCCATGTTTACCATGTTCTTACTCTAAAGTTGGCTCTGCCAAGACAGCAAACAGCATCTATTATACTTTTTTAAGAAAGAAAATTGTTTTTTATATTAAAAATACACTTTCATTACTATAAACTTGAAGATTCAAAAGAAAAAATTAGTGAAAGAAAACAAAAATCATCTATAACCCAGAAATCCAGAGCTGGTTACTTTTTTTTTTTTTAAATATTTTTATTCATTATTTTCAGAGAGTAGGGCAGGGAGGGAGAGAAAAAGGGAGAGAAGCATCAATGCATGGTTGCCTTTCACCTGCCTCCAGCTATGGACCTGGATGGCGACCTGGCTTGCAACCCGGTTATGTGCCCTGACTGGGAATTGAACCACTGACCTTTGGGTTCACAGGCCGCTGCCAATCCACTAAGCCCCACCAGTCGGGGCAGCCACTCTTAACTTATGTGTTTCAGGCTCCATTTTTTTTTTTCTCGTCATTTGGGAAATTTGTAATGTAACAAGGTTATTATATACGAGTCTACAGCTTTGTATCTAGAAGGGCTAATCTTAGGGCTCTGCACAGACGGGGATTAGTGCTAATATTTGAACTGCTTGACAAGTCACATTGAGATCCTTTAATCACAGCAGAGGCCCTGACATTCCACTAATTTTATCAGGCATGTAAGAGATTCTGGACAGCACCCTAATGAGCCATAATGCGCTGAAGAGCATTCTTTTCTTATCTCAGTGGTTGAGCAGAGGTCCTAGGGTGCAGAATAATGTGAAAGTTCATGTTCAGTGTTTGAAAACCAGCACAGAAAGCACAGAAGTGCTTTTGAGGACAAAACCAGTAATACTTTTAAGGTTCAATGACTGGGGCCATCTCAAATATGCCATTGGTTAACCTTTCTGTGTTCTGAGGCAATGAAATACCTAAATGGCAGAAAGCAATGAATGCTTAAGTTAGAATTCACTGCTAATAGGAAAACAGGACTCAGGATCATCTGACTGAATTACAGAACGCGAAAACACATTTAAAAATACATTTTAATGATATTTCATATATGCACCACGTTGATTTAACAATTTCCCCAACTGTCCCCAAAATGTCCTTTTAGCGTTGGTTGTAGAGAACTTCTTACCAATAACTTAAACTCCATTTAAGCCAGCACCTTCACTTTAGCTTCCCAAACATTTCATGAGTTATTACAGTCAATTATATACTCTCAACTTATGAGCACATTTTTTTTTTTTTTTGGTGTTCATATAAGAAACAGACTGTGCCCAGTTAATTCAATTAAAAAAAAAAAAAAGATGCAAACCCAAAGAAAACAAAGGAAATGGAGAGTAAACCTTCCTTTAAAGAATGAAGAACTGTTAAGGGTCTCTTCTCCTTAGAGAATGAGTAAGTTCTAAGAAGTTACCAGCATCAGCAGCTCGTACACACACATACACATGCATGTGCGCACACGCATGTGCGGTCAAAGGATAAAGCACACCAGTGTGTTTATTTGTGTCACTATTTCACCTCGGAAGTGCTTGGGAAATACTGCTGTTACAGTCACAGAAAGGGTATGAACCTCCGTGACTGGAAATGCCCTTGGAGCAAAGAGGAAGGATGGCTGAGTTCTGAGAGCAGGCCTATCTGGAGACAGAAATGCTTGCTTTGTCATTCATGGGGAAAATTTACATGACCAGCAGTCTCTTCTTTGTACAGTTAAGTGACCGCTAGTTTCAAGCATAGTAATAACTTCCAGTCCCATTCCCCATCCAGCTGGCTAACTCACCTGGCAGAGAGGCAACTGGCTCAGGGCCAGAGGTCATATTGCAGTAGGAACTATCCTGTGTCTCCCTGTGCCTATGGGTAGTAGAGGGAAATAAAATGTCTAGTGAACAGAACCAAAATTTAATTGGAGAAAATCCTTCCCAATTGTAAAACTCATAGTTGAGAGAGAAATTATTTTAATTTACATTGTCAGGAATAAGCTATGGAGCCAAACAATGGTTTTTCTAAACTATTGATAAAAATGAAAACACAATTCTGATCAACTTATGCCAGAGGAAGGCTAGATAATTTTTCTATTCTCTCTTAGAGAAACTAACCTGACAAAATCATTATCAGATGAAAAGGAAACCAAATATGCAGCTAAATGTAAAGGGGAATAATAATTTAAAGATACGTCAGGCAGTTCATTTTAAAGTTGCTTTATTTTTATAGTGTGCTGTTTCTGGTATTTTGTCAGCTTTTTAAAATTTAAAATTTATTGTCATTTCTGTCATGCCTTTTAAATATTGCCTCTTATAACTCTCATTGTAATTTTTATTATTTTTCTGAAAAAAGAAAAGACCCACCCAATTGTAAAAGCTTTGGGCTCCACAAAAATCTGGATCCACCCTGGGCGTGCCTGATTCCTCATGAATTTGGCCTCATCAGAGCTTTAGTAAATGATGGGGTGGGGTGGGGTGGGGGGGAGTGCTGCACCCACATTTGGGCCATTGTCTGCTGGACCCAGGTGAGGGTGGTAGCCAGAAATGTGTGAGGTCCTCCAAGGGACCTGAAGACCTTGAGCACAAGAGTAGAGACTCTATGTTCCCAGCACCCCTCCAACCTTGAAAAGTTAGTGTTGTCTTTTGTTAAATATGCCCCGGGGGTTTCCTGTTCCCTAAGCTATGAAAGCATTTGTTTAACCTGCAGGAGAAAGAGCTGCATTCCCACACTTCCCAGGAGCTTTAAATTCAACTGGCTGGTTCGCAATCCAAGTCAGATGCTCAGTTGCAATAAACAATCTTTCTGCTGTATGTTTAAAGCATATCTATTGCAATAGATCTCGGAAATATTTGCTATTCAGAGTGCTAAGACTTCAGGACACCTATGACTCCCTAAAACTGTATACAGAACGTAATATGTGCCTGCATTTACAGCTTTTTATCAGAGTTTCAAATTGGTCCATGACATGTAAAAATTAATAATCACTAATATACATTTAAAAAACAAGCACCTCCAAGGATAGGGTAATATGAAATAAAATAAATAATACTTTATACCTGTATACCTTACAAAAAGTTACCCTAGATAGTTTTTAAAGTATTTCCTTATTTAATTTTAGAGAGAGGGGAAGGAAGAGAAACATCTATGCATGGTTGCCTCTTGCATGCCCCCAACTGGGGGCCTGGCCCACAACCCAGGCACGTGCCCCGACTGGGGATTAAACTGGCGACCCTTTGGTTCACAGGCTAGAGCTCAGTCCACTGAGCCACACCGGCCAGGGCTACCCTAGATATTTTTAAATCTATTTTTATATTAAGGTAGGCCAGCAGAAACATATTTCATTGACTTACAGTGAGAAATTATGAAAGCTGTCCCAGTGAAACAAAAGATGTTTTTAAAAGGACTGTTAATTTCATTATACAATATATTAGAAAAGAGTCCTCACTAAAGCCCAACCATGCTGGCACCCTGATCTGGAACTCCCTGAAACTGTGAGAAATAAATGCCTATTGTTTAAGCTACTCGGTCTTGAGTGTTTTGCTTACAGTAGTTTGAGCTGATGGAGGCAGGTATGGCGAGGCAAAGCCTACGGAAGAGAGTTCTTTTAGTCGAGGAAGATTTGGGCATATCATTTTATGTTACAGAAGACGTAATTAGGAATCTATAATTATTTCCTTCCCTTTGCACTGAATGCCGTAAACTTAGAATCAGATTTGGCATTGTACTCTAGTGAAGGTCTAGAACCTTCCCACACATACTTTGTTTATTAACTTTTTTCCAAGACGCCTCTTACTTTTCATACTCATTGTTTCTTTTGTTCCTTTCTTCTCATCCATTTGCTTATAATTTTATTATATTTTGCTGTATGCATACATTGCAGGTTGCCTCAAGTCCTTTCAAAAATGAGGCAGGTAAAAAGTAAGAATATAAATGAATAATGAATAAATGAATGCCTGAATGGCATTTCCATTTGAGAATTAAAAATATAAATGTCCATAACTGTATTTGGGATTGTATACAAGTATTTATTTGAAGATACTTAATTTATTGCAGCCCTACTCATAATCCTACAACAACAATTTTCCTATTGCAGCGGTCCCAACTTAAAGCTATGGACCCATCCAGGACCCTGTGGGCAGAAATCAAGGAGCCTCAAAGCTTGAATGGGGAAATGTATTTTCATTTTCACTGATCTCTAATTAAAATTTAACATTTCTTTCAAGTATAAGAATCGGTAACAAACCACAGAAATGTTAACAGTGTCTGTGATTTTGTCTTCCACACAAGTCACACAGAGTTCTCCTCTCCCATGGTAGTCACAACTAGACTCAGACCTGGGGTCTCAAACACCTTCTCCAACAATTTGGTTCTTGACTAAGTTGTTCACTGAAAAAAATCTGTTTCTAACAAAACTTCAGGTCTTGATTATCTACCTGACAACCCTTTCATGCTGATACCTGTCTGATCAGTCACGTATCTCTCTCTCGAGCTACAAAGATTTGGTTTTCAAGTAAATCACTTTTCAAACAATTTTCTGGAGTGAGTTAAGTTCAAGAACCAAGGTTCCACTGTATTTTCAAATGTCATTTGTGCTCATTATCACCATTCGAATGTCGTTAAGACTTGCTGCTACACTGTTATTTATTGCATTAATTAAAAAGCAATATATTACTATATCACAAGTTTTTGATTAATATATTTTATATATTTGATTTCTTTAAAATCCTTCACATTTCTGTTTTAAACTACTGAAAAGACTGCCAAGAGTGTCCAGGGCATAAGAGAAGGTAAAACAATGACAAACACAAACGATTTAGGTACCTTTTTACAGGGTGTTTACTAGTATCTTACTTAGATCGATAGATACTTGGGGAGTGGTAGTTTCTCTTGACTGGCATTCTCTTTTAAATAAAGGGAATATAAAAAGCTACATGAATCTTCTAGTCCCTTTGACAATATTAGGTCACAATAAGCTCACATGCAATAAGTCTATTCTTAAGTCTGCATTTGTATTTCCTAAAAGGCATTTAACCGTTTTATGAAACTTTGGATCTATGAGGGGTTTTTTCGTTTGCTTAATCCCTTCACTTTTTCACCCAGCCCCTCAACTCTCTTCTCTGACAGCTGTCAGTGTGTTCTTGCTATGAATCTGTTTCTATGTTGCATCTTGGTTTATTTTGTTCATTTGATTTCACATATAAGTAAAATCATATGATGATTACCAGAGGGAAGGTTGGGAGAGGTATTGTAGAGAAGGGTAAATGGGGGAGGGGAAATAAATGGTGATAGAAAGACAATTGACTTGGGGTGGTGACACACAATATAATATACAACATTGCAATACGTTATTGTAATATATAATATTGTAATACAATATGATTTATTATAGAATGTATACCTGAAACATATCTAATTTCTTAATCAGTTTCAATCCAATAAATTCATTAATTTTTTTAAACTTTGGGTTAGATTTTGCCATCGCTAAGAGAGAAAAAATTGACTTGATAGTTAAAATTATTTCAAATGTTTATGAAGAAGTAGCACATTTGACTCCATTATGTAAAGACTTATTATCTGTTTTGCAAATTATTCGAGCCCCTTTTTTTCATTTTTTTTTTTCTTCCTTGTGTGTTAGGCTTTTAAAAATTTTTTGTCAGACATTTTGGCACTCTTAGCACAATTAGAATAAGGTAAGAAAAGGAAGTAAAACAAAAAGCTGTCAGTATACTTACTTCCCACACACTTAAAATTATTTTTAGTTACTGCTGTGACATTTGCAATTAGAACTTGGTACAAAGAAGTGTGTGTGCTTGAGTGGGTGTGTTGAGAGAACAGCCTGCATATGATGGGACCACCCCAAAAAGGCCATAGGTCAGGGCCTTTGTCCCTACTTCCCAAGTTCCAGGAGAGGAAGTGAAGACTGACTGGGGTGACTTTCTCTCACTACATGACCCCAAGCTGCAATGAGAGTGGGACGTGGGGAGTGAGGAGGCACGGTGGATCCCTGGGAGGTAGAGTTTCTCCTCTCTCTTCTTCAGGTCAACAGGAGGACATTATCCTTGGGCCATCTGCCCCTTTTCCCATGAAAGTTTTAGTTGGAAATCAGTGTTCATGATTAAATGATAAGGTATCAAATTATTTATGGTCCTCGAGTATATACCACTTTGCATAACTAGTAAGTGTTCCAGGTGACTGAGTTCTTATCCATTAAAGCAATGACACTTCTTTCATGTACTTATTTTAGCTAACCAAATGTAAATATACTGCATATCTTCTACATATCTAGATATACCCTGAAATTAGTTTAATCTTATATTGATGACTCTGAGTCAACATTGAAAACATCTGCTTTCTTGCATGGATGTACTATAAGGGTAAAAGGACTGGATGCACTGAGGGTCTTTGACCATGATATAAATTGTTGTGACATCTCTGAGTTCCAATAGCTGCTTTTCCTATTTTTTTGTTGTTGCTGTTGTTAATTCTTTCTCATCTGTCATCATTTCTCCCTGTTTTCCATAATCTTAATGAAGAATTTCTTTTATCCTCCAACAGATTTGGAAACGATATATAATGATGAATAGATGGAGGACTTGAAGACATTTCAAATGGAATACAAGGTACAATGCATGAGATTTATTACTTGTTGTTTATGACATCTATTTGAGTGTTCACAGAACTTTATTTGCTGATTCTGTGCTTTGAGCTAAATGTGAGTTTACAGGATAGATGACTTTCAAATATATGAGATCCAACTGCACTTGTGTTTCTGAGGCCTCGTTGTTCTCACAGGTATGTCTATATATCAATTCAAAGAAATGCTTATCCCAGTTTTTGGCCAATAACAAGCTTTGTTGCTGAGTTAAAATTTCCTGAATCTAGCAACTGAAACATTTACAGACCTGATTACACAGATCCCACTGTCAGAAATCTGAGTCATACTATACTCATTTTCACAGAGGCAACAAAACCCAGCTTCCCCACTTCCTCTTTTATTTGTATTTAATTTGTCTCATTTATTAGTAACCACATCATGTGGTGGAAGCACTGTGGACACCACGGATCGAAATCCTGGTTCTGATTCCAACTCGCAATTGTTCTCAGAAGTCTCAGCTCTTTCATCTGTAAAGCAAATATAACTTAGAACCCAGGATGTTTGTAAAGATTAAAGAACACAATTTCCATGGCAGGCACTTAGTAGAAAGCATAATAATTCTTTGTTTCCCACCTTTTCCTTAGTTTCCTTCTTTTCCTGTTTATTGACTCTGCAACACCCAAATATATAGATCTTCAAAATATGGAATTAACTTCAGTGAGACATTGTTGATCAGCAGCCAGCAGCTTTTGTATTAAATAACTAAGTCCCCATATGACTTTGAATGTAGCCGTATGATGGCAGTCACACTGTGTTATGAACATGTTCATGTTCATGTCTGACCACCTTACATCAGTAATTTCTTGAGGGGAGGCTGGCATATCATTTATCTTTGCATTCCCAACTCTTATTAGCAAACATTCCATAAATGAATAAAAGATGGAATCATTATTTAGATATCATAAAGGAAAGTTTGCTTACATTAGAATATTCCTAATCTAGCATAGTAAAAATTTGAATCAGAAGCCAGAGACCCTGAAAAACAAGGGCCAAGGTGACCAAATCCGTAAACAGTTACCTACTGATGGCTCTCTCCTAACCGCTGAGAACCACACTTACTTGATAACATTAGCTTGGGAAATTCCCCACTGATTTTCAATTTGGACAAGAAAAAAAATCCTTGTCGGCATTTCTAAACAGTCGGTCTATCTATGTCTAAAACAGTCTTTCTGTTTTAAATCATAAGAAAATAAATGAGGCTGATGCCTCCTGGCTTATCCACACAGCCTCCCCATCCCAACCTTGACCTATTTAGATGGCTTCCTAAATAGAACAAAACAAAAACAACCAGCTGTGACTATGTAGCTGGTTCACCACATTTGACTGTCACTTACTTAGGCTCTTCCCCTCCTCACCTACCAGACCTACCTCTTAGCAATGTCAGCAGTTCCTTCTTCACCACAACCATCATCTTTCCCCCTTCACTTCTTCACACTTTTTCCTTCATTTCTTCCTCTGCCACTCATTGCATTTTTCCATCCTACACATACTTGTCGGAATACATACTGCTCCACCAAAACCACATCAACAATCATTCTCTATCTTTAGTTTTTCTGTTCCACCAGTGAAACCATTCCCAGCTTCCCTCTTCTTCCTTCCCACCTGGCTCCTGCCACCTAACTTTAGAAAACTCTCCACGACAAGTCTAATTGACCTCATTAGTGATTGTTTTCTCATTATTTCATAACACTTTAGTGTACACTGGGCCTTTTATCTGAGTCTTCCTTCTCACCTTTTCATCCAGGCTTGCTTCCTTAAGCTTCTTAAAACTATATCATTTTAGAGTAAAAAAAAAAAAAAAGATCTTGGGTTTGAGTCCAAGAAGGCAATGCAATCCCCTCGTATTTTTGTAGAACAGAACTAAAACCCTGATCTGGCTCATAACTTCCTCTGTCAGAAATCTCTCAGACACCTAACTGTCACCTCCTCTCAGGAAAGCATGGACGAGGCCAAGGAATAGGCAAGACAAACACTATGGAGTAAGAATTATACTAATACTAAGGACTATACCATACTATATGCTAGGTTTACTATATAATATATACCATATATTATACTAAGACACAGTCTATCCTAGGCATTTCCACATGTATTCAAGTGATCTTCACAATAACCCATTTTATGAAGGACAAATGTGACACTCAAAAAGATCAAATAATTTACTTGAAGTAAATGCTTGAAGTCATACATCTAGTCAATGCCAGACTCAGTTTTCAGAACTAGGTTTCTTTAAGCCCTAAAAGCTTACATTATTGCTCCATCTCACCTTTCCCCACTCTTGCAGACACTATATAAAATTCACATTTGGGTGAGGGTTGGAGCAGCCATAACAAAATACCACTGACTGGGTAACTGAAACGACAGAAGTTTGTTTTCTCACAGTTCTAGAGGCAAAAGTCTAAGATCAAGGTATTTATAGATTTGGTGGAAGGCCCATCCAAACATTTCTATTTTAACTTAGTGAGCTCTTTAAAGGCCTTATATCTAAATAGAGTCACATTCTAAGGTACAAGGGGTTAGGTCTTCAATATGTAAATTTTGGAGGGGAAACAATTCAGCCAATAGCAGTTGTCCAGAATTTTATCTTCTACTTGGTATCCTTAATCTCACCCCTTTCCCAAGTAATCTCTTTCGCCAAATTATAACAAAAATCACACAAATTAGTGTGTAGATCTTTTGTAGGTCTACATTTAATCATGTGATATTATTGTATGAACCTTATTAATAATACCATATATTAACATTAATAATGTAAAGATGTGGAAAGAAACTGGATATGCATTATCATGCCTTGATTACCCCTGCTCTTTGCTCACTCTTCAGGAACAGTGAGTAAAAATTCACGTCTGCTAACAGCATTCAGCTCCATCCATGGGCTAAGTACTACACTGTTCAACTCTTGGATATTGAGTTCCTCTGCCAAACTCACCACCCTCACACCAATGCGTGGACACATATGATCACAAGCAAGCAAACAAAAATCTTCTCTCATAAGGATCTCACTATTTAAAAAAAAAAAAAAGGCACCAGGGTTCCTCAAAAATCTCTGGAAGCTTTGGCAATTTTTAGGGGAGTAGAATGAAAAGAAAGTATAGTGAATTTTGGAGAGAGATAACAACAGAATGAGAAGGGACCAAAAGATATGATGATTGTGATTATATCCCTTTCTCATATATAATCATGAGGACCACAAATGTCAAACATTACCATTTAATTTGTTCTTTTTTATACCAAACCTTTCCAGAAGTAAGCCTTCCCTTCCAAATCAGTGACTTTAATATGCAACAAAGAATAAGTTATATTTTATTTTAATTTCAGACTTTCTGAAAAAAAGATATTATTAAAAGAACTGTAAATATACCAGCCCCTAGCATAATACAATAAGAAAGTAATATACACTTGTAATTTCTCCAGGGGTGTCAAACTCGTTTTCACCAGGGGCCAAATCAGCTTAGCAGTTGCCTTCAAAGAGCCAAATATAATTTTAGGACTATATAAATGTAAATGCTCCTTAATAGTTAATTTAGCCAGGTAGAAACAAGGCACTGGGCTGAAGGTGCCAGGCTGGATAGAGCAAGGTGAAGGGTGGGATTTGGCTTGTGGGTTTGTGTCTGCTGCCCATTGTTCTAATTTGTTCTCAGTTTCCCAGGATGAGAATATTTTCAATTTAAGGTTAGCTGTGATATTTGCAACTCAGGAATATGATAAAAGCCCATTAAAAATGGGTTACGTGGTTGTTCATAGTTTTCATTTTAAAAGTATAAACATGGCCCTGGCTGGTGGCTCAGTGGATAAAGCACCAGCCTGCGAACCCAAAGGTCACTGGTTCGATTCCCAGCCAGGGCACATAATCACGCTGCAAGCCAGGTCTCCATAGCAGGAGGCAGGTGAAAGGCAACCATACATGGGTGCTTCTCTCCCTTTCTTCCTCCTTCCCTGCCCTTCTCTAGAAAATAATGAATAAAATCTTCACCCAAAAAAAAAAAGGTGTTTTTTTTTAATGTATAAACGTACATTTATTTATTTATTTATTTATTTATTTTAATGAAGAACTACCTTACAAGTATGACAAGTCATCTTAGATGAGGAAAGTTTTGTAAAGGGACATATGGAGAAGGTTAATGTTGGCTACAACACACTGCCTCTTTCAAATATAGTGTTACCTTCATACTCATCATTCATTTGTTCTGAAACTTGTGATGAGTACAGAAACCGATGGGTACCAAATGAATTTTTCCGTAAGAAATTTTCTCTTGTGCGGTTGCATCATGATTCATGCAAGTTCTAGCAAGTATAACCAAGGCCTGAGCAATTGCCACCAAGTGCTGAAACACTTTTTTCTCATCAAAATGCAAAGAGCACTGGGTTTAACAAGGTCTGAAGCCGATGAGGTAGGACCGTAATATGATTTGCAAAAAAAAAGAAAAACACTTATTAAATATGATGTATTTCTTCCTATCCTTTCCTCCCAATGTATAATTATTTGTAAATCCCACCACTAAAGCCATGATTAGTCACTGCTTGCTTTTAACCTTCCCTTCCCTTAAGCTTCTTAAAAAAATTTGCTCTTTTTGCTTCAATCCTCACCATGTATTTGTTTCTCAAAGACCTGCAAGTGGACGCCAGGCTCACAGCTGCATCAAGTTCTGGCGGACATACTCTTAACTGCTGAATTCAATGGGAAATTTCAATCCCTCTCTTCCTAACCCCCAAACCTCGCATGAAAGCCCGCCATGATACTGGCTTTCAGGACTTCACTTTTTTCCAGTCTTCTTCTCACCTTCCTGCCATCTCTCCTCAAACTTCCTGCTCTCTCTCATCTCCTTTCCTCTCTTAATTATTATTGTTCTCTGGGGTCCTGGTTATGTTTTTATTTTATCATGCTATATCTTACACAACTGTCATCAATTCCAATGATTTTAAGCCAGAATTACATTCAGAGCTCCAGAGAGAGCCATCAAATTGCTCACTGACCAGCCCCTATTTCCATGTAACACAATTTCCTAAACACGTAAAAAAATAATAATAATGAACTTATCATCTTTCCTTAAAAATGTTTTCTTCATCCTCATCTTGACGAATTGGGTCTGCCAACCCAATATTTCCTTATTTTCCTAATTTTCACATTATCAATAAATTGATAAACAAATTTAAAATTTAAATAAACGTTTTGTTCAATTAAACTGTGAAAAACTTATTTCAATTATTTTTTAAATTTATTATTTTCAGAGAGAGGAGAAGGGAGAGAGGCAGAAAGAGAGAGAGACATCGATATATGGTTGCCTTTCACCTATCTCCAGCTACCGACCTGGCTGGCTAGAGACCTGGCTTGCAACCTGGTTATGTGCCCTAGCTGGGAATCGAACCAACGACCTTTGGGTTCATGGTCTGATGCCTTATCCACTGTGCCACTGGCTGGGGCTCTCCTCATACTTCTTTATCTGCTGACCAACAATTCTTTTGCTCTGTCACAGAACCACAGATGTTCTCTCCCTGGAACACAATGGTTCAGATACCATGGAATTGGAATTGCAGACCCCCTAGGGCACAAGGTTGAATTGCTTGTCACCTCCTGGAGTCAGGCAGATCATGCATCCCAATTCTTGGAATAACAGCTTTCCATGTGTATTAGTCACTTAAGTCTATCAACTATGACTGATAGACTTTAGCTCCTAAGTTCCCCTATCAGTTCCAAGAGGATGTGTGATTGTAATGCATACACTTATAAAAAATCAGGAAGCCAGAAAGCCCTAAGGAGCTGAAACTTCATCTTCGGTTCTTGTTTCAACCACTACTCCCCAAGATGGCCTCTGCCACACCATTTTGATCTTTCCTCTGACATACAGAAGGGAATTAGCCCTGCTCCTATGCTAATAACCACATCACTTTCACTTGTATATTCTGTACAGAGTTACGATTTTTCTTCTCATAAAACCAAATCCTTGGAGTAGCATCAGCTCATTTTTGAAATGGAGAAATTGAGCAGAATGTGGGGAACTGGCCTCAGTAAATGACAGCAAAAGGATGGATTACCATCTAGGGTCCAACAGTTCTTCCAAAAGAACACCCAGGATATGGCAAAGGTGAATGAAGTCGTAATATATTAAAATATATGCTCACTTTTTTAAACCCCCTCCTCTCTCATTTCTTTTCCTAGTCTAACTATACTAAGAATTTTTTCCCTCCTAACACCAAAGGAAATGCTCTTTTCTTTTCATGTCTATTAAGGAAATATCAGTAATATAATTGATTGCTTTGGTTCTGATTAAGTTCCCATAGGTGCAGATCATCTACCCAGTTGATCTGAAGCCTCTACAGAAAAATTACATTGTGAAAAGCTGCTCTCAGTTTTGTAAAAGATAAAATAAGCTCAAGATCACCAAAGGAGAAGTCCTTGAAAACACCTTTTATCTTTAAGAGTCTTAAGAGATAAGGTCTCAGAGCACTGGCTTCCTTCCCCTTCAGGTCCTCAACTATATTATACTTAAGTCTTTAATAGTTATTTGGTTATTTGATTATTATCTGTCACATCAGACTGAAAACCTCAAGGGAATAGAAGCAGTGAATGGTTTTGCTTTTACCCTAAGTACTTAATAGTCTGTGTTCTGTACATATTCCTAGGACTCGCCTAAGGGACAAAGCATTCTTGTGCTTTCAAACTTTCTATAGGGAAAGACGGTCATATGAAGCGCAGAGATGAAGTTCTAAGTGTGTGTGTTGCGGGGATCCTTAGAAATCTGAAGATCTAAATGCTGGAAATCAAGGGTTTTCCCTAAAACAGCTTTTTTATTCATATAAATAAATAGAGTTACAAGTAGCTCATGTGCCCAGTGTGGAGTTCAATGACAAGATCTGTATTTCAAACATAATTATTATATAAAGCATAAGGCAAGGGATAAAGACTTAAGATAAGGAGCCCAGGTGGAAATGGGCCAGTACCCACCCCTGATGATGACAGTGTCCTAAGTTCCAGGTTTTGTGTCTCAGTTTTTTATATCTAAACCAAGCTCAGGAGCTGATGGCCCAGACCCACTAGACCCCCATATTTGATCATAGGATACTGATTTCCCGATATATCTTCAGATAGGGAAGATATCATCAATTTTAAGTTTTTAAACATTTAATGGGAAGTTAATGTAAATCAAAACACAGAAACAAAGGATCAAGAAACAAAGGATCATGCATAAGTTCTTGGCCTTTACTGTAGGCAGCACTTAGTAAAAATACTGCCTGGGTTGCCCTTAATGTTGGCCCTGTCCTGAAATGAAAAGGAGGTCCTTTTATTTTGGCAAGTCCCTTCCTTCTCCTTCTTGCATCTCCACTCTGGACAAGAATTTTGACCTTAGTCAGATGACAAAACAGATTGTTAACTGATCCAAAGGTGTCTCTAGATGAAGAAAAAAATGATTTTAGGCTCATAAACAAATATTTACATTTCCGATGCTATGTGCAAACACAGTCCTTTCCTCCCCCACCTCCCTCTGTGAAAAATCACCCCTCTCTAACCAAATGGTTTTTATTTTATTGAAAGGACAGTGGGTTACAAGTTGAAACTGATAGGTATATTGGCTTTCAAATAAAGTTTTGCTTTAAATATTGCCTTTTTGAAAGAGTAAGTATAAATCTAGAATATTCTCTGACAATGTATGTATAATCAAGTATCTATATTCTAGCCATACAACTAGCATGAACTCTATTTTCCATCAAGGGTATGGAGATATGAGACAGTATGATACTGTGGGTAATTATCATAATCCCTCCATACATGGACCACCAAATTGAAGAATTAGAATACATTTAAACATTAACATAAAATTGTATTGGAGATACATTTGATATTTCAGAATGAACTTTGGATCATGTCTCTACTTGTAATTATGAAAACGCTCTATAAAAAGTAGACCACATCTGATTTAATTTTTTAATACCCTGGAGCTAAATATACTGCCTTCCAATGAAGTATGTCAAATAAGTAAATAAATAAATAAATTTGACACAGGTTAGAAATGTCAGAATATAGGATTTCATTTAATAGAATTCTTACATGGTATGCTAATAAACATACCATTAACAAAAATGTTAGTATTTTATTTGTACATAGGATAGCATATGTTTTAAAGATTTTAATATTCATTCAATTGATTTGCAAAATAATGCCATGAAAAAGACAGGATTACTAACCCTTTTCTAGAAAAGGATAGAATACTTTTAAACTATTTTTATGGGCTAGTATAGTATAACCCTGTTACAAAACAGAGAAGGAAGTTATGAGCAAAGAATATTACACATAAATATCCCACATGAACTCAAAAACAAAAGGCTGTTTAAAATATCAGCAAATAAAATTCAGCAATATATAAAAGTATATCCCAGCAATACTTTTACTTTTGCTTTTGAAAACTAATCAATATAATTCCCCACATTGACAAGATAAAAGAGAATAACCATAGAATTACTGTAGTTGACTCAGAAAAAGCAGTTGACAAAACTCAACAGCTATTTATGATAAAAATTTTAAAACTGCCAGCAAATTTCTTTAATCTGAAGAAATTTCTTCAATCTGAAAACTGACATGTATAAAAAGCTACAGTTAAGAGGGGAGCAAACAGGGGATGGATGTAATACAACAATAAAAAAAAAAAAAAAAAGCTACAGTTAGTATCATACATCAGTGGCAGAAGACTGACCACTCAATTAAGATCAGAAACAACACCAGAATGTACCCCTACCAATTGTATTCAAAATTTTCTGGTAGGTTTGACTACTGAGATAATGCATGAAGAATAAATAGAAAGTATAAACCTTTAAAAAGAAACAAACCGTCTTTATTCACTGACAGCATGGTGTACACAGAAAAAGTCCAAAGAAATCTGCAAAACTACTACTCAACTAATGAGTGAATTTATCAAGACCTTGAAAAACAATGCCAACATACAAAGACAATAGTATTTTTGCATAACAGTAAGGAACAAAATGAAAAATTACATTTAAAAAAGAATACCCTCTCCAAGGAATTAAAAAATGGCAAATACACTAACTTAAAGTGGGCAAATGATCTGAACAGACACTTCACAAAAGTTGTGCAAATTGCCAGTAAGCCCATAAGATAGTGAATCATTAGGAAAATGCAACAAAACCACAATGAGATACTAAAATAATGGCACGAATTATAGCATGTTGAAGAGATATGAGGAATAACTGGAACTTTCATACATCGCTGATGGAAGGGTAAAAGGCTACAATAATTTTTTAAATGCTTGTCAGTTTCTTATAAAGTTAAACATCAATACCCTATGACCATCAATTCCCTTCTCTACTGAAGAGAAGGGAAAACATATCCATGTAGAGACTCATATATGAATATCCACAGTGACTTTATAACAGTCTCTAACTGGAAACAACCCAGATATGCATCAAACAAGAAAAGAGGTCAACAAATTGTGATACAGTCATATGATAGAATAGACAGCAATTAATAGAAATAAAATGATACTGATACCTGCAACAGCATAAATTAATCTCACACACATTATGCTGAACAAAAGAAGTCAAATTCATAATCATACATGCTGGTGTAATGCCATCGATGTAAAGTTCTGGAATATGACCTAACTTACAGAGAAAGAATTCAGAACAATGCTTGCCTTGGAGAGGGTGGCAGGATTAACTATAATGGAGCATGAAGGGAATTATTTTGTATCTTGGTAACTCCAGGTTACATGAATATATGTCAAAACTCAGAACTACTAAGGTCTGTTCCGAAAGTATCGAACCAATGTCAATATAATTAAACCAATTTTCATGGCTGATACTTTCAGGACAGACCTGGTACAGCACTTACAACCTGTGCATTTCACTATAGGAAGTCTACACTTTGGTAAAATTATTTTAAGCGTAGAAGGTAATGAGACAATATTATTGTGATGATATAAAAATTAAACCTGAAAACATATAAAGCAATAAAATAGGGTAAATTCATTTTATGCTTCTCCTCAAGGAATGTAAACCCCTGAAATGGGGGAGATGGGAAGCACAAATTTGTTTCCATTTCCACCTAAGATCACATGCATTTTCAGTTTTAAAGATACACATTTTCTGCAACATGCTCCTATGTCCATAATTACTCCCCACCCCACTTGGCCAATAAACTAAAGCCCACCTCATTTATTATCCAGAACCTACAGAAGATATGAGCAGGATCTGTCCCCAACACTAGTTGTGTGAGCAAAACTATGAATGTCTTCAGCAAATGCCTTCCAGAAAGAGGTCCAAGGGAATGTCAAAAATATGTATGATGTTTACCATTTATGCTGAGCTGAGAACCCAAGTAAGGATAAACTATGACTCTACCATAATTTTTCCTATTTAAGTGGATAACATACTCTAGATTCAAATGTATAACTGTCTATCATGTGGCTATTAGTGCTCTGGTTATAATTAAATAGACTGTACTTGAAGTATATTAAAATTCTCCCTAATCCTTCCTCTTCCCTCCCCCTCTACCAAAACATGCGAACTATTTATAAAACTTTCATTGTCTCTTCATTTGGTTTTACTTATCTGGACTCATAAGCCATGTATGGTAAATTTCAGATGTGTAATTTGTGGTTTCCTGCTTCCAAAAGTCCTCCATAGTTCTCATATGACTGTTTTCCTAGTTAAATATTTACACACATACACAAAGTACACAGGCAGTTCATATTTGACATGATTTAACAACATCTACATCTGTTTCTCATCATAACATGACTGGAAAATGTGCCTACTAAACATTTTTTAATATATTTGTCCCAAGCATTGCTTTTACTCTTGCCTTGACACACTCCTATGCAAAGAAAACAAGATAAGATCCCCCTCTCAGGCTGTTTCCTTCTTCAGCTTCAGGATTCTCTCTTGCTATCAATCATTACTTTCAAAGCCAAACCAAAACATGGGTCAAGTCTTCTTCTTATCAGTGTGTAAGAAGCACAACATTAAATTGAGATATGAAGGAGGAAATATCCCATTTAAATTAAAAAAAGCCTCCAAAAGCAACAACAGGCGTTGAGCATGGTATGCCAAGGTTAGCAAGGCTGCATTTGAAGAATGTGCCCTGCTGATACAAACATGCCTGAAGTCTGTTTCAGGCTCTCAGTGCACATATTCAAGCATGGGTTTTCCAAACACAAGATTAGAGAATTCGTATCTTTCAAGAGGTCATCAATCCTAGGTCCCAAAAATTTCAAATCATGACACAAACTCTGTTCTAACATTCCCTCACCTAACAAAGTCAGTCGTATTTTAAGTCCAGACATGTTTCTAAACATAGAAAGTATGATTAAATCATAAGAATATTCTCCTCAAAATATTGATCTAGAATAAATTAATCTTGTCTGACTTTCATTCTGTTGTTTTGAGGTTTCAATCCACTAATTTATTTTTATCATTTTTGTTTGTATGCTGTTGTCATAGGAAATAACAAAACAAAACTTAAAAGAATGAAAATAAGAACTCCTGAGTAATAAACTCCTAGCAGCTAATAACAGTTCATATGCATCAAAAGGCAACAATAAAAGGAATAATTCTTTTGAACAATTTTGAGACTTATTTTTTCAACTGGTATCTAATTCAACACTTTCTTTTCTACTCTCGATCATCTTCAGGCCATTCATACAGAGCTCATTTCACGCTGGAGAAAAGTGGTTGGGTAAAACAAAGGGAAAGAAGCTGAAATGGGTGCAATGGCTGCAACAGGTCTTAGGAAAAGCTTCATTCTCAAGAAGCCTAGAAATCCTGGCTCTAATAAACTATTTAGTGCATATGAGAATTTAAATACTGCTTAAAATCTTAACTCCTGTCACACTGATTAAAAACTGCAACACATTTTTAGACTTACTATTTTTAGACCTTCAATGTTATGAAATAATAGAAAAAGTTGCTCAAATCCAGCTATTCTTTTGTATACTTAGGGAAGCATCTCCTAGGATACTATTTATTTTCTCAAAAAAAAAAATTATATATATATATATATATATCATAAATCAGACAAAAAAGATCATACAGAATCCAAGAAAATATAAAATAATCTATAGTAATAGAAGGCAATCAGAGATTGCCTGAGGATGTGGAAAATAGAAGGATTGGAACACGGGGTTACATTTTTTTGATTATGGTGATAGTTATATGATTGTAGACAAGTCAAAACTTCTCAAACTGTATACTTTTAAATGTCTTATTATTAAACATCAGTTATACCTTAACAAAACTCGGTGGATTTTTTTTTTTTTTTTGTAACAACTTAATATGAGATTAGTCTCCATAAAATTGAGAAATAGGAAGAAGGCTAGAAATGTAAAAATTTTGCCTATCAAGTCATCTTCCTCACTGGTATTCACTATCTACTTTTGTAACTGAAATTTTCCTTACTAAGTTCAATTTTTTTAAAAGAATGCTTAAATACATTGAAATTTAGAATGTGAAATATTTCTTTTTGTAATCAGTAGGAGCAATGTTGTTTAATCAACTGACTAGCCATGCGGAAAATATCTAATAAAGCTATCTTTCATTAAAATTAATTTTAGGTGAATCAAAGATTTGAATATATAAAATAAATAATTAAACTGTTATAAGTAAATACAAGAAAATGTATTTCTTTGAGAGGATGAAAAGCTCCTTAAAACAATATACTAAATGCAAATTCCAAAAAGATGAGTGACTGTGAGTACCTAAAAATAATTTATTTTTTCTGCACAGAAAAAAAAATACCCATAGAAAGTCAAAAAACAAAATGATCAACTGGGGAAAATATTTCAACACAAATCACAATGAGCTCATTTCATTAATATAAAAAGCTCTCTTACAAATCAGTTATAAAAGACCATTAAACCAATAGAAAAGTCAGCAAACAACTCAGAGGCAGTTCATAGAAAAGAAACTCAAATGATTTAGAACATATGAAAAGTCAACCTTAATCCTAAAGAGATGGAAGATAAAATGTCAATGAGATAGCAAAAGGCAGTTCTTAAAATATATGTTATTAAGATAAATATTTAAGTGGGAAAAAAATCAAGATGTTGAGTAATCTACATTGTATGTCTCTACCTCTGTAAAAATAACTATGTATGTGTATATATGCATATCTATATATTCAGAAATATGTATACATGCTTAAATACACATAGAACATTCTAGAAGAACATTGTACAAACTGTCTACAGTTTGGGAATTTGGATGTCTCAAATGAAAAGTAAACATAATTGTTCATTGTATGTTCTTTAATAAAGTTTAAAATTTTCAATGTATGTCTGCATTACCCGTTCAATTAAAAATAACTACTTGATAAAATAAACTAAATTATTTTAGTTAAAAAATATCAAATGAGAAACTACGGTTTGCCAACCACTATTGTAAGAGCTGGGACTACAGTTTAGGTGACCAATGTAAATCTCTGTCCTCACAGTTCTAACATGGTTCTGGGGGAGGAGTAATAAAAGTCTCAAGTAAATTCTATTCAGTCTGTATAATCTTGACCATAACAACAATGTTTTCTTTGGATGTGATATTTTTTTACTATAAGTAAATATGTTTAATTTTACATAAAATACTATAGAAGCATGTTCTTTGGAAGCGACACCATCACAATCTCCGTAGGCCTTGTTGAATGAGAAGCAAAAAGAGGTTCATGGTTTATGCCTCCATATGTATTCATATAATTTAAGAATTTGCTTCTCCTTGAAAAAAAGTATTTCTAATTGCTCTGCCTTCATTTTATAGTTTACCTATTGAATATGAATCCTCTCTCTTACCACTTAATTCATTATTTTAGTATTCAAATCTAAGTTATGTCCTGATGATTCACAAAAACAATCCCCAAAACTTTTATTGTCACTCATATGCATATGGTTTTCATCAGTGTCCTAAGTTTTCATTTCTTTTGTATCTCCAGAACAACTATACCAACAAGACATAAAGTTATAGTACTGTTTTACTTATAAAAATACAATATATTGGTTAAAAGATTGGGTAAGCTAAAGAAAAATATTTCTAAAGTATGGCTGATGTACACTTGGCTTGCTCAATGCTCTGTTTAAAAGAGTTTACTTGACCAATGAATTAGGAAATGCTGCTTATTAAATTTCTCCACAATTAAATTTTTTTCCATGTTTGAGGTTTACAAGTATGCATGTTAGATGAAGTTTACTTAACTTTTGAACCTCTTTTTCTTTCTTCCCCTCTGCCACAAGTTAGCCCTGTGATTTCATTTAAGACTCAGATTCTCTTCAGCCTTAATGTTCTCATGTCTAAGATTTGAGACCAGATGATGTTTTAGGGTCCCAGTTCACTATTCTAGATTGTTGGCCTCACTTCAGAAAAATTAAGCTATTTAAGCATTCAACATTACTGTTTTGAAACACAGCCAAATAATAAAATCAGCAATTACTGAATTCCAATGCATGTTCAATGATTAATTAATGTGATGAGAAGTGCTACCCAAACCAAAACACTGATCAATGCCTTATGAATAGCAAGAAATAATACTTTTGAATTCTTTTTCAAGGTTATTAAGTGTAAGTCTAATAAGATGACACAAATAAATAATCCTAGACACCAGACTGTGTACACAAGAAAATGTGAGTTTAGGTTCTGTTTTTTTTCTGGGCAACAAGAGGAAATGGTTAAAAATTACTATTTTGAAAATCAACTAAGAGTAATATTTTTAAGTCACTCTTACATTAACAACTCTGTCATGACTTCCTATATCAATCATGGAAAAAAGAAAAGAAATTATTTTTTCATGGAGCCCTGACTCATTTGACTGTCAAAGAGACTTGTATAAGCTTGTGTTAAGAAAGTTCATAACCAGTCTTGTGTTAAGAAAGACTGAGGGAGCAAGTGATGAAAAACAATAAATCTCTTGACATAGGGGAAATTATCATCTAAGCTCAAATTAAGATATCTCAGTTCTGAATCTTTGTTTTCCTCTCACTAAATTCCAGAGGACTTCCTGGCCCCACACTGGTATTCACATTGTAAAAACTTTCTATTTACTCCCAGCTAAAGAGAAGCTTCCATATGCAAGAATACAGCACAGCATACCTTCATCACAAGGAGTGCACTCTTGGTCCCCTAGTAAGAAGAAACTGAAAAGGCTTTCTTCTTGCGTGAGTTTAGAACAACTGAAATCTAATAGCACCACTACGTTACTTCCTCATAAGGATAATCCTCTGTGATAGAACACCACAATAGCCAACAACAACAAAAGCAAAATCCAGTGTTTGAAAAAAGTATGGTACAAAAGAGATTTGATTTGCACCACACCCCAAAATTAAAAGGTGAGAAGGAATCCTCTTCCTTTTAACAGAATACCAACCTTTAAAATTATAGCCTCTCTTTCAACTAACACTCTGCCCAGTGAACTTTATTGGATGCAACTTTAAACCCAATCCAAGAATTTCCTCTTCCGGTGTCCCTCATGAGTATGTTCAGCCATGGGACTGGGTTTACCTAAGTTCTGATTACCTCTCGACCTTGATTACTATATCTGACTTCCAAGGCCTCCAGGGTTACCAACAGTCTAGTTTACTACTGAAGTTTGACAAAGCATTTTTTATAGTCTATAAGCTAAAGGTGAATCTTAATAAAGGAATCATTTGTTTCTATATTTAAAAGACACAGTTCCCACCAAGAAAACCCTGCTACAATTTTATTAATTCATATGCGAGTCAAATGCAACTGAAAAATCAAGGACTATGAAATTTTCATATTTCATGCCAAGACACTTGACCCATTGATAATGTTTTTATGAGACAAATTCACCTTCTGGTGAATTTAGAGTCCAAACTTAATACATTAAGAAGCTAAAACTGGTTGTTTGTATGTGTGTATGTTAAAAACTTTTTAATTAAAATATCTGAAAAACTTTGAAGAGATTCTCATCTTTGGTAAATGGAACTGCCGACTTGAGCATTGTGTGGAAGTTTTGCTTCATCTCCCATGTCATCTATACCAATTACAAGTGCCCTTCCCATCCTCATCTTGTCCAGACTTTAAATCACTGGAGAATCCAGCAGGTCAAGTCAGTACAAATACCCTCTGAGTCTAAGAGAAGTTGTCACTTAATGAAGGAGGCTCAAACAAGAAAAGGAGGCTGGGTGGAGGTTCTATTGTAAAACAGGTGACTTTTAGGGTCAGAAAAAGTTATCAGAAAAGGTATGTCCCCCAAAAGCCTTACAATATCTCAATGTTCAGCTGATCTTCAAGCAGGCCTGCAGGGGACTCTGGAGGGAATTGTGATTAGGGAAACTTGAAATAAACTTGATCTAATGGAAAAGCATTAACTGCTGCCTGTAGAAGTACAGGTCCCCAAAACTAGATTGACTTCATTCCCTAATGGTCTTTAAGAGTGTTTCTGAAATGAAGTCATGGGTTACATCCTCAAATAACCCAATTCATTAAGGTTTTAACTTAGTCACAGTCTGCCCTCCAACCCCCAGCATGTTGTGCATGGAAAACCTTGACAGAAAAGTATATTGATTAGGAAAGAGGAAGGATGAAATAAAGTCAATCAATACCATCTTCATACACAAGGAACAACACTTCATTATACAGAAAGACATTTACATGAGGAAAGCTAAAGGAATCTGCAAAAGATTTTTATTGTTGGGCAGTTAACATTTAGAGGGTCTAGATTAGGGACTTATCAGGTAGAAGTGTGGGACAAGCCAGCCAGCTAATTAGGCAATCCAAAAGAGCTCTATTGGAAAGATTTGATTGGCTAATCCAATCATAATAGTGTTAGTAGCTCATATTATCTGAAAGTCTTTCCTTCCCAACAATGTGTTCATTTTAACCCAGATTTAACAGTGGAAAGAGTCTAGAAGTCAGAAAATCTAGGCAGTGAACTGAACATTACCTCTAAGAAGCTATACACATTTGGGGAATCACAAAATTTCTTTGGACCGAAGTTCCCTATCCGTAAAGAGGCAGAATCAAAGTAAATGGAGTCTAAAGTCCCTCCTCACTAATCAGGCTTAGTGCCTGATTCTGTGGAATAAGCAGTGACATCAGGTATCTAAGACAGGTGAGCAGGGGCCTCCCAACGCCCAACTGTAAGACCAAGATCATACTTGGTGGATGAACCAGGCTGGAAGACCCTCAGGAGCAGATGATTAGACTTGAATTGAAACTTTACCTAGATGATAAAATCAGTAAAGACAATTGACTAATAAAGGTCAAGAAATAGATAACTCCAAAGTGGGGAAACAGTAAGAGATGGTCAAGCCGCAGCTCAGCCTTTCACAAGCAGCATGGCCTTGGACAAGCCACTTAACCATTCTGAGCCTTAGTTCCTTCTATGGGTGAAACACTGCCCCATAGACAGCAAAAAATCTGTATCAATAGAAGAAAACATGCACACGAGCACTTACAGGTTGTAGTCATAGCTCATTGGTTCCATGCGAACAAGATTTAGAAGGAGGAGTTCTTCTCAAAATGAACAAACAAAATAAAATGTCTAGAAAAACACTATTGAGAAAAACAGCTTCCTACTTGCCCTTTCCTAAGACACAAGCACCAAAATGCTAATGTGTGAAACTTCTCTGTGCAGCCTGTTTGAGAAACTACAATCAGAAGCAAGGAGCCCTTGAACCCTGCTTGCTGCCTGTACTTGAAGGCTTGCCCAGAAAGTTCCAGGCAGTGTTGAGGATATCTGGCTGGCCAGGGGCCTTCCACCACTGGCCAATGCTCACATCCACATGGTAAGAAACGTGAGTCTGTGAGTAGACAGTAGCTCTCAACGCCCAAACTCAGTGCAGGATTGGGAGGGGAATCTCTTGCTAATTTGCTCTGGATGCAAAGCACACATTAAGTATTTGATGCAAAGTGGAAATGACTACACCCTGTTTCCAGGGTGCTGCGACCACCAGGAACACCAAAACCTGAAAGCAAAATCACTATGGAGGGATTCACTGAGTCTTAATGCTCTGCTCACTTACCCTGCTTTGATGACTGCCCTGGGGTCTGTCCTCTTGTGCTGGCGTCTGGGCTTGGAATAGCGGGCATTCCCATCAAGGCAACTGATTTGTACTCAGCTTCGGAATGTTTGTGAGTGTTCACAAAATAAAACTAATAGTACTCCAGAGCCTCACTCAAACCTTGCTCGACAATTCCCTCTTAAGTCCCTGTTACCTACGTAAAAGCGGCTCTACCTGATTAGTCAAGTTGAAAATCCAAGTGCAGGAAAGCTTAATAGCTTGTGTTCTAGGGTGAAATCCAGCTCCAGCTAGAAAACCTTGGCGATTTTGACAAAGATTTCTAGTTCAGATCATTCTCTTTCAGAGAATGGCTGTAATCTAATCTAACCAAGAAAGGGTGTTATTATTATAATTCATGCAACTATAAGGGACCTTAAAAGGATGAGCTGTCTGCTCTCTTGCAATGAAATACATGGAAATATTTGATGCTCAGTAGGCATTTTTTGAATGTTAAGTATTCATAAAATAAGACCTTTAGCATATTTTGCTTCAGGCTTTTAACAGGTGGAAAGAACAAGGTTGTTATAACTGACCTGCTCTTTAAGTGAATGATTAAAATGTCCTTGCTGCAACCATTAATTTATTAAAATAGCCAAGTCTTCCAACATGTTCAAGAAAGCAATAGACCCCACGTGGTCATTAGGCCATTAAAAACTACTGCAACTTTCCTCATGTTGAGCTGCACTCTGAGATATCCAAAGAGAATAATCATAAACTAAAAGCCTTAAAAGTATGATTTGCATGTTCATAGCCAGTTGCTCCGTTTTGAAAAGAATTAAAGGTTTCTTCCTCTAAACCATGACAGTGGAAGCACAGCCCAATGTCTTCTGGATGAGCTTGACATTTGCACCAAATCATATTCTATAAGAGTAAATGATGTTAAATTGAGGCTCCTGGCAACAATTTGAGTCAGGTCCATTTCTTTCCTTTCTGAGAGGTTCGATATCAACGTGTAAATTTGCCTATAAATGGTTCTATCCTCTCTGATGTTGAAGAACAATGGGCAGAACTCCTAAGAAAGCATTTTCCTTCATGATTGATCGTCGGTTAAAAAAAAGAAAAAGAAGTTCAACTCTGTTCAAATTTGAAAGAATCTATCCCATCACACATTTCTATTGATTTTTAAAGGGATTATATAAAATTAATGACAAATGTAAAGAAAAGTAAAATTAGAAGGGGAGCAAAAAAGATGCTTTTAGGTTTGAAGAGATTAAATGAATTGCTTTTGCTACAAAGATATTTTCCTGCTAAAAGAATGTTGTTCTTTTAGAGATAATTATGGTTAATAGGAATTAGGGTAATTTAAATTCCACTGAAAGGAGAATTGAACAGGTTCTTATGTTTCAGAGAAACCTAAGAAAGTGCTTAAAACCCTGGTTGTTATGCTGCCATTAAAATAGCTATACAGGTACCAGACTAACTGTATGAATCAAAGGAATCAACAATTATGAATAAAACTACTAAAATGACCCAAGTTTCCATTAACTAGGGAGTTTCCATTTGCTGGATGCTGTGTGATTGGAGTGTTCTGTTTTATATGTGAACCAAAATGCCATCACACTGCATCATTTTCCAATTCAGAATATTTAAGCTTTTGTCCCAATGTACAATTTAAGGAAGTAAATGTTCTCCCCAAAAGACGCTAGTGTTCCATATCTAGCAAATGACCACATTGGTATAATAATCTGGAATCCCTAGCTACATTCAATTTGTGAAAAGATGCCCTTTTGTAGATTCACAATAGCTTAATTTTCATTTTGTAAATGCATTTCATTGTTTAGTGTCATTAGTCATCCCCATCCAGTGATGAAGTGACTACTGTTTGAGGCCCAATGCCACAGGTTAAAATCAGACAAATGAGTCATGTTCACTTCGGTCCCTAGAAGTGGTTGCCAGCAATATAATAGATGAGTCTCTCACTAGTACTTTAAGATGAATTTTATTTTTTATCCCTTATATTAGTTTCCTGGCTATAGTAACAAAATGCCCCCAACTCAATGGCTTCAAACCACAGAAATTTGTTCTCTCACAGTTCTGGAGTCAACAGGTCTGGAATCAAGGTGTTGGCTGGTGGGCCCTGCTTCCCCTGAAACCTGTAGGGGATCCTTCCATGCCTTTCCCTAGGCTTCAGGGGTCCTTGGCGTCTCTTGGCCTCCAGCTGCCCAACTGCAATCTCTATTGTCAACATCACAATGTTTCTGGCTGCACAGAACGGACTTCTTATGAGACATCATCAGTCATTGGTTTAGAGGCCCACTCCATGATGACCTCATCTTAATTTAACTAACCATATCAACAACTCTATTTTTTAAATAAGATCACATTCTGAAGCATTAGGGTTAGGACTCCACTGTTTGGGGTGTGGGGAGACAAGTCAACCCATGACACCCCTTACAACCTTGAATCTAGTCCTCTTCTGCCAGGAAAGCTTTTATTTGCTAACTGAGTCTACCTGGTAAGAAAACAGAATATGTGCAAAGACAGAGGGCCCCATTGGGTTATATTGTTTTTAATTGCTTCAAAGCATTTCCACTTAGCCTCGGTTATAAATCATCCAGAGAATATAACCTATTTTCATGTGATTCTGGAAAATAATTAGGCCAGCAAGGCCCAGATGGAACCTCATTCACATCTCCTTACTTTAGAGCTATGACATGATTTTGCACCAGTCTTAATTTTGAAGGGGATCCCCATAAAGATTAAATAACGTAAGTCATATGTGTCATCTCCTTGACCTGGATCTATGCTGCTCCCACTAATAACTAGAGACTATTATAAAGGTCATCAATGTGGGTCCACTGACACTCAACATAGAAACTAGATGTTCTCAAATTTATTACGGTATTGTTATTAAAAAGTACCAGCAGGGACTCTTGTGGTATTAGAACTGTTATGGATCGTGGCCAAGTTGTGGACTATCCTGGATAGTTCTGCCCCTCCAGACCCTCTTATTCCTGCTGGTTAAGAAGCACTCCCTATATTCTACCATTGAGCCACCTAAGAACTAGGCTACATTGACAACCACATATATGCAATCATGTTGGGACACAGGTAGTTCCCTGAAAATAAGGAAAAGTTCCTTCCTATCACCTCCTCAATGAGAAAATACAAGGCGTTTCACTTTAACATTTCCCAGTAGAAAGCATTTCTGTTCATGCTCACCCACTGTCTCCCAATTCCTGGCCTCAAGTCGCTATTTTATGTAAGAAAATATTGAACATAAATGAAAACAACATAGTGTCCTGTAGGATGGTAGTTAAGGCCACAGGCTGAGAGACACACAAAGATCTAGGGTTGAGTCCAATCTCTGCTTCTGCCTAGCAGGGTGATTTCAGGCACAGTACTTGACCTCCTTTAACTTCAACTTCATGAAAATAACAACAGTGCTATTTCCCAGGATTGTTTTTGACAATTGTTTGTATAAAAATAAAAGTGCTGATTACAGTGCCTGGAACATGGCAAGTATTCTTTAATATCATTGATTTTTATTCAATGTTTTATTCAATGCTCCACACATGAAATATTCAGCAAATGCTACAGAGGACTATCTATTCAAAAGTCTACTGGACTTCTACTTCTAGTTTAATTCATGTTCTGGATTATTTGGTTTTTACCCCTGGGCATAAGGTTTGTTCTGTTTAATTAATTCTTTCATTTTCAATCTTAGCAAATTTTCACTAAAGGTCTGGTCAATTTTTTTTTTTTTAATTCAGACTTTTTTGAAGGTGTTCATCCACACTCTTGTAATTTGAGGTGAGTTTAAACTGGCTAACTTTCCACCTTTTACTACTTCTATTTTAACACCTGTTTGGGAGTCCTGTCTTTTGTTCACATCTGTTCATCTTTTTGCCTCTTTACCTGCCAAATATCTCTCACTTGATCATATCTGAGACAAAAATAGGAGATTCATTTTAATACCTGTAAGTCAAAATATTTTATTTCAGTTAAGAGATAAGGGGCTTTGTCATAGTGACAGGCTACACTGTGAGGTGGGACACCCACATTTCTAATAGCAGTTATTTCTCAACTCTAGAAAAAGAATTTCCTAATCTCTCCTCATGTATACCAAGACAATAAAGATAACTCAACATTCCCTAATACAAATCATTACTCTTATACTGACAAATCTAAATTTAATTTAGAACTCTTAACTAATGACTTGACAATTGAACTTACTAGAAAGTCATCCAATACAGGTTTAGAGACAGCTATAAATCATCCAGAGAATATAATCTATTTTCATGTGATTCCACGAACTAATTAGAACAGTCAACCCCAGATAGGACCTTGTTCACATCTCTTTACTTTAGAGCTATGACATGATTTTGTACCAGTCTTAATTTCAAGGGGGATCCCCCATAAAGATTAAATAATGTAAGTAATATGTGTCATCTCTTAGATTGCAAAGAACCAAACTTTAGCACACTATAACTAAAAAGTAACTTTTGTCATATTTTTGGTGAAAAATAAAAGATGATTAAATTTTTGTTCAACATGTATTTTGTTATTAGATTAAGATAGTTCAGATATGTTCCATTTAATTTTAAAAATTGGGAAAAAATAGAAAAGTACAGATCAATATAACTACCAGCTATAAACCCATTGACCATATATCCACCTTTTAACATATTACCTTAATCTTGCTTCCTTACAGTATTACTGTTGTGTTTCTGCTTCCTTTACTTAGCATTTAATACTAATAATATTCCCATACACATCATTTTATAGTATAAGTATACCACCATGGGCTTAACCATACTGATAACTAGGCTTTTATTTACTTGTAATAAGCATATTTTAAAATCATGATCATTATAGGAAATTTAGAAAATACCAAAAAGACAAAAAGACAATATAAATTGGTGGTTAAATTTTTAAGTATAGCTGAAGCAATTTGACAACTGAAGAAAATATATTGATAACTGCCACTTAATGAAGATCCATGAGGTGGCAGGCACCATGCGATTGGATTTCTACTATTCGTAATCCCCACTCAACAACACAGAAAGGCCAGTTTATTATAGCCACCACTTCATAGCCTGTGAGGTCAAAGAACTAGTTAAGCAGTAAATGTAGATTTTGAATGACTGCGCCTAACCTCAAAGCCATGCTTTCTCTGGACTCTATTACCCTGCCCTCCCCATCATCACCTCTACTTCACCACCACTTTCACCACCATCACCATTTCTATAATCACCACCTCCACAGCCATCTTCCCCACTAGCACCTCCAGCATCTCCTCTACCATCAGTTCCAACTCCACACCACCACCTCCATCATTACCACTTCTACCACAACCTTTACCTACACCTTCCCCTCCATACTCTTATCATCTCTTCCCACTTTCAGATTCCTCACTCTAACCTTATCCAACCTGCATTGCCTTATGTGCCTGGGCACCAGAGATAAAACAAAGGCTGCCCCACCACACTCGTTTTAGGAACAATCCGAATCATTCATTCACTCATTTATTCATTCAGCAAATATCGACAGAGCGCACACTCCGTGCCAGGCAGTTTTACACATGCTGAGAGTACAGTAACTTCCCTACTTGCAGGATTTTTTTCAGCACCAACAAGCTGATTTTTTAGCATTTGCTCTCACACACACCCTGCCATATAAACCTGCTTGCAAACTGTCAACCTGTGCTTGGGTTGCCAGTTTGCACTACCTCGCCTCCACACTGGCTGGAAAGCAGAAGTGAGCTGTTCAAGAAGGACACCTGAGTCAAAAGGAAAGTCTCAAGCAATAGTCATGAAGTAATTTCTTATCGCCCATTGCCACAGCAAGCCACCGCAGGAGGAGCTTCCTGTTTCCATATTCAGATGAGGCGTATTTGCTTAATACAGTTGGCTTGCAATTGTTCGTACATGATCCCTCTCCAGAAAAGACACTGCTATACAAAGCAAGAAAGCAAATGAAATTGAAAAATGCATTAACAAATGAGTACACCAACAAATACACAAATCCTTTCCCTCCTCACTTGCATGATGTGAGCAGGAGGGGACCTGTGTTCTTTGTGATTGTTTTCTATGTAATAACAATAGCTGCAAAGTAATCAGACTCTGTGAGTGACTGTACAATACCACCTAGGTGACTGTACCTAGGACACCACTTAGTGACCACCTAGGTGACTGTACTTAGGACAGTGTCAGGAAGGCACGGGCACCTAGAGACTGATAATGTCCAGCAGTGTAGTCAAGGATGCGTGCCTTCGTGGGTTACAACTCTGACAGTTAAACTTTTTTTCACATAGACATAAGCAAAAAACCCAATGCTCCAGATGCCCTGGGGCAAAAAAAAAAAAAAACCCAAAAACCTATGAAGCATCATCACCCAATTCTCATTTTCATACAGAGATATTTTGTCAAGCCTGTGACTTTTATCAAAGTGAAATCCCCTCCAGCTGCCTCCACACAAAGGGGAATTCTCCACAAAGACACTTTCTCTAAAGGGGGCAGCCAGAGAGTGTTTCCCCAGATGACCTCCTCAGAACCCAAACAAATGAGGAATTGTTCTTTCCTAAAGCAAACCCATGATCTGCAGTCCAAGCAGGACATGAATACACAGCATCCATTTAAGAAACAGAGCAAAGCAGAGTGAAGCACACAACTCCTCCAAAATCTCGAAGAGATTTGAAGAGCGCCTGTAGCACTGGCCTTCCCAGCAGCAGGACTATAAGGAGGGCCACAGATATCACCTCCCGAGAGCCCCATTTTAGAACTCACAGCTCTACACAGTGCAAGGCTATCAATTGCCTTAGCATCTTGAGATGCCCGACAGTAACTTATAGGTCCGCCAAGAAGGTATTTTACTTACTTGCGATAAAGAGACAGTAAATCCAAGAGCTGGTCTGTTCCCCCTGAGTTTCAGAAAACTCATAATACTCTGAGGCAAAGGGCAAGGTTTCCACTCTGGGCAGCCACACCTCTGGAGCCTCTCAGTGTGCACAAGACAACCATTAGAAACTGCCCAGAGAGGAAAGCTCTTTCGAAAGAAGGGGAAGTGTCATCTCTAGTTCCCCAATTTTATTGTTCTTCCTTGTTACTGTCATTGAACCTGTCCTCGATTCCAAATCCAGGTCATAATCCATACAAAGCAGGCACATCCCACCTGTCTGATGCGTTGATCACTGAACATGAGCCAGTGCCATTCATTTCCAGGACACATGGATGGAGCGGTTCAGGGTTTCTCCTTTCTGTTTTGCAGGCAAAGATGTTTGTTCCCAGGCATGGAAGGTGAGATCACTTGCAGAACTGTTCTTGATATATTTCATTGAGATGCTGCCTACTTATCATCAACCTCTTTTAGGCTCAATCTTTATTCAAATTTCCCTTCTCTCTCTTCTCCTCAGTCTTTCTTTTTCTTTCTTTCTTTTTTTTTTCCCTAAGATTTTAATCATTATTTTCAGAAAGAAGGGAAGGAAGGGAGGAAGAAAGGGAGAGAAACATCAATGTGTGGTTGTCTTTCACCTGCCTCCAGCTATGGACCTGGCTGGAGGCCTGGCTTGCAGCCTGGTTATGTGCTCCGACTGGGGGACTGAACCAGCGACCTTTGAGTTCTCAGGCCAGCACCTTATTCACTGTGCCACCAGCCAGGGCTCTCCTCAGTGTTTCTAATACTCTACTAAATAGAACATACAGGTAAATTTCCAAAAAGTACTTTAGGATAAAAATAAGCCTTGCCCTGCCTGCCATTTCTTTGCAACACAGATAATAGACCCTCTGCCTTCAACACTTTTTTTTTCCCATCACACATGAGGAAGAAAATGGCAACGGAAGGTTAGAGATATTTGACCTCATCATCGATGATTTCCTTCCGTTCCACTTCTCTATTTCAACGTCACCAGCCTCTTGTTTCTCACACCTTCTTGGGAAAAGAATATAACCTCACTCTACTTATACTCTCCTTACAAAAGAAAAGGCAGTGTATCATTAGACATGGGCTCCTGACAAAAGCCACCCTCCAAAGTGTTGTCCCTGCCTGATGAACGTGTGTATTAGCTATTTATAGCTGTGTGACAGGTTACCCCTGACACCTAGAGGCTTCCACCAGCCAACACCTTTTACCCCATAGGTTCCATGTGTCAGGAATCTGGACCCAGCTGAGTGGGGTTCTCTGGCTAAGGATCCCCCACGCGCTCATAGTCAAGGGGTCAGCTGAGACTGCAGCGATCACAGGGCTCAGCTGGGAAAGGGAGTCCTTCCACGCTCACTCTCGGAGAAGTTGGAAGCATTCAGGTTCTCAGGGGCTATGGGACTGAGGGCTTCAGTGCTCTAGCTGTTGACTGGAGATCCCCCTGTTTCTTACCGAGGGTCTCTCCTTAGGACCACTCACAACACGACAGCTAGCTTCATCAGTGTGACAGAGGAGACTGAGGAATCCAGCTTCCAGATAAAATCCTATGGGACCTTTCAGGGCTGCCCATAGGTCATCACAAAGGCTTTCCCTGACAGGCCTCACAGGGCAAGCTGCCCTCCTCATACCAAACTTGGGGACAACCACTGCCCCCGCCCCCCCACGTCTTTGAGGGGAGCTTCTGGCAAGGTCAGCAACTCCTGGTCTGATCAGTCATGTTCTTTTGTACGTTTACCTCCCCAGCCCCAGTGCCCTCATTCCTCCATGTCTTTATCTGGGACTCTGAGTCAAGGTCCTCTTGGGCGTCTCTGCCGAGGTCTCCTTACGAAGGCCAAGGGGAAATCTTGAAGACACTTTTCCCCACTACTCAGTCAGTACTTTTCTATTTCTAGCCCCCACCGCGTGCAGACACATACCTCAGGGTCCGTAAAATGGCTGCCAGAGCCTCTCATGGGTGGCTTCCTCCACAGTGAGACACCCCTGCCCCCCACCTGGCTGCTGATCTCCCTGACTGTCCACAGGTGCATGTTCACAGGAATTGGGACAGGGGGTGTATGAGCACTTCCCCAGCTGTGGGCTCTTGCTTAGGCTCTCAGAGGATGTGCTCAAAGACTTAACTCTTTCAGTACCGGTTGGGTGTTTGAGTCAGCTGCTCTAACAACTCACAACTCAGCGCCCCTTGCCCAGCTCAGTTAGCCTCTCGTCCGAAGGAGAGTGTGAGCAAGACGCACTCTTTTGTAACCTGTTCTCAGAAGTGTTATCGTATCACCTTGGTCACATTCTGTTTGTTAGAAGCAAGTCACTTGGTCCATCTACGCTCCAGAGGAAGGGTATGTACAAAGTCTGCCTTCCATGGAGGTTGCCTTACAGATTGAGATCCAGTATAGAAAATCTTATCCAAACTTAAGTTGCCCCTATTCAGGCAAATAGTAACAAAAGGGAAGACTCATCTAAGGAGAAAATCATAAATAGAGTCACACCACTAAAAGAAAGTCTGAAACTTTTATCCAGACATTATATCAGCCTGCAGCCCACTCTAGTCATTACCAAGACCACCCTGCTCAGACCTGATAACCTAATGACCTTCATCATCCCATTTTCAAGAAACAGACAAATGAATATATAAGCAAAGGCCTAAGGGGCACTGTAAACTAGCCTAGAATTTGGAAGGTGTCTGAAGCAATTTCAATAAAAAGAATAACTTTTCACCTAACCAAAAGCGTGAGAAAGTCTCCAAACTTCTCTCCAGAGTTGAACTTTTCTCCCATCAGGATCAGACCTCCCTAACAGTGGCTTTTCTCCTCTTGATGCTCAATGAATCTGCTCCTTTCTAAGAATGACCAGGCAGGGCTTCCTGGCCTGCAGCCCCCACCCACCCCACAACTGTTCATTCTTTGTAAGCATGAGCCATCTAGAGAAGGGATATACAAGGTCTGTTTCCTTGTCTCCAACAATTGGGGAGTGAGGAGGAAGATTCATTCTGGAGAGAGAAGTAAATAATTCAGTTCATTTTAGATCTTCCTGATTGGAAGATGTGCTGGTAACAACTGACAGAAACCAGCGTCCACTAATGGGCAACTTAACTGGCAATAGATTTCAGAGCAACATTTTTCAACAGCAGAGTGAAGGTCCTCTGTCGGACATATTTGGTGTTTCTGCTTTTTCAGAAGTTTTCAAATTTACAGATTAAACAGAGCCTGTAGCCTAGCACACCCCTACCTCACATCCCAAATGTCAACAACAACTGAGCTAAAAATGAGAACGCTGTTGGGAGAGCAGAGGAAGAGAGAATATATAAGAAAGTGACTATTGGGTAAAAACTTTCCTTTGGGGAATAGATAATAGTTTAAAAATGACTTCAGTCTCTGGTCTCAGACTTCCTCTCATTTTCTTCATTCTCATTTCTCGAGAAGGCAAGAATTATTGCAATAAATTAAATCTGTGGAGAAATGAAAGAATTAAAAGGAAGGACTGTACAATCAACTGAAAGTTCCACAGCGGTTCTTGTTTACATCAACTTCTGTTTCTGAGAAGTGCTATCTCATCTTGTTCCTACATTGAGTTATCCTCCGAGTTAAGAGCATCCAAAAATACTAGACTATATCAAACATATTCATTGACATTAATATCAGGGGCTTGTTTCTCATCAGGCCTTTAGATGCCATCATCAAAGCCATCCTCAAAGGGTATGTAATTTATAGCAATGGGGCCAGGAATGGAGCCACTTAAGTTCTCGAAGCATAATTGCCTGATTCATAAAAGTGGAATAATCTTCAAGGTGGCTGGACTTTTCAGTTCAAGATGGACTGATCACAGATCCTTTTTTGTGCCCCTTTCCCTCCCTCTCAAGACTCCGTTGAATAGTAGGGAAAGTGTAAAAACTAGATAAAGTCACAGTAGCAAGAGTAAAGTTGCAGGGAGAAAATCAGAGCTCGAGAGGTCTCAACAGGCTTCTGGAGGAGGGGATGGTGGAGGAGGAGCGAGAGATGAAGGACAAGAGAGCAGCCTGGGGCTGGTCAGGAGGATGCTGCTAGGGAGCCTGTGGCCCAGCCCTTCCACAGCCAGCAGCCCTGATCCTCTGACAGCCCACCCCCACCCCCAGCAACATTATGGAAGATTCTGCTCTAAAGAAACTGAAACTGTCCTGGAGAATTTGGGGAGTGGGAGGAGAGGGAAGGCTTAAGGAGAGGAGTCAGAAGCTATATTGGCGAAAAACCAAGTGTAAGCTTGTGGTTCACAAGGTCACCCAAGGAACTGAAGAAAACACTAAACTGGAGTTCATTATAATCCTGAGGTCAACAGATAATGTCTGAACTTGACAAAGAAGGCAAAGTGTGAAAACCATGTGTGGAAATTACAATGATTAAAAACAGAAGGGCTTTGATCCAGCAATTCCACTACTAGGACTATACCCAAAGAATGCTGAAACACCAATTCATAAGAACCTATGTACCTCTTTGTTCATAGCAGCACAATTTACAATAGCCAAGTGCTGGAAACAGCCTAAGTGCCCATCAGTGGATGAATGGATCCAAGAACTTTGGTACATTTACACAATGGAATACTACACAGCAGAAAGAAAGAACTCCTAACCTTTGCAACAACATGGATGGAACTGGAAAAGTATTATGCTTAGTGAAATAAGCCAGTCAGTGAAGAACAAATACCATATGATCTCACCCATTACAGGATAATAATGAACAAAACTGACAATAAGCAAAACAGAACCAGATACATGAATACACTGAATAGACCTACAGTGGTCAGGGGGAAGGGGGACAGAGGGAGAGGGGAGGAGTAGGCAAAGAAGGGGAGCAGTTTAATCAAGAAACTGGTATGGAAGAACCATGGACATGGACATGGACAACAAGTGGGATTGACTTTGTGGGGGAGTGGGTGGGTCGGGAAGGGGACAGAGCAGAGTAAAAAGGGGATGGATGTAATACAACAACAACAAAATTTAAAAAACAAACAAACAAACAAATAAAAACCAGAAGGGCTGCCCTGGCTGGGCCACTCAATTGGTTGGGGTGTTACCCAAATATGCCACAATTGTGGGTTCAATCCCCAGTTAGAGCCAATACAAAAATCAACTGGTGAGTGCATCACTAAGTGGAACAACAAATGGACATTTCTCTCTTTCTCTCCCTTCTTACGCCTCTTTTGTTAAAAAGTTACTAAATAAAAAACAGAATAGCTAAGGGGAAAGCTGTGGCAGGTTGGGTTTTAGTATAATTATGTTTATTTATTTTTTAAGAATTTTTATTTATTATTTTTAGAGAGAGGGGAAGGGAGAGAGGGAGAGAGACATCAATGTATGGTTGCCTTCCACCTGCCTCCAGCTACAGGCCTGGCTGGAGACCTGGCTTGCAACCTGGTCATGTTCCCTGGCTAGGAATCGACCCAACGACCTTTGGATTTGCAGGCTGGCACCCCATCCACTGTGCCACCAGCCAGGGCTAATTATGTTTGTAAGCACGTGTCTTCACACCTTCTCAAATCCCTGTCCTTGAAAGGGCCCATATTTGGTTGAAGGCTCTGGTGTTAACTTTTTGAAATTCTTGATAAGCTGTGAGGGAGAACCCCATGTTTTCATTTGAAACTGGGCCCTCAGTTTACGCAGCTGCCCTGTTTGTGAGTTTGGCTCCTAAAAGGACTGTCAGCTCTTTGAAAGCAGGGATAAGTCATTTTTGAAATGTGTACCCTGATGAGCTAGTACAGCAAATGACCACTCGACTAATTGATACTTACATATACTTGGCTTTGAGGGCTATAATTTTATACTCTAAGAGCCAAGAGCATAATTCATCTTTCAGAAAAGCCATGATTTAGGGCGTGCCAGTGCTTTTCTCTAACACCATCCATAAAACACCTCTCACTCGTTCTCTGATACCAGAAGTGCCATCATTTCAATTTTTTTCCCCTTTTTTCTTAAGGTGTTTCATTCTCTTGTGTTGTCGTTTCTTTGGGGAGAGATAAACGTTAAGCTTCACTAACGTTAACGCTAATTTATCAGAATCCTTCAGTTCAGACAGAACCAACCCTTTCTCAAAAGCAGGGGATTCATCTGATGTTCGCCCTTTGAACATGTAACACACAGCTATGGATCCAAGTAACGCATAGCTTCCTGAGCCTCAGCCATTGCAAACCAGTGAAATAAAAAGTGTAATGCTATACATGAACATGCATCCATACTCAAGGTTTTTTGAAAAATGTATACTGTCTCCAACACTTGTAACGTCAACTCTAACTTAGGCCTGAAACATTTTTCATCTTTTTCATTAATCAGTATGAAAGCCCTTACCTGCTTATTTACTACTTAGTGTATTTATGAAATATATTTCTTGAGTGGGGATGGGCAAGACACTGTGCTGGAACCTGAGGGCAGCACAGCTAGGACGAGAGGCAAGGGACAAGGAGAGGTTGAGGCAGCACAAGACTGATGCCACAGGGAAGCACTAGGAGAGGTCGGAGCTGGAAGAAAAGGATCTAGTTGGATCTACCTGGGCCAGCTTCACAGAGGAGACAGCATGTGCTCTGGTCCTTGAAGCACAGGTGAAATATTGATAGGACAGACAGCACAAGGGAGGACAACCCCAATAGGGAGAGGCTCACAAGATCAGCAAGTTGATGGTCTGTCAGCTCAGTAATTCTCACTGAGCTAGTACTGCCCCCTAAGGGACATTTTGGAGATTTGTTGACTCTGACGCTTGTGATTGAATTGGGCCCGCTGGGATCACCCAAAGTAAACTCTCCTTTTCAGAATCCTTAACGTAATCGCATCCCCAAGTCTCTTTGCCATGGGAACTAACATACTCACAGGCTCAAGAGATTAGACATGGGTGTCTTTGTGAGGCATTGTTCAGCCTACCAGCAAGCTACTAGTGCAGACCTCTTTCCTTCACCTAATTCTCATAGTTTGCAATACACACCTCCCTGAAGGTCCTTTCAGTAGCTAGACCTCATCCAGCACGTGAGCTATGACAATGTCCTCCAGATCCCCAGTTCAGTTGCTGACACCAGCCGCAAGAGCCAAAGTGGGGGAGACAGGTTTGCCAGACCCCTCTCTACCCTCACAGGTAAATCACTGAATTTTATCACTTTAACTTTATTGGCTAATGTTTCTCAAACTCAGGCCCCGCTGGCAACCCTGCCAGCTCCCTCTGTCTTCAGAACTCCGCAGCAAAATTGTGATGCTTTCCACCGGTGTTGTCCCCTCCGAGTGGCTCCAGGATTCTTAGTGGGCTCTCCAGCGCGCCTGTCTGTCACGCCCCAGGAGCTGCACACAGAGATCAGAGAACATTTGCTGAATTATTTGTTGAACAGAACAGGTGATGATCGATCTTGAGTTCGAGAAAAACATAAATTGTTCATTAAACAGATCCTAGTGCCTGGGATATGCTACTTCAGTCTTTGTAAGGCATTATTCTGATTGGATGTCCCGTGTTTCTACTACATGTGTCAGTTTGGTAGGAAAGCCGGGTTCTCTGGTCAATTAGCGCCCATGTAATCCACAGGAGTCATATGTATAATATTAGGTTTCCAAGATTTAGAAGGCAAATCACAGGAATTTGTCATTAACTTCTCAGCCTGTACTAAACCGATCACTGCCACCAAGGGGCAGATGTTGTCATCAGACCAAGCCAGCACATGGACCCAGCAGCCTCTTCATTCATCTGTTCTGTCACAGTCTCAGAGGCAGCCAAAATGCCACAAAACATGTCTCAAACCTTCGCTGGCCCAGGGCGGAGCTAAGGTTAAGAAGACCAATTTGCAGGATTTTAATAACGAACTGGGGGGAAAATCTATATAGTTGTGAGCTTCACTACAGAAATTATTTATTTTTTCTACTTTCCATACTCAACTTTGCAAAACACAACAATACCTTCTTTACTTGGACATTAAAAGGCATATGGCAATCTAGAAGGTTATTTTCAAGATAAATCAAGCTTACGTCTTTAAGAATTAGAACTTTATTTTGTAATTTAACCGTATGTAACGAAGGGGCTTATATAGATGCAATAGAAGCTAGAACCAAATGATGCACCTGGTTGTCCCAAGTCTGTGGTGCCAAGTGGCTGGCTCATACTGGAACCCAGTATAAATTCGCCACTATCCAGGTTCTGGCCCAGTTTTCCAGGCACAGAAACTGCACTCTGTCCCTCTCTGGGGGTTGCTTAACTATGGAAATGCTGACTTATCCTAGCCAATTCACACACAAAAGCCTAAAAGCAGATGTAGTCGTTTGAGATAAGAGATATAACTCCATTCCACATTGCCATTAGCCTGAGTACTCTTTCCTGTTGCTGTATCAAGGGTTGGGATTGGGGGCTGGAGGAAGGAAGAGGAGCTGGAGGGAAGAAGAGGTGCTCCCTAACAGAGAGAGGCAGAGAGCTGGCTGGGCTCTGATGGCGCTTCCGCCCCTGACCTAGTCCAGGGGGCTTAGCGCTCTACCCTTTGTCTGAGGTAAATTAAATGAGTCTCTGTTCCTGGAGAACCAGAGAAGGAACTAAAAATATTAAATGCAAAAGTCCTTTAGGATGGTGTTTTGATTATGTTGTGTTTGTTTATCAGGTTAGAGTATCTGAGAATTTTTTATGTACTGTTTAAATGTTATTAAGAAATAATAACAGGATGTAAGCTGTATAATTTTTGCTTCGTAAAATAGACTTACATATTCTTATTATCCAAGTATATGATTAATTATTGTTGCTGTTCAATGAACGCTTGAGAAAAGGTCAGTTCTCTGTATTGGAAATAATTTTTATCTATTAATTCAACCTTCAAATTATGTGACTGCTCTGAACTAAATCCTTATTTGGTTTGTCTACTTCGTCTGTCAAGACTAAGACAGGCATATTATCATCTATGACATTTGGGTATTTGTGAATTTCTCTTTCTATTTCCAGTAGAGGTTGTTGTATGTATTTTAGGTTCACGTATGTGGCCTTCTATAGGTTTTGACTATTGCATCTTCCTTGTATTATAGATTGTACCTTTGATCTAAAATGACTCTCTGTCTTATCTAATGCTTTTGCCTTAAATTTATTTTACCTGAAATTAATATTTTCCCCTCCCTGTTTTCTCTTGTCTTCATAATTATTTTTGCCCATCCTTTTTGTTTTAACAGCTCTAAGTAATTTCATTTTTGGTGTCTTTTGGTGTTTATGGAACACAGTTTGGTACTTTATAGCATGTATCTATAAACTTTGCATCTATGTGTGTTTGCTAACATGGCTCTCTCTGCTCTCTGTCAGCTTGTTTTGTGTCTTTAGCTCCTTTGTTCAAAATGGATGCTCCAGTTCCCAGGGCTAGGACATGTAACAAGGCCTAAACCAACCAGAGAATGCCAGTGATTTGAGCTGGTCCAATGAACCTGATACCAACAAGTGTATAGGAAGGAGCTCTAGGAAAGAGAATCTCCTTTATGCTGAATTTAAACTTGTCAAGATGTGAGATTACAGCTGCTAAGGCCACCTTGCTGGGCTGAGAATGGAACCAACACAATAGAAACAATAGTTGAAAGATATAAAGAAGCAAGAATCCCAGAGGGTTTGTTCCAAGCCCAGAATTTAGCTCTAGCTTAAGATAAGTCTACCTCTGGGCCCAGTGCTGTACAATAGGACTTCCTTCAATGGTGGAAATGTTCTCTGATGCGCACTGTCCAATATGGTAACCACTAGCCACATTGTGGTTATTGAAATTAAGCTACTGCAACCATGGAAGAGATAAAGACAGTGTAGATTAACAGGTAGGGCAATGCAAACGAGATTAAACATCTTGACTAAATTTATAGAAGTAGTGACAGAGCCAAAACTACTAGCCAGGTCTCCTAGAATCTACTCCTGTGCCTTGAACATATGAGATTTGCAGTAGTTAGTTAACGAGGCAGTAGTGTGGAACTAAAAAATAAGGTCTGTATTTGACATGTGGATTTCTGGCTGTTTCTTTTCTGTTTTTCATAGCTTATAGCCACTGGCATCAAATATAAATAATTCTTTGGGGCTAAATGATCTCCAATTATAGCTAGTATAAACAAATGGCTCTTAATATGTTTCCATCCAGAAAGATGATATACCAAAGGTTGCTTATGATATATGTAGGAGTCTTGTTTACAAAAGTATAAATGATGCTGATTCCATGTTCTAATCTCTAATTTACGTCAAATACTTATTCCAGCACTTAAAGTGACAGGCTAGAAAATCTGACTTTGTTTTTTTTTAAGATTTATTTATTATTTCCAGGGAGAGAGGAAGGGAGAGAGGCACAGCAGGAAACAGACATCAATGTATGGTTGCCTTTCACCTGCCTCCAACCATGGACCTGGCTGGAGACCTGGCTTGCAACCTGATTATGTGCCCTGGATGGGAAATCGAACCAGCAACCTTTGTGTTCACAGGCCGGCACCTTAGCCACTGTGCTACCAGCCAGGGTGAAAATGTGATTCTTGACGAAATAGTGATGGTAGCCTTCCCAAGCCACCTGGAAATAACCGATGTAAAAAGCTGCTAATGTACCCCTTGCATAATATTGACGGAACAAATAGGCACAGTGTCTAAATCACAACGTGGCTCATTTTCCACTTTACACAGTCGCTGCCTCTTATCTTATGTGTCTTTGATGTTTTCTTGTTTGGGTCTCTTTGACAATTTAAAAAATATTTATAATAATATTGTGGGTATTTATATTATCATTCTTGGCAAAATGCTGGCTCTCAATTTTGTTTGAGACATAGCTAGTAACTCAGGAAATTTCAGGAAATTTCTGAAGCCCAAAATATTCACCTATGACCTCTTGACGATTATCTGTGACAGACTCAAATATGTCTTACATAAGTTGTCAAGAGGCCAGGAAATCCAGGAGGCAGAAAAAATTGAAATGAGCTAAAAGGTAGCTGCCTTTTTTTTTTTTTTTTTGACATGACATTTCTGATTTCAATTTTTGCAACCCAAAGTAAGGTGGTGATCATTTTTGCATGTTGATAACAATTAGTGGGGAAGGAGAATTAGAAACAAGCCAGTCAGGCTCAGGGCTCGTGCTGCATCAGCTAGAAAAGCAGAAGAAATGCAAACCCCAGTGAGACCAGCAGGCTGGGAAGGTGGCTCCCAGCAGGCTGGGAAGGTTGAGCAAAACCCCAGGACTTCATGTCAATCAGCTCTCAAGTTAATTTCCAGCAATGTCTATAATGAAACCTCCCTGAGAAAAGTTCCTCCTTTATCATCAGCATCCTGGCTGTGGGACAATTGGATCTGATTTCCATTTTGGTTTGATTGTTGCTGAGTTCTTCAAGAGGAAAAAAATGCCAGAGCATCTCCTTGAAGGCTCCCTTGTCTCAGCCTTGCATGATCCCCAGGCCAGGCTGTGCTGCTCTGAAATCCTTCCAGAAAAGAAAAGAGGGGGAAGCAACAGACACATGGTGAAACTCACAAAACACACCCCAAGCATCACCAGGGACCAAGAGGCCAAACTTCTGTTCCCACCAAAGGTTCTGTGAGCTCCCAGATCTGTGTGGCCAACAGCAGATGTCCTTCCTGCAGGGTCCACACATCTCTCTCTCTCTCTCTTCTCTCTCTTTCTCTCTCTCTGGAACCTGTACCTTGTTCCTGACAGGAGTTTACAAAGAGATCCTCACAGGCCCTGGCCAAAAACCCTGGCTCTGTTTGAAAAACTTCATCCAAGCCCTGGCCGATGGCTCAGTGGATAGAGGTTGGCCTGCAAACCTAAGTATCGCTGTTTGTTTGATTCCTAGTCAGGGCACATAACCAGGTTGCAAGCCAGGTCTCCAGCCAGGTCCTTAGCTGGAGGCAGGTGAAAGGCAACCATACGTTGATACTTCTCTCCCTTTCTTCCTTCCTCCCTGCCCTTCTCTCTGAAAATAATGAATAAAATCTTTATTAAAAAAAAGAAAACAGAAAAGCTGCATCCAAACTAAGATTAGAACTAAAAGGTCAGGCTAGCAACCAAATGCATTTAGGGATTAATTAGCATCAAGTTTAATGTGTAATTCAAGATCACCTCAGGTTGTGAAAATAATAGATTAAGAGTATGAAAAGAGAAAAGCTTCTGGGATCATTTTTGACCCTGAGAAATAAAAGTTTGGAGAAAAATGTGTCCGAAATTAACTTTAACTCTAATGATAGCTTTTTACAAATAAACTTTGAAAATTTTTTATTGGGGGGATTATATGTAGGTGGCTTTATGATGACTGGCATTATCAAAAATTAAGAAATAAAATCCATCCAGATAGCATTGCAATCTATACAGGTGGTCTACACTTTGCGTAGTTCCAGTAGATTTGCAGATATTTGGTCTTGTTCAAAATATCTGTGAAGACATTTTATGCTGAAAGATCCTTGATATTTGGTTCTGTCCATGACATCCCCAGTGATATTTGGTCCACTTCATTAATAAAAATCTTCCTCTTCTGCAAGACTCAGACCTTGACCTCTCTTCCTAATCTTCTGCACCATTACCAACTAGGCCACTAAAACAGGTAGGAACTGCAAAACACAATTATTGAACCAATAAAACCTGATGATAGCATTTGTTATGTATTAATTCTGGAAGCCAAAAGTAGAAATAAATGTTATGGGCTATTTGAACCCAAAGACATTTTTGACAAGACCAAATGTCAAGGATTTTTTGGCCTGGAACAAATGTCTCCATGGACAGTGCGGACAAGACCAAATGTCCTGCAAATGTTCCAGTACCCATACATTTTAGTTACTACATTTTAGTTAAATAACACCTATCATGCAACATGGTGCAACGTGCATTTACTAAAGTATACTAATTATGAGAAACTGTGTTAAGTACAAACTTCACTGCTAGCTTTTCAGTCCCCTAATCACATCAACAGCAGATGCACATCATGACCAGGGACCAATTAACATCACTTCTTCCACAGTCTATTGGCAACCAGTCACTGTGCATCCATCATTCAGCTCAGACAGAGCCAAAGGGTGTACAAGAGCATGTACAAAAACAGGTGATCAAAAAGCGTGAAAACAAAAATGCAACAGAGAAACAAAAAGGCTAGATGCCAAGTTCCAATCGAATGTAAATACAGGTATGGCAGAAACAGCCAACCACAGGAATGTAAATCCTACCCTGATCATGAGACCCGCCAGAAGAGAAGTGAAGGTGAACTTAGCCACATCAGTGAGGAATGTGATTGGGACACAAACATGAAGGTGTCCCAAAGGAAGTGATGTAGGCAAAACAAAACAAAACAAAACAAAAAAATGGCATTGAAGAACTCTGAGAGATATTCCTCATTCAAGCACAGAAGGATAAAATGTTGGACGCTGATTCAAACTTAAAAAAAAAGAGGGTGACAATTCTCCAAAACATAGAGAAAAGGCAATCACTGTACGAAGTATTTTTGATTAACTTTTATTTTTTTGCACCCTAACATACCGTCTTCTGATTAACTTTTTAACAAAGAAATAAGACGCTTTTATTTTCAATGTTTCTAACATTTTTAATTGCAAGGTACTACACTTACCTGACCGCGTTTGAAGCTTTGGAAAAAATTTTCAGGTTCACAGAAAAGTGGTAACTTTGGCCATTGATTCTTAAAACCACTTTAAAAAGTGCTAGCTTGCATGGTCATATTTATGGGTGAACATAACATATTTATGAGGAACATGACATGAAAGTGGGAGAAAACAGGATATGGATTGGATTACAGAAGTGTTTATGTACTCTCTCAAGGGTGGTTACACTTGTGTCAAAGGTGTGTTAACCTAGATGCACAGAAACGATGGATAGGTCTTGATTAAGGCAAAGATAAATCTTTAACTAAAACATGTATATGCGAGGGCGTGACTTACCTGCCACAACCTGCCCAGTTAGAAATTTATGATCAGATCAGCCTATGAGGCGGGAGCAAAACAAGTACGCAGCCTCTCCTAATAAATGGGGCGAGGTGAGAACTGACCCATTAAGTAAGGGGGAGTGGAAGGAATTAAGTTCATATTACACACTGTTACTAACTCAAGGCTCCTCTGCTTCCTGGTGCCATTTTTCTGTTCAAGTACGTTTTACAACTACCAATTGTTTTCTGCCCCAGAAGTTTTCAGGAACTTCACTTAACCTCCATAAGCATCCTATCACACTTATTCCTGCTTCTCCACAAATCCCAGAGTCCTGGTTTTCCCTGAAAGGGAAATAGGGCAGCAGAATCTCCTGCGTACTTTGCATTTGGAACCAGGTAACTCAACTCCTACACCAGCTTTTATATGCCCAAACCTTTCAATCTGTTTTCTGTGTTCTTTGGGGAGATAGGTCACAGAAGCATGAAGCCAACTGTGTTCTTATTTATACGAACACAATCCACCCTGTAACAAGAACTAGAATAGTGCAAAATCCTTCAAACTGCCTGTGCCGTCCTGTTTGATCCCTTCTCTTTCCCGTTCCCTAAGCCTCTTCCGAAGATAGTGCGTGTTTGCATTTGCTGAGAGCTAGGTACTACTTAGACCACTTTTACCTCGTTTGAGTGAGATTTTGTCTTGTGTGGGCAAGACTTAGGTCTCCACATCCCAGAGCTGATGTAAGAATTTGCCCTTGTGAACATCTTGCTGTCCACTTTCAACTCACTGTTGGAAGTTCCATACATTCTTAGGAATCCAGCAATGCCTTATAATATATCTTCACTGTGATTAATGTGAGATTTCATTGTAGCATAACAGGAGAGTTCTTCATAGTACCTAGTAGCTTAAACTAGTGGGGGTGGAAGCCTGTGGTTTCATAATTCTTGCCTCTGGTCTTGTGATAGTATCTCCTCTCCTTGTTATATTCCAAGGATTGCAACAGACCCTCTTTCAAGTGCTTCTACCCTTTAAGAGTTTGCTTATCTGTGACAGTTGGTGGTGGTTCTCTGAAATTCTGTCCTGAAGAAGTTGAGAGATTTTTTTCTAAACTGTCCAGGAATGCATGCTCAATTCCTATCATGAGTAGGCATGCGATGAGTGACAATCTAACAAGAATTTAGCCTTGACAGCCTGAGGTCCAACCTCTGTAGTTTTTAGATGAATGTATATTGCTTGGTATATTGCTTCTGAGCCCTAGTCATTAATAAGGTTGTAGGAATTTTAAAAACTAACATTTTCTTTCCCTGCTCCATTTCTTACCTCATCCTTTATATATTCACTCTCTATGATAACCCATGCAATGCTCACAAATCCGCCTGCCCATACTCAGGCCTTCTGAACCACTCTGACTTCTTAAATCCTAGCACAAATTATGCAGTGAAGGAACACTTTATTATCTGAATTTGTGCCTCATTGCAGGTCCTATTCTGATCATTGTTTTGCCTTTGTGGAGTTACCATTCAACATAAGCAATCATGCTATAGGCAAACTATAAATGGTTTTACTTTTACTTTCTGACCTTTATGCTTTTCATTTCTTTTTCTTGCTTTATTACACTTGCGATGACCTCTACATTTAATGAGGACTAGCAGTGGTAAGAGAAGACATGCTTGCCTTGTTCCCACTCTCAGGGCATTAAGGATAACTGTAATCAGTACAGTAATGCTCTTTGTTACCTGTTGACTCAGAGCCATGAATGTCCCAAAGTGGTGAAATGGCAGTCATACTTCCAGTTCAGTGGAATCATTGTTGTATCTCCTGATGGAAACATTTCTCCCTGTGCAACTAAGACCACTAGACCAGCAAATCATAAAGTCACCGGAATGGGAAGCAAAAATTTTACTGGTGGACAATCACTACAGTTAACAGTGAGTAATACACTCCTACTTCCACCCCTTGATTCTTGGACTTAGGAATTTCTGACTGTGGAAGAAATAGCATCACATATTGTACGTTGATTAAAAGCATATACAGACTCTTGGAGGCCATTCCCACAGTTCTGCAAGGTGTTGCCATCTGCTCCTTCTTACCAACACCTAGTTAAGAACCATCAATTGTTATATTGGTTGTCTATTGTTGTATAACAAGTCCTCTACAATTCAACAGTTTGGAAATCAATAAAAAGTTACTGTCTTCCCTTGCTTCTATTAGTCAGAAATTTGAGGAGAGATTGAAGATGGTGGTGGAGTAGTGGAAGTTACACTCACCTGCTCCCAAAACCAAACTGGAATTGAAACTAAAATACAGAACAATCCACCTGAATAACTAACTAAAGAGAATCTGAACAGAGGTCCTATAACAAAGGATTTACAGAAGCTGCATCAAGACCAGTAAGAAGGGAAAAGATACAAAATGGCTGGCCCTACTCCCCCATATAGCAGATGAGAATCCAAAGGGACACCTTAGCTGTAAAAGTTCCTGTGAGGAGCATGGGGTCCTCTGCAGTGAGCTCCCCAGCCCGAAGTACCAGAGTTGGGAAAAGGTGCTCACCTAACAGTCCGAAAATCAGTGGGAATTCTGTCAGGGAGAGACGGGAGTACTAGAAACCTAGGCACCCTCTTAAAGGGTAAGTGCCGCTCACCCTGGGCTTTGGTTGAGGGAGGGCAGAGCCGACTAGAGTTGTATGAGAGACTGGGGTTTGTGGCTCCAGAGAGAATGTTAAAGGAATTGCCACCAGGATCCCCATTCTGAGTCACTCTCCCACATTGCAGAGGCTACCTTTCTTGGGTCAAGCTATCCCCTGTATGTGGCATCAGCCTGGTGGAAAATAACAACCCCACTTTTCCAACCCCCTGATGCCCTATCCTGCAGAACTCATGCCCTACGGGAGTCAGCCACTGGGCCTGGCGTGTAGAGGTCTGGACAGGCTTAGGGGTTGACAGAGACTGAGCTGTGTGACTCTAGGTTCACCCTAGTAAAGGCCATTCCTCACACTTTCCTATAAGCCTGACCAGTGCCTCCCTGTCATGGGACAACCACTAACCTCACCCTCCTCACTCCCAGCAGCCTGCTCTGCTGAGCTCCCAGTCTCCAGGAGATCTGGACAGAATCCAGGAAAGACTGAGTTGTGTGGTTTTAGGAATGAGGACATTTTTCACTTGCACACCAGACCAGTACAAAGCCCTCCCTTCACACGGCCAAATCTTGGTCTGTTTGGGCCTGGTAAACTCTGCTGACAACTCCATCAGACCCAGCCCTGCCACAGTATTCTGCAGGCACCCAGCCGGTGGCCGCCAGCCTTGGTGTGTCCTGGAACTTTAGCCTAGTAACCTCAGACCCTGTACTGGTGCTGAGTTTGAATCTGTATCAGTCTGGCAAATAGCACTGATCCCTATCTGGTGACTCACTGAGAACCGACCTCACACAACTCACATCCCTCCAGAGCTCTTTCAGTGACAGAGCCTAACAGGCAGCGGGCAGGCGGAAGGCAGATGGAGACAGAACTCAGGGTGCCTTTGGCATTTTTCTGACCCATACTGGGCTCAGTGTTGGTGCACAGCATGGCCTTTCCCATGCATGTCCAGGCCCAGTGGATGAAGCCACACTTGGTGGATCACTTTGTAGCTCCAAACAGGTAGGCCAGGGCCAGTCAGTTAGCATCTGACATCAGTCTAAACTAGAGTCCCTCCCGAGAGTCCCCAGAACCAGCACACTCAATGGCCACCTTCAGACAACATCAGAGCAGGATCCAATTAGCTCCACAAGCAGTGTATTCAAAGTAGATCTTGATAGGCACCACGCCCTACCGAGGAGAATTCTGATTTGTGTGGTCAGCATCTACACAGCAGATCATACACTGTGGTCGAGGTTGATACTCACAGTCAGCCAGCCTGAGGGTCAACACTGCACATTGATAGGCCTACAGCAATCAGGACTCAATTACAACAGAAGGACTCACATAACTTTCACAAGGGCCATTCCTGGAGCACTCAGCACAGGTGATCAAGGAGACTGTGTCACCTATTATATAAGGTCACCCTACTAAGCCTTGGAGACATAGATAGCATATCTACCTAACACATAGAAACAAACACAGAGATGCAGCTAAACTGGATAGACAAAGAAATGTGTCCCAAATGAAAGAAAAGAAGAAATCTCCAGAAAAAAGAAGTAAATGAAACAGAGATAAGCAATTTACCAGATAAAAGAGTTTCTAAAATTGGGTACAAGAATGCTCAAGGAACTAAGTGAGAACTTCAACAAAGAGATAGCAAGTATACAAAAGAACATAGCACATATACTAACAGCAAAGAGATGAAAAAATTTTATGCAAATGCTAATTTAAAAAGGAGGGGTAGCACTAATTATATCAGACAAAATAGACTCCAAAACAAAGGCTACAGTAAGAGACAAAGAAGGACACTACATAATGAGAAAGGGAGCAACTTAACAAGAATATGTAACTCTAATAAACATTTATGCATCCAACATAGGAGCACCTAAATACATAAAACAAATTCTGATTAACATAAATGTAGAGATCAATAGTAATACAGTCATAGTAGGGGGTTTTAACACCACATTGACATCAATGGATAGATCTTTCAGACAAAATAAATAAGGAAACAAATGGCCTTAAATGACACACTCGGCCAGATAGATTCAATTAATATCTGCAAAGCATTTCAACCCTAAGCAGAATACACATTCTTTTCTGGTGAACATAGAACATTCTATAATGGAGACCATATGTTAGGAAATGAAAAAAGCTTAACAAATTCAAAATGATTGAAATCATATCAAACATCTTCTATGACCACTATGGTATGAAACTAAAAACCAATCACAAGAAAAGAACTGGAGGCTAAATAACATGTTGCTAAGCAATTAATGGACAAGAATGAGATCAAGAAAAAATCAAAAGATACCTTGAAACTAATGAAAATGAGAACACAACAACCCAAAATCTATGGGACACAGCAAAAGTAATCCTAAAATGGAAATCCATAGCATTACAGGCCTACCTTAAGAAACAAGAAAATCTCAAATAAACAATCTAGCATTACACTTAAAAGGAACTAGAAAAAAATTCCCAAAGTTAGTAGAAGAAAGAAAACGATAAAGGGCAGAGCAGAAATAAACAAAACAAAGTCTAAAATAGCAATATAAAAGATCAACGAAACCAAGAGCTGGTAATTTGAAAAGATAAACAAGATTGATAAACCTTTAACCAGACTCATCAAGAATCAAGGATAGAAGACCCAAATAAATAAAACCAGAAGTGAAAAAGAAGAAGTAACAACTGACTCCACAAAAATACAGGATTGTTTAAAATATATATATTACAATCAACTATATGCCAACAAATCTGGAAGAAATGGATAAATTTCTAGAAACATACAATCTCCCAAAACTGAATCAAGAAGTTAAAAACCTGAAGCAATAGTCAAAAAACTTCTAGCAATAGATGAGTGGATAAAAAAAGCTGTAGCACATATATACAATGGAATTTCACTCTGCCATAAAAAAGAATGAAAGCTTACCTTTTGCAATAGGATGGATAGACCTAGAGGATAGTATTCTAAGTGAAATAAGTCAAAGAAAAACAAATACCATATGATTTTACTTATATGCATAATCCAAAGAGCAAAATAAGTAAATAAACAAAACAAAAAACAGATTCATAGATACAGAAAACAAACAGACTGGTGGCTGCCAGAATGGAAGGTGCTTAGGAAACTGGATGAAAAGATGAAGAGTTTGAAAAATACAGATTAGTACCTTAAAAATCATCATGGGGATGTAGCATACGACATAAAAAATTAGTCAATAATATTTTAATAACTATGTATGGGTATGAAAATATCAGGGGAGCACATTGTAAAGTATATGATTGTCTAACTACTTTGCTGTACACCTGAAACAAATACAAAATAATATTGAGTGTAAACTGTATTTAAAAAAAAAAAATTAAGGTAAAACTAGAAACACATTTACAGGGTAAAAAAGCAATAAAAAGTAATTGCATAAAGGTGAAGGAACACTATCTATGGGTAAAGGGAAAGTGATAGGAAAATCTAATGTAAATCCATCAATTATGTAAAGAACTCAACAAATACTCAAATTGCAAAGTGTATGAAATGATGGATACACAAACTATGTATTATTAAATTTTTAAACTTAGAAAAAGAATAAAATTCATTGAGTTCCTCCAAAATAAATATCATCAAATTGCAAACTGTATGAAGTGATGGCTGTGCAAACTATGCATTATTAAATCCTTAAGCTTAGAAAAAGAATAAAATTCATTGAGTTCCTCCAAGATAAACATAGTCAAATTGCAAAGTGTATGAAGTGATGAATGTGCAAACTATACATTATTAAATTCTTAAACTTAGAAAAAGAATACAATTCATTGAGTTCCTCTAAAATCAATTCCCAGGGAGGAAAAAAAAAAAAAAAGAAAGAAAGAAAGAAACCTATGGATGGTCAGTTGGGTGCCTAGGGAGCCCCCATGAGGTTAGTGTCAGGATGTCAGCTGGGGCTGCAGTCATTGGAAGGCTTGATACCCATTCACTCACTCACAAGGCTGTCAAGTCAATGGCAAGTGCTTCAGGAAACCTCTGTGTCTTGACACATGGTCCTCTGCAGAGGACTGCTTGAGTGTCCTCACACAAGGTAGCTGTCTTCCCCCAGGCTATGTGGTCCAAGAGAGAGCAAGACAGAAGTCTCAGTATCTTTATTACCTACCTCAAAAGTCACAATGCTGCCTTTCCCACCATCTCACTACATGTATCACAGGTCACCTCTATTCAGTGTGGGAGGAAAACACATAGGTGTGGACACTTGGTGGCGGAGAGCATCGATGATTTCCTATAGTATGGAAAGCCTAAAATCCCCAGAGCCTGAAGCGTGATAGTTTGTACACCAATCCTATGTGCTGAGTAAAAAGCAAAAGTAAAGGTTTTTACTTCCTGGGCAAAAGAAAATAAGATCACATTTTTGCAAAAAATCTCATCACTTTGGGGTGTACCACTTTACATCTTTTTTTGAGATTGCGGAGATGAAATTATGTTTTATGACACACAAGAAAGAAGCAGCAAAATGGTCGAAACGAAGGGGTTGTGGCATAAAGTTATTACTCAAAGGCTCCTAACCATTCCTCGAGTGTCATTAAATTTAATTATTTTCCAAAAAATAGTAAGCTCCATTCAATGCAAAATTTTCTTGCCCCTCTATGTCTGACAGTAACTGTCATCATGAAATAATGGTAGATTACATTTTGTTTTGGTTTGGTTTGCTTTCTGGAATGCTTGATATGATAGCACAGAGTTCCTGGAATTTCCTTCCAACCTTCTAAGGAGGTAGAAAGCCATAAGTCTAATTATAAAACAATGTTAGCCTTGTCATTGCTAGGTTACCAAGCCAGAAATCTGGCAGAGATCAACAAAGCAGTGGTTTTAAAAATATTTATATACAGTAAATCTTTGTTCAGTTGCCAAATACCTGAAGAATCAGTGCGCATTTCCACAAGGTTCATCAACATCACCAAGTAATATTTTCTAAGCCCTCCCTTTCTCTTGAACAATCAACTTCTTCAAATTCAAGAGATGATTATGACAGAATATCCCACCAGAACATAACAGACATTTTTCTAGGCTTCCAGGAGATATCAAGAAAGTGAAAATCCAACCCTCCAAGAGCAAGCTAATCTTTGCTCAGTATGGGAAACCTCTTAGGTCTAGGTCTATTGGGGTGGCGGAGTGGTATTTACACCCTCCTCCCTTTGTCAACTTTCGATAAGACATAAAACTCAGCGATACAGGAATTCAACTACGAAGCCTCTTCGTTACTCTTCACTTTCCACCTCCCCAACCCTTTGCTTTCTGGGAACCTCACATCTCTGGAGGGCAAGTACCTGGTTCTAGGAATATATCTCCCTCCAAATCTTCAATGTTCAGAATCTCATTCTGTCTAAATCTTCCCCAAATCCACTCAACACGCGTTGTGAGCCTGTTCAGGCCTTGCTTTCATATTGTAGACCCTTCACCCTGCAGATGTTGCAGTTTTATGGTAGACAAAGGCAAATCTCAGCCCCTGATGATTCATGCACAAAGGGTGTGTCTGTCCTGGGGACAAGGAAGGACAACCTTCCCCAACAGGAGAACTAGGGTGGCAGGAGCAACAGCTTTTTCAATGGGCTCTTTGAACTTTGTTCTTTTCCTAAGGAACAAAAAAGGAATCCCACCCCTTCCACACTAAAGACTCAATGAATATCTTTTATCCTATTTGTATGCATTAAGTTCTCCTTTTATTTATCCCTCAAATCACTCAGAATTTAAAAATAGAAAAGGAACAAGGCACAATGCAAAAACAGCTCAGTTGACAAAGCAGAAAGCACTTAGTATAGCCTATCTTGAAATATCTAAATTTCCCAAAGACATCTTTCTTTTTTAATTGAGATGCAATTGACATATAACATTATATTTGTTTCAGGTGTACAACATTATGACTCAATATTTGCAGGTATTGGGAAATCATTACTTCAATCAGTCTACTCAACACCTGTCACCACACTTAGATACAATATTTTTTCCTGTGATGAGAACTTTTAGAATCTCCTCCTTGAAACTTTCAAATAAACAATGCAGTATTGTTAACTGTGGTTAGCATGCTGTACCTTACATCCCCAGGGCTTGTAACTGAACATTTGTACTTTTTAACCCCCTTCATCCACTCCCACCCCCACCTCTAGCAACTACCAACCTGTTCTTTGTATCATGAGTACAGTTTTGTAGGGTTAAGATTCCATACGTAAGTGAGATCACATGTTATTTGCTAAAGGCAGCTTTCTATATTGTGGATTAACAACCTTTAAACCTTCCATTTAAAAGCAATTTTATTTTT
>PVIW01000625.1:237565-435932 GCA_004026585.1 Noctilio leporinus
CTCCCCACCCACCCATTCCCCCAAAAGTCAATCCCACCTGTTGTCCATGTCCATGGTTCCTTTATACTAGGTTCTTGTCTAAGCTGCTCCCCTTTCTTGCCTCTGCCTCCCCCCTCCCCCAATCCCCTTTCCCCCTGACCACTGAAGGCCTATTCATTGTATTCATATATTTGGTTCTGTTTTGCTTGTTGTTAGTTTTGCTCATTATTGTCCTGTAATGGGTGAGATCATGTGATATTTCTCCTTCACTGACTGGCTTATTTCACTAAGCATAATACTCTCCAGTTCTTTCCATGTTGTTGCAAAGGGTACAAGTTCCTTCTTTCTTTCTGCTATATAGAATTCCATTGTGTAAATGTACCAAAGTTTTTGGATCCAATCATCCACTGATGGGCACTTAGGCTGTTTCCAGCACTTGGCTATTGTATATAGTGTCGCTATGAACATAGGTGTGCATAGGTTCTTATGAATTGGTGTTTCAGGATTCTTTGGGTATAGTCCAAGAAGTGGAATTGCTGGATCAAAAGGCAGTTCCATTTTAAAGAATGTATGGATTACATAAATACAAAGGTTCATGTAGAAGTATTAACCTTCCACACTTTTTTAAAAAAGATTTTGTTCATTGTTTTCAGAGAGAAGGGCAGAGAGGGAGGAAGAAAGGGAGAGAAATGTCAATGTGTGGTTGCCTTTCACCTGCCTCCAGCTGGGGACCTGGCTGGAGACCTGGCTTGCAACCTGGTTATGTGCCCTGGCTGGGAATTGGACCAGTGACCTTTGGGTTCACAGGCTGGTGCCTTGTCCACTGAGCCACCAGCCAGAGCGCCTTCCACACTTTTTTGTCCCTCTTTCCTGAATTAAGGGACTCACTCTCCTATGCCATCTTTCCACCTGTCAGTCCATAAGATCAAAAGTGACACAGATGTCCCCCAGTTTCAAAGGCAACTTTGCCCTGTGGGACTATTCACTTTTCAAATGGGACAAAGTTACGAGAACCTAAAATCTTTAAAGAATAAAAAAAAAGGAAGTGTCTGAACAATACAGGGGGAGGGGCACAAGTAAGTTTACAGTTGTGAGTATATGAAGCATAGAGTTTATTCTTGAATTGTTATTTGTTAATTATTGTATTATTTTCCATACAAACAACTGTCAACCTACCTTCGCACCATCCTGTATAGCAATGACCAAACCATGGACAGTAAGGTCCTTTACCTCACTTGAAAAAGAACAATTTAAAATGCACTTGCTATTGCAGCAATTGCCCTGTGTGTGCCAGATGTTTCTCCCCGCCACCCTAACCCCTGCTTTGGGCCACAGTGAGTGCTTACCATGGACACGCCATTAATGAGGCTTCCCTGCCTCTGGCTTCTGGTTGAGTCCTGTCAGGGGAGGGGCAGTGACAGAAGAAGAGAAGACGCAGGTCACATGTTCTCCTCCCTCTCCCTCCCCCTTCCCTTCTACCAAAGATCCCTCCTTCCTTCCCTCTACCAAAGGTCATGGCTCCTCATAGGCATTCCCACCCCTCTGCTACTGTTGCATTTCCACTGGGTTCCAGGAACCAATTCCTCCCCTAACCTTCAGTCCTTCTTGCTGATCCTGGGATGGTTTTGCCATCCTTTGTCTGCAGACACATCTGTAAATTACCCATTCATGAAACTCGTCCATGGCCCCTTTGGAGGGTACCATCTGCTTCATGCAGTTACCGTGACCAGTACAGCATGTGATGGACGTTTTTAGCCTTCAAGTCAATGCCTCAAGCATTTCACTCATTTCCAAATGAAAAGTAAATGACAGAGGAAAAGGAAAGCCAACCATGGTGGGGCATAACTTTACATAACCAATAAAATGATGCAGGCATTGCTGCAAAGAAAATTAAAGAAGTGTGCTGTATTGTATCCATTATTTAATTGAGACAATAGGAATGGAATGTGAGAAAAGCAAGAATATTTGTCAAGTTCAGGGTCCATGATAATCACAGACTGCTACATACTGTAACCATGTGAGTAACCACACTGGGTATGACATACCTATGTACCAGTCCTACTTTTAGCAAAACACAGGAAACTGGCAAGCCTTAGAAGTTAGAAACACACGTTGTCAATTATTTTATTAGGCCTGATTTTAAAAGAAAGTTTTCTGTAATCATACGCATCTCACATTATTTTGTTCATCTCTGAAATAATAGCTTATGAATAACATGTGTGAGAGAAGTAATAGTTGCATTTTTACAGGAGATTTGATTCTTTCTCTCAGCCAAACCGGTTTAAATTTCCTGGAGGCGAGGAAGAGTAGGGATGCTCACAATTGAAAAGAACTCAGGAAAACAGAATTGAATGAATCACAGTTTACTTTTTGATTCTTTTAAGCATTGTCACCATCACTGGTTTATGTCTGTCCTTCTTTTATGTTTTTATTTTAATAAAATGACTACCCATGTACCTACCCACCATCTTAACCAAGAACTAAAATATTAGTGATGTATCTTGAAGCTCATGAACCTCCTCCCATCTGCTCAGCATCCTCAGGTCTCAAACCCTTCCATTTGCTCTGCCTTGGCCCCTACCCACGCCTGACCAACTCACCTGGGCTACCAGGTGACCCCAACAGGGTTCATCAGGGTCAGATGTCCCCTTGACTGTCTACTGTGCAGCCAGGCCAACCCCTGGCACACCTAGGTTTCTAGTTCCTCCTGATGGAAGGTCACAATGAATGGCATGAGCTCTAGCAACTTGAGCATCTTTCAAATAGGCTAGGTGACACAACATGGAAGCACAAGGACTTGGACTTCTCATGGGCAAACCAAAGATGGGAGGGCCCTGTAAGATAAATTCCCTCTTCATCCTCCTTCTGTACAGCTTTCCAGAGAACAGGACACAACTGTCTAGTGACCTACTGCACTTCCTCATGGCTCATCTCAAAGTGGTGGTGGATAAGGCTGGCATCACTTTGTGCCTTAGACTATTCAGGCTGCCACAACAAAGGACCACAGAGTGAGTGGCTTCAACAACAGAAATGTATATTCCCACAGTTCTGGAGACTAGAGGTCTGAAGTCAAGGTTTTCTCTGAGGTTTCTCTCCTTGGCTTGTAGATGACCATCTTCTCCTGTGTCTTCACATATGTCCACACATATCTGTGTCAAAATTTCTCCTTATAAGGGTACAAGTCTTACTGAACTAGGGCCCATCTTAAAGACCCCACTATTTCTTTAAATCTCCAAACATGATTGCATTCTGAGGTAACATGGGTTAGAACTTCAACATATGATTTTGGAAAGGGGTGGGAGGTGGGACACAATTCAGCCCGTTACACCTTATATGGCTTCATATTTTTTGTTTCGCTTCCATTTTTTTCTCAGTCCAGGTGCCCTGGATTTTAACCTCCCCAATAAGCACCAATACTTTCATCCTTGACTCCAGCAAGAATCGGGCTAATACAAGCGATCCATCCATTCACCTGTGGGTTTCTTTCTTTCCCCTGCCCTTGCCCACCCACCAGACTGACCAACATCCTGAACTCAGTGTTTAACATTCCCCTTTTCTTCATTTTGTACTTACAGATTGTGACGATAATATTTTCTTTAGTTTTTCTGGTTTGGGAAAGTTATAGTTATACTATATGTTGAATTCTGGCACTTTTGCCACTCAACATTATGGTAATAAAACTCATCTCTTTGATGTAAACAACTATAATTCATCCATGTGCACTTGATCCAGATTATCCCATTGTAAGAACAAACCACAGTGTTTATGTTATTTTGTTGAAGGACATTAGGTTGTGTTGTATAAACAAGGCAGATGGCCAAGCAGCACAAATAGGCCTCCCAGAGAGCATTTGTTGGGGACACTTGGGGGAAACAAGCAGCAGAGGAGATGGAGGTCCCCTGTTATCTCAGGCAGTAAGCAGAGGTCTACCAGAGCCCAGGTTCAGACTCCAGCAGGGAGTCTCTAATCCTGTGGGGCTTCTCTGCTGCCTGATTAAGGAAGAATCAGGCCCTTCTTGGCATGACCCGCAGATGTGTTCACAGCTGAGTGGCACTGCCAACTGGCAGCATGATTTGCTTCATTAGCGTCCATGATGAGGGAAAGACCAGCCCTTCTCTCCCCGGGTAGCCCTAGGAAAGTCAAATCTAAGCCTTGCATTCAGTCAGATTTTATTACCCTAGATAATGGGTCATAGCCAATTTCCAGGGAGCTCTGCAGGAACCCAACTCCTTTTCAGGGTTACCATCTGTGAAGGGTCAGTCTTTGACATTTTAGCATTTACCTCTCAGCTAGTTTTGTTCTCCAGAACATATACCCAGGAAAGAAATCGCTGGCCCTACGATATAGGAATATTTAAGGCTAATTTCATGGGAGCAATGCATAGGAGGTCCCACTGATCCTCCCAGTAGCTTCCAGTTATTTCGTTTTAGCCAATCAACCAGCTATAGAAGAGTATCTCCCTGCAATTTTGATTCAGAGTTCCATGATGACTAATGAGTGTTTTTCCATGTACATATGGGACATGTGCTTCTTTTTTGTGAAATGCTTTTTGCTCATGTTTATACTGATTTGTTATCTATTCTCTATGTATAGTCTTATTTTCTTTACAGCATCTTTTGATGTACAGAAGCTCTTAATCTTAATGTTCTTGAATTTATCAATGTTTTATTTTACAGTTGGCCCTTTCATTTTCTTAGGTGAGAAATCCTTCCCTATCCCAATGTCATAAAAATACATAAACTTTGAAATGAGGCATGGACCAAATAATAATCATAATGGAAATGAAACATTAGTTGGAACTGAATAATAATGAAAACACTACACATCCAACCTTATGAAATACAACAAAAGTAATGTTTTGAGGGAATTTGGTAGTCTTAAGTGTGAATATTAGAAAAGTTTTATGTTAATGAGCTATGCATCCAACTTAATAAGCACAGTAGATATAGTCAAAATATTGTAATAGCTACGTATGATGCCTAGTGGGTACTAGAGTTATCAGGGGATCTTGTTTCCAAGTTATATAAATGTCTAACCACTAAGCTGTACATCTGAAACTAATATAAAATAAAATTGGATATCAACTGAAATTAAAAGAGAGAAAAAATAAAGGTTTTATTTTTGTTTTAAAAAAAAGGAACATAGCACAGACTATGTTCCTCACCCTTTCCCAACCTCTCCTGCTGTTCAGGTGGCCATGATGCTCATTTCTAGCCCAAGTTGTTTATGCAGTTTCACTTTCTCATGTCCCCATACATACCCCATTCCACCAGATGGATAATGCTGGGGTAAGTTTGAAGCCCCAATTTGGAGAAACCATAAGACCATAAGATAGAAGTGGCCTGAGTCACCAGTTGGTGGAGGGCTGCTGGGGAGCATTGCCTAGCCTGGAACATCCACAGTGTACTTCGCACGAGGAAGATGTAAACTTGTAGTGTGTTATATCAGAGATATTGGGATTGTTACCCCATGAGCCTAATACAAGCCTAAACACACACACACACACACACACACACACACACTATATATATATATATATATATATATATATATCCAAAGGAAAGAGAAGGAAGGGGAAAATAAAAGAGCAGAAATCAATGAAGTGGAAAACAAAGAAGCAGTAAAAGGGCTCAACAAAGGGACTGCTGTTCCTTCTTGAACTTTAGCAAAGACATCAGATAATGACTCAACTCTGTTCTTCGTTTCTTTGCCAAAAGGGTTTTCATCTCCCCACTCTATACAAAAGAACAACCCACTGAAAGCCTACTTTTGTAGAGGCTGGACTTTGTTGTTTATCCTCTAGTTGTCAAAAAAATGTACTGCGTTTTCTCCCATGGCAGGAACCAAAGGGTGGGAGATGGACTGAGCAAAGAGAGCGAAGCTGGGGAACTGTGGTGACTGTGGTCTGAGGTGCATGGGGAAAAACAAGGTCAAAGTGCAGAGCAAGGGGCTGCAAGTCAGAGTGAAGGTGCAAGGGGAAAAAAAGGCACAGCGAGCTTCAGGGGTGCTGGAGGGCTCAGGGCCCGGCTCCACAGGAGAGAAGACAACAGCAGAGCATTGTCATTTGTATAATCGGGAATTTTCCACTGTCAATACAGGATTCAATCCATTTCCCCTATAGTAAGTGTCATTTATATTTTAGTCAATTCTACAACAGGGCTTTGACAAAACACCCACATGTATTCATCAGGCAAAAACAACAACAAGGTCCAGTAATTATTGTTAACTGAAATTTGCAAAGCAGTTTCTTTAATCATTTGAAATTTCTCATGTTTACTTTTTTTTTTTTTCCTTGTTGGAATGGCAGGAGAGTTGGCCGTCTCCTGCTACTTGTCATCTTTTTGGAGTGCAAGGTGCCTGGGGGAGCAGAATTTCTGCATGTTTTTAGACATCGACAAAGTAGGATCTCACAGCCTCGGGTGAGCTCCATGTAGCAGTGAGCAAAGGACAACGTTCTTCTACAACCAGACTCTGAGTCTTCCATGGTACCAGTTCGTTATCTCTAAAATCCACCAATATTCTCAGTGGTTCCACCACTCTGCCTCTCGGGATGAAGGTTCTTAGCAATATTTAACTATCTAGTCAACAGCCTCAGGATTTATATACTTGGTTTTCGAACGTCCAAATTACGCTCCTTCAACTAAACATCATGCAACTGGAATGAATGGTCTTCCATCTTCTCTAAATTTATAGGAACATTCTTTTGCCCCTACCCCCCACTATTACTTTTTCTATGCTTAATTTAAAACCGCCTGTATAAGTCTTAATGAGTCCTCTGTAGACTTCTGAAAGCACTCACATTCTCAGCAGTTCGTGTAATCCTGTAACCAGAGAAGCTGTTGTTAATGGCCAAGGTTTATTCTCCCTATAAATATGATTGAGTTCTGACACCTGGTATAATGTTTTTCTTTAGAATGAGAGCCAATGTAATGAAAGTCTATATGTGGTAGTCTGCAAAACTAATAATAATAATAATAATAAATAAATAAATAAAACAAAAAACCTTAATATAAAATCTTTTTCACAGAAAACCCTAAAACTTTTTCTAATTTTTTTTCTGAATACGAGGTCATTAATTTTACCATCTAGTTACTTCAATAATATTTGCTCTACCTACCAAGTGAGCTATACAGGAAGGCTTCAGAAAGGCTCATAAACTCATAATCCAAGCTGGAGAGCTAAACATCTAATGACAGGATGAGTTGGTGCTATAGAAAAACAGGAGAAATCAATTACGTCTGTCCAGAGTAGGGTCAAGAAGAGCCTCATAAAAATGAGCTTGGGGGTCAGTCACCTGAGAAAGATGAGCCCATCCCCAGGATTGATAAATATAGAACTAAGGGCCATGCAAAGGGTGTAAGGGGGAACATCGGCTACAATTATCCAGTTGTGTGTCAGTTAAAAGTAACCCACAGCCTGAATCTTGGACTCCAGCACTTGTATTTTATGTTGTCTGAAAATTATAATTCAATTAACATCAAATAGAATACATACTACAGGGGCTTCAGTGGCCTTTCTTCATTGAGAAATATGGAAAAATGGCATTTCCAAGTAAAACATAGTCCTCTAAACAAGGTTAGCTTAATTAAATGCTCTTCGCTTAAATACCCTACAAGCAGAAAAAGCAGCAAACCTTGAGAGGTCTTGGTTTAATTATTTTCTTTTCCAAAATTGGGTCCTACTTTTTTTTTTAAAAGATTTTATTTATTATTTTTAGAGAGCGGGGATGGGAGAGAGGCAGAGAGGGAGAGAAACATCAATGTATGGTTGCCTTTCACCTGCCTCCAGCTATAGATTTGGCTGGAGACCTGGCTTGCAACCTGGTCATGTGCCCTGGCTGGGAATCGAACCAGTGACCTTTGGGTTCGAAGGCCAGTGTCTAAATAGCCAGGGCTATTTTTTTTTTTAATTGCTCATCTGATCTGAATGACCGTGGCCAGCCCTTATGTACCCCTGGCCTCGCCATGATGAAATGCCAATTTGGGTAATCCACGATGGCCTTCCCTTTCCCTAGGAGTTAAACAGATCATTTCCTAGGAGATAAACCAATGAGAAAAATCAAATTTGGGGTTTATCATTGGGTGTCCAGGGACGTAAGGTGAAATCCAGGGAGGGAGGCACTTAGAACAAAATGCAACTGTGACACAAGGCAGAACAGAATTGAGCTTTATCAGAAAGAAAAAGGAAGAAAAACACATGGTCTCCCAACTTGCCTTCGTGATCTGCTAGGCTGAATGGTAGGAAATGCTGATTATGGACGTTTTTTATTTTAATTGATTCTACCTAACAGAGGGAGACAACACAAGAGCTCAAGCCAGGAAGAGGCTGGGAAACTCACCTTAAAAAGCGTAGCCACAGCTCCACCTGATTCCTGCAGCACAGATACATAAACCATGACTCACGGGCAATCAGGGCCCCTCTCAGTTCATGGAAGTCTTTCCAGAAACAGCTTTCGCAACTACTGTATCTGTATTAGCTAAGTACCTGCTGGTCTGGGTGCTCACAGTCTGGCTGGTACACGGTACGTGCCCAGATGGTTGGAAGCCAGGCACAACTCAATAAACCAAAGGAAAGCCGAGCCTAGCAACCATTTTCCAGTTCCCTTTCTCTCTCCCATGGTTTCTATCCCAGTTTCTCCCTGGACCTTCCAAAGCATTCGTTGGGTGAGGCATCCCAAAGGACAGCCTTTTTCGGCTTCCACAAAGGCAACACAATTCATTAGTTTTATATTTATTTGAGTTCTTTTTCATGAGAATTTCAAAATAGGAACCATTCTACATGATTCCTTGGTTTCTTTTTTTTCTTTTTTTAAAATTTTATTTATTATTTTCAGAGAGACGGGTAGGGAGAGAGGCAGAGAAGGGGAGGGACATCAATGTATGGTTGCCTTTCACCTGCCTCCAGCTGCAGACCTGCCTGGAGACCTGGTTTGCAACCTGGTCATGTGCCCTGGCTGGGAATTGAACCAGCAACCTTTGGGTTTACAGCCTGGCGCCTTATCCACTGAGCCACCAGCCAGGGCCTTGATTCCTTGGTTTCTAACCATAGGAAACACAGCAGGTACCACTTCAAGTCAGGGATGAAAAGTAAAAAAGGGAGAAGTCATTCAGGCACCCAGGAGGTGGGGAAAATGCTCAGGGTTCCTTTGTTTTCTTACATCATTTTGTTGAAGGAAGCAGAGGGGATTAAAGAGAGAAAATATTCTAATGGTAAATTGGGCTATGTTAAAATAATGTTCCATTATTCTGAGTCCAAACATAGACTTTAATGGTTTCTTTTATTTTTCTTTTTTTGCATTTTTTTTATTGTGCCACAACTTTAATGGCAATGAGTTTGTTGGTTTTTTTAAAAATTAATTTATTATTTTTCAGAGATGGGAAGGGAAAGAGGCAGAGAGGGAGAGAGACATCAATGTATGGTTGATGTCTCTGCCTCCAGCTACAAACCTGGCTGGGGACCTGGCTTGCAACCTGGTTATGTGCCCTGGCTGGGAATCGAACCAGCAACCTTTGGGTTTGCAAGCCAGCACCTTATCCACTGTGCCACCAGCCAGGGCCTATGGTTTCTCATGTTCTGGCTCAGCCAAACCTTCTGAGTAACTCAGATGGGTACCACTAAAAACCATGCTTCCAGGCCACAGACTGCAGAACAGCCTCTGACAGCATGACAATGGCATTATTTTGCTGGTTAGGGACAAGAGAATGAGCCATTTCCTGTTGACTAGTTCTGAATGCCTTATTTACCAGAGGTTGAGAGGCATAAACACAATAACGAACATATTGCAACAAGAGTCAACATCTGTTAAGTGCTGTGCGGTAGACTACACTAAGAGCCTTACAAATATTAATGCCTTTAATCCTATAAGCCTATCAAGTGGATTCTATTATTATCCCTGTTTCATAGATAACTGGGGAGCAGAGAGATAAGTCACCAGCTTCAAGATGCAGGGTTTATAAATGGTAAAGTGGGATGGGCAGCTGGATTACCTGACTTCAAAAGCTCAACCCCCAAATGCTTCCAACTACTCAAAGCCAATTTCCAAAAGTCAAAGACTTTCAAATTAGTATTAATTCTTGAAATCCACTCATTCGCATCCTGACATGGCCTCAGCTGAAATGATTATATATATAGAACCCAACCCTCACAGAAAGAAAAGGACAGCTTTTTATTTCGAAGACAGTATTACCATGTATTTGTCAGAGTATAGAGGCAGCCAGGGTGGAATGTGCTAATGAATCCGGTCAGAAAAACAGGATGTGGCAGGAACGCTCCTGAGAAAAACTCCTGCTGGGACATGGAAATTAACCTGGGCAGAACGGAATGCTGGGAACCCATTTGTTCACCCTTATTGAACCATGTGACTTGCAAGTTTAAAACTCTGGCAGACATCTTCAATGGGACCCCTACAGTCCCTTAAGGGCCTTGAAGGCCAGGGGTCTCCACTCCCCTGCTCCTGAGGCCCTTCAGGGGAGTCCAGGAGCAGCCTGTTCACTCCCCCTCTCCCTTTTCCTCCTCATCAATCCTCAATAAACCCAATACCGGTTCCCATACTGACCTCCAAATGAGCTCTCAGAGCAAGGCTGCCCTGCCAATATTAAACTTCACTTTTAAAGCTCTTTCATAATTAAGATAAATCAAAATGTTCAGACCAGGATCTGCCAAAATGATGAAGGAATGTTGCAAAATCCGGTCTTTGTCACCCTAAAAATAAAATTCCAGTGTAAGTCCCTTTTCATGGGTCTGGTCAGAGGAAAAACACGGGGAAATAATGTTTTCCCCAATGTTTTCACTCCTTTTAATCTTTTCCTGAAACATTTGCTCCAGGACAGAGAAGAGAAAATGATGAGAATATTCATAACCTTAGCTCTGAAAGGATTTCAGAAAGGCTGTATCCCTTCTGCTTAAAATACCTTTGGGGATTATATCGTCATTTGCCCCTCCAGTGACAGTTTCATGACTTTCCAGACAAACAAGCAGCTCAGTAAAGGAGGGTGTGCTGTTTGCTGCCGGCCTGACATGCACCCTCAGCCTTGAACTGTCTTCCTTGGAGCCGTGACACCAGAGTGGTTAGTGGGGCCCCAGGAGAGACTAGGATTAAAACCCTTTCAGATGGGCAGCACACAGAAACAGTTGATCAGCTCAAAAGATGAGCTTCTTAAACATTGCCATACATTTTCAGAATATGTCTAGGAATGATCAGGTTGTGACCAGGATGTATTTAGTTGCTAATAACCCCGCACCATGTGCATTTTTATCAAAGGGGAACAGAGTAGGTACTCAAAGGTTCTCAAAGACTGCGTGACAGCCTCCTGGCTGAGTGACATTGTTTTGATTAAGAGATTAAATTTTATCTCTCCTCTTTCCAAATCAGTAAACCATAGACCATTATTGCAGAAGGAATTTTATAGTAAGAAAAAAATTCTTGAAGGGGGCAGAGGGAAGGAAAAAGGGGATGGATGTAATAAAGCAACAATAAAATTAAATTTAAAAAAAAAGAAAAAATTATTTCCCACACACACACACATGCATGCACACACAATTTGAAGCAGACCTCACATCCCTAAAATTAGAGAAAAACATGGCCCCATAGCTAATCTGAATTTCATGCAGTCTCTTTTTCCTTTACTTATGCTGAACCTTGCTTTTGTCAACAATTGTTAAACCAGTGCACTTCCCAGCAATAATTCTGGTCAATAATAAATAAAACCCTAAAGATAAAACCTAGCCATTGAGAAATTTCCAGAAAATTATAAAGTGAATTTTATAATAAGGTTAGTTTTCTTCTAATCCCATATCCTACAGGTTATAAAATCTATTTGTAAGTCCATTTAGGTATCACCAAACATGGACTATGGTCCTACTAGGCTTGATTCTCCACATAAAGCCTTCCATATGGTTGAAGAATGATCGATCAGCTTCTAAGCACTCCTTAAGCCAGTTTTTAATCAATAGAGTTTTAAATACTCAACTTCTAGGTGATCGACATAAACCCATAAAAAAATTACACAGAGAGTAACTCCCAAAATGAATAAAATTCTATTCCAATGGCCAAGTCAAAAAGTTGCTTCACCAGAAGCCCACCTTTCATATGATCTCCAAGGAAGTGGCTTGCAGTGGTCTGTCTCATCCCAAAGGGAATGATGCAGTGATTCTCTCCACAAGGGCGGGAGCAAAAGTGAATGACTTGTGGGTAAAGACTGATCAGAGATACACCGGCTGGAAACATCCAAACCAGGCCTAGAGGACTATCCCATTCCTGTCATGGTGGCCAAAGAGCAACCTCATGGTTATTCTCTGCCGGTACTATTCAAATGTCAGAGATGTACTTACTCAAGCTCTTTAGGGGATGAAAGGTGTAAATACCTCTTAGTTTTTGCTCAGGGCTAACAAACTAACACTGGGGATCATACATGGACCTCGGGCCAGAGGAGGCAACCACCAGTGCTTTCAGTGGGGCAAACAAACAGTAACAAAAACAGCCCCACGGAACTGATTCTCCTCTGGTGAGAACAATGAAGGAGAGAGAAGCAGAGGTAGAAAACTGATAAGCTCCTAACATGAAAATGAAAACGCTACTTAATGATGATCCCGGACGTTTTAAGTCACTTGTTCTCATTGGGCAGCATGGCTCCCTAGAGGTGGTTTTGGAAATAGAGGGCGTTTGAGGTGCTCATGATGGGACCACAAGCCACGCAATAGATGGAACATGGGTCCTGCACAAGCCCTATGGTTTAGATCCCTCACAACGAAGAACTGTCCCCATGAGCACAAGTTTCCGTTGCCTCACCAAATAGTCATGTGGGTGGAAACCTAGTTTAGAATCACCTGAGGTCACAATCTTATTTCTATCTATAAACACACATGGAATTCTTCACCCAGTCTTAATATATTGGATTTTTCAGGAAAGCAATGAGAATATCCTATACGCAAGGTGAAGAATATGACCAAGGACCAGAACTAGGTTGCTTCAGCTTTAACCCCAGCTCAGCTGATATCTGCTGCATGCCCTTGGGTACCTCCAGAGATGGAAAATGGGAAAGCCAGCGGCACCCACTTGACAAATGCTGTAAGGATTTAGATTGGGCACTCAGGAAGCAATCTGCATGTTGCTATTGTAGGCTTCTGTTTTATCGAGAGCTTTATCAAGAATTGGCCATGTTTTAGAAAATCTAATTGCTGACATCAATCTGCTCCTGGTGTTCAGTTGCCAATACAGCATTCCTATATTGGTTGCATTTGTAGCTGTCATGTTCCTGGTGATTTTACATCGAGATGCAGGTATGTGCCTTGTTTCATTTTTCACTACATCTTGTAATAGAGTCATGTTCAAGCATTTACACACTAAAATAATTATTTCATTAAAAAATGTTTATATGTTTATATTGACTTATATTTCAGTTAGGGAATTAAATTGATGTGTGTGGTATAGAGGCCAGTTACATGGCCTATTAATTTCATTTTGGGAAAGTGAATGGGGCGACACATTTAGGTGCAAAGGTAGACTTTATCATCCTGTATTTTCATTTAATGATTGCAGTGCTATTATAAAATATCTATTATTAAAAGAGGTGAGTGTTGAATTTGGTCTGGTATTTTTAGAAATCACTGTTTCGAAGTATCATGTCAAAAAGTGTTGTTCTGCATCTTCATATGCTAACAATGCCTGTCCACCGTTCAACCTGGGTTACTACGGAGGTACAGTTTTCATTAAATTTCTAGGAAATTATTATGAAACTATCATCTATGTATCTCGACAACAGAGACATATACAAACTGTTTTTTTTGCAGCCCTCTATTTCTTAAATACAATTCAGGAGAAAACGCCAAATAGAAATAAAAATGAATCTGTGGAGGCTGACCGAGGAAGGTAGAGAACCCAGGAAGTTGTCCGGCCTTCCCTGGGGACTTCAGGGAACTGTCTGGAAAACATCCAGTAGAGTAATTTAAGTTGGGAATTGCCTAGAGTGGAAGCTGACTTCTGCAAATTCAATTGATAGCAAGTGGCCTTTTCTCTGTGAAAAGGAGCTTAATCTCCACCTAAGACCTCCAAAGCTCTGGTGCTCATTCTGTCCTCTTCTGTTAGGCAGGAAGTGAGAGGAAGTGCTACCACCCCACTTTCTGGGCAGGAGGCCAGCTCACACTAACAGTAAATAGGCGAGGCTGCAGCTCCTCCTTTCCCTCAGCTCCCCTAGTCCCCACCCCCGCCTGGCCCAGACATCCAGTCCCAGTGAGTCACACAGCCCAGCCTCCGCTGCCCCTGCCTGGGCGAGCTCCTTTCCAAGTCCCGTGAAACACCATATTCTCAACTGCTGTCCTGTGGAGGGGGACAGGCCAGGCCTGACAGAACTCAATCCCACTAATCCGCGAGGGTGGGGAGTTGGTTTCACCTCACCAGAGCCATTTTAGAGGGAAGATATTACTCACTTCAGGGAAGCTCCAATTCACTGAATTTCAGGATGTTCAGCAAAATGAACATTTCAGGGGTGGTGGAGGACAGGTGTTTTCAAATAGGGGATACCAGCTCTGCTTGAAGATACACCTCAGAAAATTCCCCAAAGGAGATGTTACTTCCACATGCTTCCTCAGTGCCCCCAGGTCTAACGTGTGCAACCCCCAATTCTTGGGAGGTTCACTTTGGTTTTGCTGGCAGAAGCCATGGTGGTCACCGTTAAACCTGAAACCGCCTGGGGCATCCTTTTTTGTTCGCTTCGTGGATGGCGCAAAACAGAAGTAGTTCCATTACATGTGACTAAGAGTAAGAAAAATATACAACTATATTTAAAACACTTAAATTAACAAGATAGTACTTTGCCATTCTAACAAAATATCATACATTCAGTTTAAACAAGAGTTAATATCCAGACACACTTTTCCAAAATACCTGATGCTACTTGAAAATCTGTGACCGTGAGACTTTCCAAGATATTTCTAATTCGCCAAATATGTAATATTGAAGAACTGCCCGTTCTTTTCTGGAAGATAGACACCGAACAGGTCAAAATGCGCGCTGATGTGTCTTTCACAAACTTAAGTCCCGTTGCTTCGTTTTTCTTATGATACTTTGGCTGTCAGCAAATCTTATAGCTTCTTTTCCCTCAAAGGCAATAACCTATAACAATGACACCCCTCAGAACAATACACTTCTCTGTGTACAATAAACCCTACCTCAATGTGTTTCTTTATTAACCGACCTACACCGAGATCGTTACAAAAATGGAGCGAACCAAAGGTAATAGGTCTACACTTCCACCCCTGCGCTGGGAAAGGGAACCGCAGACAGTGCTGAAACACATTATTTCAAAATCAAAGCTACTGCTCCACTTACAAATGTGGTTTATAGCTTGAAAACTCAAAATGAAAATGTTTTCTCCACTGGCTTTTACCGTTGAACACATTACAGGTGAACACGCAGGATCACAAACCAACATGTCTGCGCGACAATGGCCACCAACGTTCTCCCACCCCCAACACAATGATGCCCCAGTTCCACCGATGGACCCCAGCACTCCTGGCAGGGGCTCGATTTGTAGTGAGACTCCACGTTCTGACTCCAAGGAAGCAGGAAAAGCCAACTCTGCCCATCTCTTCCTACAAGCCAGCCCCTAAGACCCTCTGGATTTGTTCCCACCCACTTCCTTCCACGTTCCAAGAAGGGTGGCACGCCAATTTCCAAAAATAAGATAAAACGAATCTGCAAAAGGTGTCTACATAATACTGTGCATGAAAATCAGAACAGGTCGTCCATGGAGGAAGCAAGGCACTTGGGGGCAGGGGTGGCGGGGAGTCCAGGACCGCAGGGCTCAGTGAGTCAACAGTTTCAGGCGAGTAAACCAGCTGACCAGCAGGGACGGTTCTGCAGACGAGGACTTGCCCCCGGAGGAGACAGATTTCTTTTTGGTCCCTTCCTCCTGGAAAGGCATCGTGGCGCTGCTGTGGAGATCTGAACTGAGGTAGCACCTGCTGCCTCGGATGTAGTCGGCTCGGACCAGCTGCCTCTCCGTGGTGGGCCTGGAGAACCGGTATGGCGGGGAAGAGCTCTCTTCAATGATCGGAGGGATCCGTTCGTTACTGAAATACCGACACAGGGCCTCCTCGCCTGCTTTCAGACAAAGACCACAAGTCCGTTAAAATAAGTGGGCCCGAAGCCTACCGAAACTTCCAATAACACCCTGCCCTCCTCCCAGGGATGAACTGCAAGGCCTCGCTGATGGCCAGCCCCTCTCACCTACCCACCCAGTGTGCAGAAAGCAGAAATGGATGAAGGCCATCATGCATCAGGCTGCTTTCACACCTGAGAGGGGACAGGTGACCAGAGCCGGGTCAGAGAACCTGCCTTTCTTCACCAGTCTAAGATCTTCATAATTATACTTGAAACCAAGAAGCAAAGAGAGGAAGCTTTGTAATTCCATCACTCCTTCCCCATCTGTCCTTCCACAATGTCTGCAGCACACAGTATGTGCTTCTAGAACATGCTTCTTATTTGGGGGCAGCCCTAGGAGCATTCAGAAAGGTGGAGGTGCCTTCAGTTGTCACCCTGAGTGAAGAGCGGATGCTAGTCACCTTTAATGGATGGAGTCCAAAAAATTTCATGCTCTGCAAGTTTCATGCTCAGGACATTTCCCAGCAAGAAAGGCTGATCCCACCCAAGATCCTAGTAAACACCACTGGGACTGGAGTAGGGTACTTATGAAACTGAATGGAATTTACAATGCAGGGCACTTTGGCATTGTTTTGACCAAAATATCCCACTCCTAAAAGTGTGCGAAGATCTATGCACAAGGGTGATTACTGAAGTATTATTTATGACGGGAATGTGGGGATAAAAATAGAAATAACCTCAATGTCCAACAATGACTAAATAAATAGGCATTATAGCCATAAGAGGAATTACTAATGCAGCTATTAAAACTATGTTCTAGATAATAATCAGCTTACATAGTATTAGTGAACACCTATTTCTTCCATTCTGCACATTTTCTCTAAATATGTAATTGTTATATGAAAACAACTAGAAGATACACAAAACATTCACAGTGGTTATTTTTAGCTTGGGGAAGCAGATTACAACTGGGGTTTCTTGTACTTTCTAGATGTTCTTCATGTACTAGTTTTGCTTTTGTAATCAAAGGGGGAAAGTTACTTTTAAAAAGTGCCCATTGTCAAAAAGCCACATATTATATGAGTCAATTGCTATGAAATGTCCAGAAAAAGCAAATCCACAAAGACAGAAAGCAGGGTTGCCAAGGGCTGAGTGGGGAACAAGTGAAATAGTAGCCTGGGGTTCTTTCTGAGGTGACCAAATGTCCTAGAATTAGAGAATGCACACACAACTCTACGACTACACTAACAACCACAAGTATACGCTTTAACAGAGTAAGTTTTATGGTATATGTGAGTTATATCTCAAAACCTGTTTTATTTTTTTAAACAGTTGTGCATGGTGCAGACACCTTTCATTCTAAAATGATCACACAAGAAGAATGTGGAAGGTGGGACAGGGGGTAAACTATGCTTCCATTTACGGATTTCACACTCCCCACCTCTCTGTCTGTAAAGGAAATTAAAGGGTAAATCAGAGCTTGGCAACAAAGACGTTGGCATTTCTAAATCTAACCAAAGGACAGCCTGCCACCTGCTGACAGCTCCACAGATTGTCACACGTCAGCCAGAGGTGTTTTGGACTGGGGACAGGTATCCTTTCCCTTTTTCCCATGAGCATGATTCAGGTGATCGAGGTACTTGAGTGACGAGCTTCCCCAAGTCCTGAGGAGACCAGAGGTTGATCACTTTGAAAGTGGGGCTTCCACAATGTTTTCTTCTTCCTTTTCCTATCTAAAGCCTGCTGGACTTGAACTTTTCACCGGCTTGGTTTTAGCACTGCAAAAGCAACGCTATCATGTCCTGCCAATGCTGATATCATCAACTATAAACTGGCAAGAAATAAAAGAGTATTTATGAACATTTCCCTCAAGACTGGTGTTAATAACCAACCAGTAAGTGATTACAGGGTTAATTAAACACAGATTTCTTTTCCAACAGTAATTACTATCTAACACCAGAAGGATCTGGGAGGGGAAAAATATCCATGTCTGTTCATGAACAATCAAACAGACTCCAATAATAATAGCCAGAATACTTAGGCTGAGATTACATAATGAATAATTTATTTCCACTTGCTGAGGAACTGGACCGTTAATGTGTACAGCCTCCCTTTCAAAGCACAGGCTGCTAATTGGGAAATTTACAATCACTAACAGCATTGCATCATTCTGCTGGTCTGGAAAGAAGGAGGATGTGAGCGCCCTTCTGCCATCCTGATTTCCTAGATGAGGACGCGTGGCTCAGAAAGGCTAAGTCCTCTGTCCAGCTATCACCAGCTGTTTAGGAACAGGAATGGAGGTTTTGGGTCCAGGCTTTGGGTTCTTAACTGGGTGTGATTTGCTTATACTTGCCTTTCTTTCCATGTCCTCGGGGTCTGGCAAAAGGGTCCACGATCCCCATCCAGCTCCCATCCGCAGGCATGGACAAAGGCCGGGGTTTGCCTTTGCAGGGAGGGGAAGGAAGGTGACAGTGGGTGACTTTTGGCTCAGAAATTCTTTCCCTCTATTCGTAACTGAGACCACCACCCCCGCAACAACACCCTCACTTCGGCAGACGCAGTAACATGAGTTAAACTAGCGGGGCTGCAGAGCATTGGCAGACGCAGTAACATGAGTTAAACTAGCGGGGCTGCAGAGCATCGGCAGACGCAGTAACATGAGTTAAACTAGCGGGGCTGCAGAGCATTGGCAGACACAATAGCATGAGTTAAACTAGCGGGGCTGCAGAGCATTGGCAGACACAATAGCATGAGTTAAACTAGCGGGGCTGCAGAGCATTGGCAGACACAATAACATGAGTTAAACTAGCGGGGCTGCAGAGCATCGGCAGACACAATAACATGAGTTAAACTAGCGGGGCTGCAGAGCGTTGTATTTCCGCGGCGCCCAGTCAGGACAGGGCCGGGCTGAGCTCGAGTCTACGGGCCTGCGGAGTGGAGCAACTCCCAAGCTAAGATCCAGGCTCTGAAAGTTAAAACTGGAACGTGATCTCACCCGCTGGGCTTGGATGCCAGGCAGACAGCAATGGCTCAACAAGGCCTCGCTTTAGCAAGATGAATAAAGGTCCCATACTTAGAATTTCATTGAGGTTTATGTTTGCCTCAGACTCCCCTGCGGGTCTGCCAAGCCGGGCCAACAGCTCCGAATAAGGAAGGGGGCGGGGAGAGAAGCGCAGCAAAGACAGACCAACACACACACTCAGACACGTACCATGAGATGGTGTTTTCTGCCTCATTTTTGTGGGCAGAACGTTGGTTTCAACCGAATACCCAGGCAGCTGATCCGAATCGGCAATGGTGAATCTTCGTCTCCTACTCTCCTGGTCCAAGAAGGAGTTTGGGGACTCTGAGCCCTTCCGGGCAGGCACCGCTTGCTTAGTCTTACTGACTCCTCCGTAAGCAAAGCTGCCATTCTCGTCCCTGCAAGACAGTGGCAAGAACGGAGCTGCTTACAAAGTTCCCCTCGTGCTGAAGAACCACAGGAAACGTACATCAAATGTAAATCACCTTTTCCACTGGGGAGGGGGGGAGCATTACTTTTTCCATCTTAGTTGTTCCTCAAAATGCATAGGCAATCCTATTATGTTAGAGTAAATCCCAAGATCCCATTAAATCAAAGGACATACATTGTTTTAAAGATTTTTATTATTTTTAGAGAGGGGAAGGGAGAGAGACCGAGAGGGAGAGAAACATCAATGTGTGGTTGCCTTTCACCTGCCTCCAGCCATGGACCTGGCTGGAGACCTGGTTTGCACCCTGGTTACATGCCCTGGCTAGGGAATCGAACCAGCAACCTTTGGGTTCGCAGGCTGGCGCCTTATCCACTGTGCCACCAGCCAGGGCCTAGGACATACATTTTTCAGATGTGTTCAAATGGTACCAATACACCTTTGAACAGAAGGCTCGGTTTCCCTGCATAGCTGTCCTGTCACGGAACTGCCTATTCCCTGCAGGCATCTCAAGTCAAGGTGTGAACGTCAAGGCATGATCAATCAGTTGAACCATTTTCCTCATGTCCAGAAGAGTGTCTTTGCCAAGATCCAGGAAAATAAAATACTTCATGTGTAATGCAGTTGGCATATTTGAATGTTATGTCAAAAAAATAGAAAGGACCATCATAGTCCTCAATGGGGAGGGTCTATTTTCTGAACTAAGCACAGGAACTGGCAAAAGTTACATCTTTGATGTAACTTCTGTCAGCTTATAATCAAAGTTAAAATTCATTTTAGTTGAGTTCAAGTTACCAGGTGGTTTTGGTTTTTTGTGTTTAGTAAATTCCATGAGGTGATTCCTGCAAAAACTACTTGAGGAAGTGCAGAATCGGCTGAGTCCAAAACAATGAAGACCAGCTTAGCCTGCGTGCATGGTGTTTGCTCCCAGGGGGCAGCTGCCTACACACCCCTCCCCCCACAAACCCACCCCTTCCACATGTTTACACCTGGCGTGTAGCTCCCCCTTTACAAAGCTCCCATGACTCATCCCTCGTTCTCCGTGACCATGTGCATTTTTTTTCCTCAGAAAGCATTTCCTTCATTAATGGGATATGTGTGTGTGTGCACACATGTGCATATGTGCCAGCCCCAGTTCCTCCTTTGCTTATTATGTACATTATCCTGTTTCTTGCGACTGCTCTGTGACCCCTCACTGAGAGCCAGATAAGAACATCAGGGCTGGGGTTGGGAGGGTGTCCTCCCTACCGTTTGGGAGAATAACCCACACACTATTATCAGTGAAACTCTCGTGTTTTGCATGTGCAAAGGCAAGGACCTGTTGCTTTAAACACACCTAAGATCCCATGGCCACATGACGCTGGTCTGTGACTACAAGGGAGGGCCCTGTCACCAACCAGAATGGCCCTGATCACCTAAGGTGACTGCTCTCCTTGTTGTAATAAGTTCTGGGCAAATTAAGACTCAAAGAGGAAATGGACTAACTCCTCTTTGAACTGAGAACAAATCCCATAGAAGCAAATAGTTCAGCTTCCAACAAAACAAATGAAAACCTCCACTATAAAGTTAAACAGCACTCCAAGTTCAGCCTGAACTTTGTCTTAAGAACATTATAGCAGAATTACACATTTCTCAATTTATTCTTGAATAGTTGACTAAGACACTGGCAGTCCTCTTGAGGACAAGAACTAGATCTGTCACATGTAACATGGAAACCCAGGTGTAATACCAAGTAAAGGTACACCGAATGAATAAGCCATATTCTCAGGTTTTATCAATATATGTGAATACTTAAGTTGACATGAATGAGCCTATACTTCATACGTAAATCATCCCCTGTGTAACATCTATTGCAACCGCCCTCATTATACCATGTAACATTAAAGATAGCCTTATGAAGCAATGATCTTCAAGGATTTACAATAAACACACACATGCATACAAGTATAGCACATCCACACCTGCAGTCACATTTTTTAAGTTCGATGAAGAACACATCTCAGCAAAAACAGCTGTAACTTTAGTGAATGCCCCAGAAATATATCTTCCTCCTGAGAAATCTACCATGTAGTTCATGAAACTTCAGCTTCAGGGACCCCCCTTCCAATATCCAGGGAGACGCGAAAGCAGTGCATTCCCCTGAGCACATGCTTTCGTGAAGGGGCTCCTCCCCCACACACGATCAAGCTATGGGTCCATGAAACCAGCATCTGAATAATAGGTAACAATGTGGACCTGCACTTGCCCCGAAGGATCACCCATCGAGTTCCACCCCTGTTTTTTGGAGATAAGACTACATAACCCTGTATTAGTTTAAGGTGTACAAACAATGATTGTAGATAGATGGGTATAGAAACGATCACCACAATAATTTTAAATAATATCCATCACCGCACGGTTATAGTCTTGTTTGCTTGGGATGAGAAATCTCAAGATCTACGCTCTCGGCAACTTGCATATACAAGAAACCACACTGTAAACCATGTTACTATCCTATGTTATATTCCCCAGGACTCTTTTATCTTGTAACTGCAGGTTTGCACCTCTGATCACCTTCATCATCCCCCTACCCCACCCACTTCTCCACCCCCAGGATCCACACCTGAACAGTTTTAAGACTCAGCCCTGGCCATGCTGGGATCCAGCAGCTTTCCCTCCCGAGAGCCCCACAAGCTTCACACCACCATAGAGCATCCCCACGAACAGGAGACACGGACGCCACAAAAATGGACAAAGACATACCGGGGAGAGTAGGGAACGGCCGGCGGAGGAGGAATATAAAGGTCCAGGATGGCTGGCTTCTCCTTCTTCAGCGAGGTATCCATGGTGCTCTCAGGGGACTGGGTCGTCGTGGGTGGAGGCGAGGTCTGCAACAGGAGCAAGTGCACAGGGTGGGGGTGACCTTGGGGATTGTCCCTGGCGCAGGTCTGCCCACCTGTAAGCCAGCGCCCCCTCTGTGTGAACCGGAAGCAGGGTGGCTGGTGCTCGTGTGTTTACGGCTATTAGACTCTTAGCCAGCGTTCTGCTCCGAGACACTCAGAATGCACTGGCAATGCGGAAAAACTAGGCACAGTGAGAAACCCAGGCTCAGAAGCCAGGTGCCTGGGTTAGAATTCTAGTTCTGAACAAAACAGTTAAACAACTGTGCCTCAGTTTCCTTCTCTGAAACAGAGCCGTACTGGGTACCTCTTGCAGAGGGTGGCAGGGGGACTGAATGAGGGCGTGAACACAAATCTCGAACAACACTCCCACTGACTTGGAGGAGGGTGGGCTTGGGACTCAGACGTCTGGGCGCGATCCTGGCTATGCAGTAGTCAGTCCCCCCTTATCCACAGCAGGGTTCGTTCCCAGACCCCCGGAGGCTGTCTGAAACCTCAGGTAGTACTGAGCCCTACATGCACTGTTTCTCCAGTACATATATACCTACGACAAACCTTAATTTATACATAGTACATAATTTATATAGTACAGCAACAGATTAACAACAGTATGCAATAATAAAATGGAATAATTATAACTATATACTGTAACAAAAGTTACGTGAATGTGATCGCCCTGTCCCTTTCTCTCTCTCTCTCTCTCTCTCTCTCTCTCTCTCTCTCTCTCTCTCAAAATATCTGACAGCCGAGCTTATGACTGAGATGGCTGTGAACTGCTAATGGGCAGGTGGCACACACAATGGTGGATACACTGGGCAAAGGGGTGGTGACCATGCCGCAGGTGGAATGGAACGGGATGGTAAGGGATTTCATCATACTGCTTACTCAGAAGGGCAAGCCCCTGAAAACTGATGAATTATCTTTGGAGTTTTCCATTGAATGTTTGTGGGCCATGGCCACAGGCACCTGAAACCACAGGTTTAGACTAAGGCCTCAAAAAGGCAAACCGTGGGTAAGGGGGAGCTCACTATGTATCTCCCTGGGTAAATGACTGAACTGCTCGGTGCCTCATCTCAAAAACAGAAATAGATGGGGACAAGAACAGAACCAACCCAGGTAGCTATGAGAACTAAGTGAGCTAATATATGTCGTGCTCTTAGCCCTCTCCTTGTCACGGAGCAAGTGCACAACCCTAAGCTGTCTAACTTAGTATTACATACATACATACATATATATACACACACATACATACAAGTTAATTTGTAAAATATAAAATTCACACAGCTTAATTTTAATTAATCCTATTGATGTCAAAAGATCTATTTTTTAAGCTTTTGAGTAAGACTTTCAATCTTATTTCTTATATAGACTAACAACATCGGTAATCTTTTCCGTGTCAGAAAAGGAACAGCAAGGAAATCTGAGTCAAGGCAGGAAGATGTTTGTGGAGGCACCACAGGAGAACTGTGCTGGACCCTGCACAAATATAAAAAGGCACCTCCAACCCAACCTAACCCAAACGGTGATGGAAGACCCCAAAGTGTCTCCATAATGAGACAATCAACTAGATTCTAAGGACTGGAATAGCCAGAGCTCACAGAGCGACAGCCCATTTTCAGAGGAGACACAGAAAAACAGGGGCTCAGTCTTCCATTTCCTGGTGCAGAAGCAACCCATCCTGGATGGGAGCCATTAACACATCACGTGTCAGCTCTACTCAAGGTGGAATTGATTAACATCTCCATCTGTTTATCTTGGATGATGTGTGAACATGCAGGGCCAAGGTCTAGGTCCTCGGCTAGTAAAAGAAAAGTACCCTTGAGCATTTCCACCCATGAAGCACTCTGTCAATTCCAACACTGATTACTTCTGAATCAGTAACCCTCACTCACCAGGACTGAGGCCCAAAAACAGAACGGCAACAGTGCCAGAACAACACTAAGAAGATTGACAAGAATTACAGAAATTCCCTCCCAGGAAAGGTGGACACCCCTGCATAAAGACTCCTAAAGAAGGACACACGCAGTGACCCAAGTGGAGGGGCTGAGGAAGTCTACAGAGCCTTCATGGACGCAGGTTCAGGTTCCATAGACATCCTGACACATGATCCCTAAGCCATGGAAATGCTCCTGCTCTTTGATGGCGGTTCTCTCTCTGGGCAAAAGCAAATTTGAGTTCCTCATCCCTCACCATCACCTGTTCCCTTGCACTCCACAGTCAGTGGAACTTGGCATGAAGGTAGACAAAACTGGAGAAAAAGGAAGTGTGCTCTTAAGTGTATTTCCAGGGGTTAAGGGTTTTCTAACTCTAGCTGGTACTTAGAAATAATTTTCACTTATTCTGAACACATCCACTTGAATGTTTCCCTGTCACTTCCAACTCTGCGATGCTCAGATGATCTGTCATCCCTGCTGTCCAGATGGCTCTTTGCTCACATTTTAATTTCTGTCACCGATACCACCACCCAGGTTCACTGTCACTGTCACATTTCACACCTGTCATGCTGGCTTTCCCTGTCTCTCAGCCCAAAGCCTTTTCTAACAGCCCACACTAATTATGAGTGAGGAGCAAGGCTTAGAAAGATGAATACCTTGTCTAAGGTCCCACAGCTGGTAAGTGGCAGAGCTGGGACTGAAAACTGAGGGTTCAACAGTGGAGCCCCTCTCTTAACCATCATGCTGTGCTGCTTTGTGAGTCTTCTTCCAAATAGCCTCTTACATAGTCCTTCAGTGGAACCATCACTGTCACCAGCCTTCCCTAGGACCACAGCACGTACCCAGACGTACAACAGCTCCCACCTGCTGTTTCTTCTGTTAGATTATGCCACGGGCTGAACCATGTCCCCCTCAAAATCCCTGTGTGGAAGGCCTAACCCCCAGTACCACAGCAAGTAACTGCATGTGCAGACAGGATCTTTAGGACATAACTAAATTCAAATGAGCTCACGAGCTTGGGGCCTAATTCCATACGAGGCCTGTCCCGAAAGTAGGGGCCACACAAACTGTTTCAATTACATTGACGTTGGCTCGGTACTTTCAGGACAGACCTTGTGGGGCTGGTGTCCATATAAGAGGTTAGGATACAGACTCACGGAGGAAAGACAGTTTGAGGACACAGGGAGAAGGGCCTGTCCGCAAGCCAAGGGCAGAGGCCTCGGAAAAAATCAACCCCAGACAACAGCACTTTGATCTCGGATTTCTAGTCTTCTGAATTGTGAGAAAGGAAACTGTTTTGGTCACCCAGTCTACAGTACTCTGTTAGGGCACCCCCAGAAAATGAATGCAGACGTCAGTGCGAAAAACAACTATCAACCCATTACCTGTTCCACGCTCCTTACCCTGGTGGTCTGTACCATCTCAGCCCACCAGCCCAGCTACCTCTCCTGCCCTCGGAGAGGGTGGGGGGGGCAGAATGTCCCATCTATACATTCCCACGGTAGGGCCACAGTGCCGTACCCATGGCCCCTGTGCCCACCAACGAACCCAGCTTCCATGAGTTGGATGCCAAGAGCTCACAGCTGTCCCCTTCTCTGGAGAAGAACTCGGCTGATGGCTCCCCGCTTGAGGACAGCTACAGGAGCCTGCCGTTCTGTGGTTACACCTGTCTGACAGGCCAAGGCGACATGTTACCTGGGACACCACCCCGCTGGCTTCCTGACAGGTTTTACCTGAAGCATACATCCTCAAAAATCAGCTTCACAATCATCTCTGCCGTGGATTCTGCTTCTAGGAAACCTCGCCTAGGACACCACCCCTTCCTGATGGCACCTTGGTGTGTGTCTAAAGAACAGCGTTCACCTCCTCTGTGACATGGTCCCCTGCCTGCCAAATTCCACCTGGCGTCCAAAGTGCTCCTACCTCCACGGGCAGAGTGCCTGCGCCAGCCTGGCCCACCCCCACCTCCCCTTCCTCACAGCCTAACATTTGTGCACCAAGTAACTGGCAGGTACCCCATCAACTACTAATGATGAAGGAAGACTTCTGCAATGTTAAGTGAAGCATTCTGAGAATCCCACCCGCAAATTTAACGATGTTACCCTTGAACTGAGCAATGCACACAGGAGCAGCTGCGGTGTGACTGATGTGTTCGGTTATTAAGAAGGGATTTTCATTTCATGCTCCTCCTTGCTCCACCCTCCAAGGGCTCTGTGCACCGTGAAGTATCCAAATAGATGGCTTAAGGCTACTACTGTTCCCTCCACTTGAAGGTGTACAATCAGTTACATATAAATTGCCATCACAATCTTATAAAGGGGCATTCAAAAGTCATTGGCTTTCATTCATGGCTTAGGAAATAAATGCTAAGGACCGATGGCCTAACAAGGGTGCTGGTCAGTGGGCACGGTCCACCTAGGTGCAGGCAATAAAGGGGTGCACTGTTTGTAGAGAATTTAAATAATGAACCCACTAAAAGTCAGTCTGTTATTATCACCCAAGGCTGGCAACTCCAAACATTGTCTAAACAATGGAGTGATACTTCTCACCACTGCATGGGTTGTTCCCACGGTCCTTACCCCTGATCAATCCCACATGGTCTCTCTCAGGTTGGGGTTCAGAGTGGATACATATCAGCGCACATTTGAAATGAGACGGAAGGGCTGAGAATGAGCTCCCTGCAGCCCGGACAGCCACCAGCCAGGTGTGGCTACTACACTTGTGAAATGTGGCTGGTGAGACTGAGGAACTGAACTTCCATTTTATTTCAGCAGTCCCATGTGGCGAGTGGTCAAGATACTATTCAGTGCAGATCCAGACAGTCTATTTTCATGTAAGCAGGACTATAGGAGAACTATGCATGTACAAACTCCTGAAACCAATCTCCTTCTGACATTTTTTAGCTGTGCAGGCCCTGATGCCAGATGAAGGCTTACAATGGGTGTTGGAAGCAGGTGACATACCTGCACAAGAGGCGATTTCCACCGAAGGTTTTTCAGAGGCGCCGGAGTGAAGCTGAAGGAACCCGTGGGGCGCTTCTTGAGCAATAACACAACTCCTGTCGGGTTCTCTCTCAATTTTCTCACCAGATTTTTCAGCTGCCATCCCACCTTCAAAGAAAGAAAATGAAGAGGGGGCACCCACTCATGAGTAAGGAAAGGAATCAAACGTATGAATGTATCTCAAGAATATCAGGCATGAGCAAATAGGTAAGATACAAATAGGTTCGTCTTAGCACAACTTAAAATGATGGAAAATTAGACATAAGCTGCGAATGTTAAAAATTCAAGCAAAATGGCTTTGGATTTACTTAAAAGTTCAAGAGGGGCATAATCAATTACCAGTCTCAATGAAACACTCACCACAGTTTGCCGATTCACCTGAATGACTTCGTCCCCAGCATGGATCTTTTGAGATCGGTCCGCAGGAGACTGTTAAGAAACAGAGAGACCGGTCTTAACTGTTTAAGCTTCATATTTCTTTCTTTTTTTTCCCCTCTTCTTTCTTCTGTAGACGATGAGCAATGGAAACGTGATTTTCTCAAGAAACACTACACATCTAGCATATTAACATTTGTGCCATCTATTTTATCAGTGATCTGTTAGAACAGATAATCTGTCAGCTACAACAGCCGGCTTCATGTCACCTGTCAGGGGGACTGGTGCACACTGAGGACAGGATGAGCTGATAAAAGCCACTGGCTCACCTAAAAAATACCTAACTTTGACCCTTATCAAAATGAATCTTGCAAAAGCTGACCCACTGTTTGGCTGTAACTCTGTCACCCCACTTCCTTTTAAGCAGTCATTAAAACTAAATCTTATTTTTACTCAACCTTGTTTTATATGTTTATCACTATGGTATTAAAATAGAAAGATGGTGAAAAGAGAAATGTTTTACTTGGAAGGGGACAATAAATTAAAATATTTTCCTTTTCGGGTTTAATTCAAAATAAACATGGTGTTCCAATATCAAAAGAAACTTTTAACTTTGGTTTCCCAAATAATACTTTACTACAAATTTGCAAATATAGGTTTATTCATGTAGATCTGTGTGTATATAGGTATATTGATGTGATCTACTTACCAATTATTCTGGCCATACTTGAACAAGTATTCTTGCTTGTTTAATCAAATTAGAATTTTTTATAATGAAGATGGTTTATATAAGCAAAAGAGAAGGGAAAGATAAACTTTGAATTTAAATAACACTCAAATGTTGTCTAGGCCAGAATATTTTATTTCGTAACTGATGTAACTGCCTGAATCTCAAACAATTTACAACTTTTTTTTTTTTTTTAAACGCACCTTGGAACAGGGTGAGGCAGTTCCCAACTAAACTCCAGAGGCACTTGCTGAATTTTCTCACTTAACTGTTGTGAGAGACTCAATAACATGAGCAGAAGCAACATTAAACTGTAGAAACAGTCCCATTGATTGAGCACAGGTGTGGCTGCTCTTTTTTAAGGACATTTAACCTGCCACCATAACAACCAGCAGTGCCCCCAGAGAGACTGCTGTCTCTGGGACCACAGAGATGGCCTAATTGGAATCTCTCTCCTGAGGCACTTAAAAATAAATGAATGTATCAGTGCTCCTTCTGCCCCTGTGTGTCAGACGCTTAACCCACCGTTACAGACCAAATTTTGCCCGTTCAGCCGCCTGGGCCAAGGATGAGTTGAAAGTAGGCTTCACCTGATAAGAGACGGCCCGGGGCCAGGATGCCCCGTCGCAGACATGGGAACTTAAAAACAAGTCCCAGCGTCCTGAAGTGACTTCCCTGCCTAAGGATCCGCACACCTTCATTTCTCAAGTGTCCTGCCCAGTGATTAAGAGTTGTGCTTGGCAGAACACGGGTAAACAGAGAGCCTGATACCCCAACTCCCCCGCGGGCAACAGCTCTTGCCTATCTTCACCACGAGCCCCGGCTGCTGAAAACGATGCTGTTCTAGTTTGCCGCAGAAGGGCGATGACCCGAAGAAGAATGCATCCATTCTTCAGAAGCTAATCTACTTCCCACCTCATCTCACAGGGTGGAGGGAGGTGGAACAAGAATCCGGAGGGGTTCCTGTCAAGACTCCTATCCAGGTCTTGAACATGAGGGGGGAAAAGAAAGCTAGATAAAGAATCACGAGCTACTGTTTAGTCTGACCTTAGAACGATCATGGCCCCTCAGATAAGCTCCAAACAAAATGTACTAGAGGATGAGATGGCCTCTGGCACTGTAGCAGCTGGGAGCTCCAGACAGAGGAGTCTGGAGGGCGGGCCGCTGGCTTGGCAAGGCAATGGGCCTTTTCCAGCCGCTACCACTGGCCCCACCTACCTTCTAGTAAGCCATGCTGACCCTGAAGTCATAGCCACCTCCAGTGACGGCTGGCTGGGAAACTGTTCTGTAGCTGGTGGCGTTTTCATCCAGCATGAAGTATCCAGATTAAGCCCATGAAACGTGGACTCTTACCTAACTTCCCACCCTCACCTTTAATGGGACAGACACCGCCTCCCTCTGGGGTGACTGATGCACCGTCCTTCACTAGGGTCAGCGACCTCCAGGTAACCCCCTGAATCACTCGCCTAGTCTCATGTGTCTGGTAAGAATTTTAGGAAAACATATCATTCTATGTGCTACTTCACTGATTGAAAAGCAGCTTGTTCAGTCTCATTCAACTCTTACCCTTAAAATAAAAGGGGCGTGCCTGCTGGAGATGAAAAATCTGTGTACATTCTGGTAGCAACATGACAGCATTCTCCACGTTTATCTATATATGCAAGACTGAAATTGCTTCGAGAAGACCGAAGAGAATTTGGAACCACACAGGTCTGGTAGTTAGTGCAATTACCAAATTTCGAGGTGTAAAACCAACTCTAACAGCTTAACTAACATTCACCACCATCCGGACTCCATCCAACTCTAGAACAATGCCCTGAGTAGTCCATAATGTACTCTTGTCATAGTCCGGCTGCAACGAATAATGTCTCATATAAGGATAAGGGATGAACCACATGATGTGTTTTTTCCTTTTGCACCAGCCCCAGCCGAAAAGAACAACTTTTAGCTGTGCTGAGCTGTGATTGCCTATCATGTGAGGTGGTATAAAAACTCCTAGTGGTTCTCAGGGTGTTTTCAGTGTAGCTCAACAAAGAATGCTTAAAGACATCTACTCATTTGTTTGACGGAACCCCACAATTTATTTATAATTCAATGACTGCCGTAAGCAATGTCATTTTTTTCCTTACTACCAAACTCAAGTGTGTCACAAACCCCCATCAACGATCGTGCATTTTATTTTATCAAAAGACATAGCAGCCCTGGCTGGGGGCACAGTGGATAAGGCACCAGCCTGTGAACCCAAAGGTCACTGGTTTGATTCTCCAGTCAGGGCACATAACCAGGTTGCAAGCCAGGTCTCCAGCCAGGTCCGTAGCTGGAGGCAAGTGAAAGGCAACCATACATTAATGTCTCTCTCCCTCTCTGCCTCTATCCCTACCCCTCTCTCTGAAAATAATAAATAAAATCTAAAAAAAAGAAAAGACTAGCAGCTAAAGCCCAAAATTCAACATGCGTTCCTACCAAACAGATTAGAAAAGTAGGTACCCAATTTCTTCTATTTTAAGAAATTATTTCCTCACATCTTAGTTGATTAAATAACAGATTAACTTCACAGGCATATGCTGTTTTTACACGGACCCTGGAAGCTGGTCAATCATTTTAAGCATCACAGCAATGTCACTGCAAAGCTCGCCGTAGTGTAGGTTGCAAAAAGGAAGCATTCACTTAGCTCTACTTTTCATAAATTTAAAACGTTTCATGGGCTAAAGAAATGCCATTCATGTAGCTGAATTTCCGAAAGAAAGATAAGTGTACAGTCTCTCACAGTACAAACAGCCTTGCTTTTTCTATTCAACAGATTAGGTGGGGAAAAACCCTAAATTTCGATATCATGCCAAATATTACGAAATAAACTCTATAAAAAGAATCTCTGTCATGCAAAAATCCCAAAATAGTTGCTTTGGTGACACATATAAATTCCGCCCAACCAAAAAACATCCTATTTTACACATGTGCTTACCAATTCCAGTTCTTAAACAGACTGGAATATAAAAACTCATTGTTTTTATATTTACGCATTCATATTTCCAGGTGCAACAGGAATCATTAACCCAAGGGTAAGGGTAAAAAACTGGGCAAGGCACATGAACAAGAGCAATAGAGGCAATTTAAATAATAAATTGACAACAGCTGGTGATAAGCCGTGCCCTAGCAACGGGAATGAACAAAACAGGTGCCCACGCTCCCACTCCAGATAATAAAACAGCATGCACACATTTCAACGAAAAGTTTAGGAACTCTGTGTCCAATCTGTTTGAATATCCAATCACTTTCTCACTGAGTAGACAGGCACTTACGTTCTCGGTGGTTCCAGTAATCACGTGCAATCCATCGTAGGTCGATTTGATGTACATGCCCTAGAATGAGTCACAGATACATTAACTCATTACTCCAGTGTTTACAAATACAGCCCACAAGTGTGACTTGAGCTTATAAAATATTAAAGGCAGTCTTGGCAGAACAATGCTCATTTTGAAGTCTCCCGAAACATTGTGAAACAAGATCCTAAGAGTGGTGAAGGGGAACTAAACAAACTACGATACTAGAGAGAGAAATCAGACACGAGATCTCTTTGATACCAGGCACACTGAATTTTGCTGTAACTCTCGGGACTTGGAAAGAATCTTCCCAGCCGTGCAGGATGAATAAGGCCTTTCAAACACGAACCGTTCTGTCCTGACCATCTCTTTGTCTAGTGACACAATAAATTCAGTTAAATTTGGTATCAGCAGTCACTGCAGGTTGGCTTACTCAAGCCATGAACAATTTGTTAAATAACACAACATAGCACGTAAACTAGAAGCAAATCCCCTTCCTGTTTTAAGGGGAGCAGAAGACAAACATGCTCCTTCCTGTGAGTTTGCCATGTCACTGAGGACACGTTTCTGCAGTTTGGCACATCAGGTATTTAAAAAAGTGTTTATTAAACTTCTATAAGATGGCGAAAGAGAGCAACATATAGATCAGACAAAAGGTAATTGCTCCCCCTGGTATCAATATCACAGTAATGAGGCATCTCCCCAAGAACTCGTTTTGACCATGAGCTTGCCCTGCTCAGCTCCCTATACCACTCTACTGAGAATCTCCCCCAAGATGGCACCTTCAAGGGTCTCCCCATCCCTCTCCTTTCTGGTTACAGACTTTCATTCTCCATGATCAGCTTCTCCCTAGATGTGGTGGTACTTCTCTGCCCACAGCATGTGCTTGTACAACTTTACCATCTGAAATGGCAACTCCACTTCTTGCCCACTTTGGGCCACTTTTCTGCTTCAACATGTAACTATAAACTCACATGTAAGGAAGTCTTCCCTGCCCAGTCTACTAGAATCACTTGGAAGCTGAGCTCTTACCATATATGCCTTTCTGCTTGCTAAGAATAAGGGCTTGTCAACATTTGGTTTTCCATCTGAGGCCAGAGCTTGCCTTGAATCTCCTCACAGCTCCTAGGCACTCTTTCCTCTCCTCTTCCCCTGACCCTCTTCCTCCTCCTCATCAATGGCAGCTGCACTAGCTGCCATTATTATCCTTTATGCACGTGGGCTACATGTTCAGAACCTGTGCCCAGCCTCCCTCACCTCCATGAATGCTTTCAACACCCTGTGGAGGCAGTTACTATCATTCACTCTGCCAGATGAGGAAACCCACGTGTAAAGAGGTTATATCCCATGAGGGCAGGGTTTAACCACGACTCAAAGCTTCTCAGCTCATCAGCGGGCCTCGGTTCCCTTCACTTCAATTCCAGCATGCTCTTCTCGGCAGCCGCCTGCAAGGGACTGGGAGATCTCGGTGTCTGGGTGCTGATCTAGGTAACGAGACACCTACCATGTATCCTCAGGGCCCATCACTATCGAGCTACAGTATATTCCCAATGAAACCTTCCTGAATGGTTTTTAAAGAATCATTTCTTCCAAGCAGCTGCTTCTCACATCCACCCTGAGTGCTAACAGAGACTTTCAGAGCACTTGTTGTTTTATACTCAGAGACCATCTTTCCTTTCTGTAAATGTTTTATATTACCCTGCATTGCTAAGTCCTAAAAATAGAACTGTTAAGACAATTCCTTCAAGATCCGAGTGGACAGTTTTTAAACTGTTTTTATTTTTATACTTTGAAGACATAAAACATATCAACAGTTCAAGTCCTGACTGGTATGGCTCAGTGGGTTGGGCATCATCCCACAAAGCAAAAGGTCACAGGTTCAATTTCCAGTCAGGGCACATGCCTGGGTTGTGGGCCACGTTCCTAGCTGGGGGGTCATGCGAAAGGCAACTTTCTCCTGCACATCAATGTTTCTCACCCTCTCTTTCTTCCTCCCTTCCCCTCTCTCTAAAAATAAATAAGTAAATAAATATAAATAAATACGTATATATATATATACACACAAAAAAGTCTAAGGGGGGAAAAATAATAGTTCAAGATGGCAAATTCCTAACTACATGATGGAAGACAGTCTAGTTCTATGCAGAATTATTGTGAAAGCAATAAGGAATTGTGAAAAACTTTAATGAATGATGACGTGTTGTTGTTTGAAAATGAAATGAGTATTGTTGGAACTCTTACCAGGCCTTCCCCAGGTTTAATGTTTGGTAAATGGACTTCCTCCAGGCACGCGCACTGGCTCATGACAGGGTCCGTGGTGGATCGAATTGTTTTGTCACAGATGCCGTTTAAAACCTTGACCTAGAGGTAGAGAGGCAAAAAGTTAGGAAAGGCTCAATCGTTAGCTGAGTTTATCTCGAGATGAATTTTATTTATTTATTTTTAAATTTCTAATGGTATTTTTTTCCATTACTACTTATTCCCCTTATACTCCCTTCATGCCCACAATCACCACACTGTCGTCCATGTCCATGAGTCCTTCTTTCTTGGTCCTTCCTGTACCTATAGCTGTCATCCTGCTCTCTAGCCATGGGTCTGTCTCTATTTTGCTTGTTAGTTCAGTTTATTCCTTAGAAAAAAATGCACTTCATCTACATATAATCTTTAGCTCTAGTCAGCAATCATTTTCATAATTCTGCTTAATGAACACATGGCACGCGGACTCTGTATTTATAATCTGTAGGAATGATGCCACTATTTCAGGTGGGTTTAAAAAGGGCAGCTTTTATATGATCTCATTTCCAACTGCCGAGGAACACAGGTTGGGCAGGAACCCCACTTTGTATTTAAGGAGCATCATGGATTCCCCAACCATCTGTATTTTTTACTGACCATTCATATTCTCTGCATATCAAATATTGACAGGGTTAAAAATGTTTTATCTACACCTGTTTTATGTTCATAAATTTTGTTATTTAAAGCAGTTTTAGGTTTATAGAAAAACAGAACAGGAAGTACAGAGTTCCTATACAGTTTCTTTCCTACCCAGTTTCCAATAGTTATACTACAATATAATAAATAACAAGATATTATTAACATCTTGCATTAGAACACATTACATTTGTTACAAGTGATTGACCAATATTAAGAGATTATTATTATTAACTAAAGTGCATAGTTGACATTAGGGTTCTCTTTTGTACAGTTCTACGGGTTCTGACAAATGCATAATGTCATGTACCCACCATGACAATATCATACATAATATTGTTGCCCTAAAATTCCTATGATCCACCTTCTCAGCTCTCTGCCTCTCCCCCATCATGAATGCCTGATAGTCACTGATTTTTTCATTCTCCGTGTTTTTTGCCATTTCCAGAATGCCAAACAGTTATAATTACATAATATGTAGCCTTCTCAGATTGGCTTCTTTTACTTTGTAATATGCATTTAAGGTTTCTCCTTATCTTTTCACAGCTTGGGAGAGCGTTTCTTTTTCTAGATTAATAATATTCAGCTACAAATTATCTGGATATGCCAGTTTGTTTATCCACTCACCTATTGGAGGGCGTCTGGGTTGCTTCCAAATTTGAGCAATTATGAATAAAACTGCTGTAACATTCTGTGCAAGTTTTTGTAAATATGTTTTTTAATTCAGTTGAGTTAACACCTAGGATTGCAACTGCTAGATCATAGGGTAAGAGTTAGTCTAGTTTTGTAAAGAAACTGCCACAGTGTCTTCCAAAGTGGCGGTATCATGTTGCATTCCCACCAGTGATGAGTGATGAGTTTCAGTTCTCAGGCCAGCCTTTGGTGTGGTCATGTTTTGCATCTTAATTATCCAACTAAGAGTACAGTGGTACTTGTTTCAATTTACAATTCCCCAATGAAAAACATCATGTTGAACATCTTTTCAGACACTTATCTGCCAGCTGTCTATCTTTTTGGGTAAGGTGTTGGTCCAACGTTTTTATTGCATTGTTTGTTTTCTTGTTACTGAGTTTTAAGGGTTCTATGTATAATTTGTCCGATATGTGTATTTTTTAAAGTATTTTATCTTAGCCTGGATCTGACCTTTTTCTTCTCTTAACATTGCATTTCATAAAGTGGAGTTTTGAATTTTAAGGAAGTCTCCTTACCAATTTTTATTTCATGATTTATGCTTTTGGTATTGCATCTAATGACTTATCACCAAACCCAGGGTTACCCAGAACACCTCCCGTTTGTTTCTTCTTTTTTTCTAGGAGTTTCATACTTTGAATTTATATTTTGAATTCAGGTCCACAATTCTTTTGATGATAGTGATGCTCACATTTGTTGAACGCAAAACCTTGACAATGGGAAATTTTAAAGACAAGGGGAGGGTCCCTGGTAAACGGTCTCCATGTAGAAATCACAGTGGTTACATGTGGGTTCCTTCCTGCAATCAGGTCCATCTAAACTTTCAAAATTAAACAACCAAAAACATCAGGAAATACCAAAGAACACCTTTTTTCCAAGGGGGAGAATCCCACAAGTGAGACTTTTTAAATTCCTCCAATTTGTTTAGCCTCCCTATTTATGGAAAATATATTTATAGTGGCTTCATTGCTAAATTCCTCAACATCAGTAGGAGGAAAGGCTTATCAAAAGAGCACAGGCTGGCTTGTGTCAAAAGGAGGAAGCGATGATGAATAGTTATAAAATGCTGTTAAACGGTCGCAACCCATCGCCATCCATCATGAAGTTTTTGCCAAGAATTTTTTTTTAATCAAAATGGTCCTAAGGCAAAAGAGCAGATCGGTAGAACCCTATTTCGCAGGCTGGCTATCAATTGAAGTGTAACTGCACACTGATGAAATGTTTATAGGGAAAAAAAAGAGAGAGAGACCCTAATATATCCAAGTTCAGCACAGGAATTTTCACAGTAGTTGGTCTTGTTGTTAAATAACTTTCATTTTTCCCTTTCCATCGAAATTAACAGGCCCACATCCCAAAGCCAATCATCCAAAGTATATCCTGAAGTAATTGACCACAGTGCATTTACTTTAATTAAATTCGGGAAGTTTTGGGGAAAAGGAATTTTACAATAACTTTCAGAACATATACTTACTATGGTTAGAACTTTATCCTCCATTTCTGCTACAAGACAATCCTAAAGACGGGAAGAAGAGAAATGAAAACTAAATATACAACTAAAACCTTTCAAAACCTGTTGGCTTAAGCTCTCTAGATACTTCCTGGTCCCTGACATACCCCCGCCACCCTGTAGCCTGAGCCATCCAAGATGGAGGGACAGAGGAAAGACGTGGACAAAAAGGAAGGGCTGAGTAGGAATGGAATAGCTATTTGATTCCTCCTAAGGTTCTGCTGAATCCTGACCCAAAGGGCTTATCATCTCAGGAACCCATCTGACAGATTATTGACCTGAAAACAATCATTGAGCTGACTGTCCAGACTGCAGAGAGAAGTAAGCTGTAAGTCACAGTCCCCAAGCCTGATGATGGCTCCCAGATGTGACCCCAGGCTCAGCAACCACTGGGCCAACCAGCCAGGCATCTTTAGCTCCGGGCTGGTCTATAAGAATAGCTTTCAAATAAGGGCTCAGCCACAAAAGTTTATTTTTAGCACCACTGAGATTAAATCAGATATTTCGGTTCTTAAGGGATGAAAAAGGTTCAACAAAACATTCATTTAACACAGTGCCAAAAAAGCGGTCTTGAGGTATGCTATTAATGACCTCAATACAAGCTGGAATGCAAAGCATTATTTACTCGGCTTAAGAACAAAAGACTTGAAACAGTAAACCCAGTGAGCTGATTATGGAATCACCATTGTCCTGTCCAGAAGTGGCCGACGTGAAACCACGGGTGGGAAACTCGTTCCTAGAACCTATCTGCTGCAGAGGATTCTAATGGAGGAGGCAAACAGCATGCGGAAGGGGGACCATTCTTCAGAGTTTATTCAATACCAGTAACTATAATCCCAAACTGGGACATTCTATGGAAATACTCATTATTTTATATACCTACATGGAGGCTATTCATCAACTCTGTTGGACTTCTCAGAGTCTCCCTTCAATCCCAAAGTCCTTTTTGGTCATGTGAGAGTGGGGGAGGAAAGAGCTAGCAATTTCTACCCTATATAATCATATTTTTCAGCATCTTCTTAAAATTTAAAAAAATATTCTCTACTTGGTAAAACTGTGTGACACAATGATGGGTGTCTTGCTACTCCCCAAATTTATACCAACTTATGGGAAAAGAGCAGCTAAGAAAAGGCTTTAGAAAAAGACATTCAGAGTGTGTTTTTCTGAGCATGAGTGTGATACCAATTCAAGGTGGTAAAACATGAGTAATTAAAGCTCAAAATGTGCTCTTCCTCCTCTGATTTGTGCAGGGCATGAAACTAGCAACGACTGTGCTGGCTCAACCCTGCGTTAACACTGCCTGAGGGACGGAATTACTGACTAACTGTCAACTTCAGGAAAAGGGAATACGTACTGGTCTATGCTAAGAGATGGAACAAACAATTTGTATTTATGTTCTTTCCCTACAAACGCTAAAATGATATGAGCACTGACATTCTCGTGACGTAACTGCCCCTGGGCAGAGAGCTCCTCTCCACACTCCAGGGCCCAAGGTACCAGGTGTCACAGTTTCTGGCACTTGATTCTTTGGACAGATCTAAGAAGCTTTCCCTTCGAGGTGACAGGGCCAGCGGGGGACAGAAACTCTGCTGCCCCCCTGACTGGTTCAAGTCAGTGTGTGAAAGGCCCACTTTTTACCTTCCACCGTCATGCCTGTGGGTTCCCACACCCTTCCCTTGGGGAGGAAGCAGCTGCAGGCATGACATCATGCTGTTTGGCATGAGGCCATGGAATGGAAAAAAGGAGTACTCGAACCAAGCCACCTCCTCAGGAGCTAGGCCATGGGGCTGAGCCTTGTCACATTCCTTAGTCACCGGGAGCAGTAGATTCAGGCCAGCCTACGAGGCATAGACCCAGCCTGGGTGGCCATCAAGTCCCCCTTCCCTCCATGCTCTTTCTTGTTCTTCTTCCCTGAGTTTGGTCTACCTCTCCATGCTCCCTTCTCTGTAAATCAGGGATGAGAGAACCTACCTCAGAGAACTGCTGAGAATTACCTGTGATCACACAGGTCACGCATGCAGCGCACAACTGATTCACAACCAGCATTCAAGAAGTGGCCTCCAGCCTTTCCCTCACCTGCTTACATGGCTACCTCAGTCTCCATCTGTCTTCCTGGGCTTTACTTGCTCATTTCTTTCCACACTGGAAGTCAACACCTGCCACTGTCATTTCACCTCTCACCACTGTGCTCCCAGGGTTCGTGTTATCACAGCTTCAGGAGGATGGATTGATGGCATGAATCCCGGTCCACCCCGCCCCGCCCACCTCAGTTTCCTTCATCTGAAATCACAACCTGAAAATTGGATGGAAGATCTGTCTGTAGACTAGGTGGGCAACAGTACCTGAGGAATGCTTAAAAGCAGAGTGCTATTTCCTTACAAATGTACAATCACAGAATTATAGGACCTTCCTTCATACCAAGAGACTTGCACATCATCATTAAGGCGAAAGGGACAAAAAAGAGGAGGGTGAAAGGACCACACAAGCAAATGTCTGTCTTCACAGACAGGGACACAAAGCATAAAGAAGCCAGGAGAACAAATTCCTTGACACTGGAAATGAAGATGCAACTTTTCTTCCCTTCAATTCCCCAGGTCAAAGGAATGGATGGAAAAGATGCATTTCTTCTTCAAGGGTCAACAGATCTTCTGCCAAGAAGTTTAAAGAAAAACTGTACTTCTCCCAGTGGTTAGGGAGGGTGAAATCAATTCAGTCCTGCTGCTGCCATTACACAGACATTCAACTAATTACTCAATACAAATTGTCATTTCTAAGCACATGTGCATGAACAAATATCCCCACTTGCCAAAGCACCTGTGTTCTCCCACTACTGCAAAACATACATGGTCATCAAGAGCTAATCATGGTTTCTCAACCTACGTTTATTTATTTTTTAATTAATTTTTAAAATTTTTATTGTTGTTGTATTATATCCATCCCCTTTTTACCCCCTCTGTCACCTTCCCCACCCACCCAACTCCCCAGCAAAGTCAATCCCATTTGTTGTCCACGTCCATGGTTCTTCCATAATAGTTCCCTATCAAACTAAGTTTATAAAATACTGTTTCTACATATCCTTATCCACTGTCATGCTTAATCCTTAAAAATTGTTTAAATGTAAATAGACCAAAATGTACCAGAATATAAAAGAAACTCATTTCTTAATGTTCTCTCCTTAAAATATCAAACTTGGTTCCAAAGACCCAGTATAAGGCAAGATTTTTATATTTCCTATGATAGGCTACTATTTCTTAAGCACAGTGCTTTAAATGTTACATATCATTTAATCTTCCTCATGATTTTTATATATTATCTTTGAAAGTTTATATTATTTCTCTGATTTTAATTTTACATGAACAAATAAGTGCAATAATCATGCTTTCTATAAGAAAAAATCTTTTTTGGCTTGGCTTCTACGTAGCCTTTTTAATTCACTCCCCACTAAGATAAATTAAATTTTTCTTCCAAACTGCTCACTGTGCTTATATATTCCTTTGTGTACAGGTTTTTTTTTTGATGTATGTATATATTCCAAATACATATATACATACGTTTAAAATTTTTTGTTCATCATTTGTCTTCCTATTACACTTCGTCCCCTTTTTTCTTCCTTGAAAATACCTTGCAGAAATCCTACCAAATCACCTGGTAAGGTAAATCTTAGCAAATCCATTTTACGGATGAAAAAAATTGAGGCTCATACATTTTCAGTGACTTGCCCGGGGTCCCAGGGATAATTAAAGTAGAGATAAGATTTGAACCTATCCGTCCCTGAATCATATGCTCAATGAACACCAAAGGGAAAACCAAATCAAAAAAATAAATCACAACAAATGAAAACAATATCTCCTGTATCCCTTTTTTGGAAGTTATTCCAAAAGACAAATTCACATGAGCTTATTCATCAAAAGTGTTAACCTCATTCCCTTAATCGTATATTTAAAAATCCCCTTTAATCACCTGCCAGGCACCGGGAGGCCCCAGTAGGCAGGGGCAAGTATGAGGAGGAGGCTCTGCAGGTGCCTAGGTCTCTGCCTCCAGGAGGGGATCTTTTTATCATCATTCACAGCAATCACCTCTATGCTATAAGGAAAACACCACCTGAGACGATACCATTCCGACCAGACAAGCACAGTCACACTGGTCGGATTACCCAACTGTCACCGTCACACTAAGGGTCACTCTAACCACGCATCTAAAACTGGATTCCGTTCTCAATAATTCCTGTGCCTTCCCTCCTTAGAACTTCTCTAATTTCCTCTAACTTGATATGTGTTTTGCTTACTTATCTTTTCCTTTTCTCTTTTCCCCAGAGACTGTAAGGTCCCTGAGTTCAAGGACTTTATCTGTTTATTCACCGATATCCCTGCTGCCTAGAAGGGTGGGAGATGCATAGAAAGTGTTAAATAAATATTTATGGAGGGATTAGTCCAAAGACCTACAAAGCCAACATCAGCCCTTAAGCAAAGCAGATTCATCTTCTGCACACAAACACCACCTCAGCCTCCAGCTTCTGCACTTCCTCCGCCTCTCCCTACACTACAGCAAGGACAGCCTGAATCAGCCGTACGGTCTAGGGACCTTTGAACAAAACCCGAGGCCCCTGTGAACCCTGAGAAAGAAGGTACATACTAAAAAGGGTTCCAGTGGCTAATTGGGCTGAAATTTTTAAAAGATTAGAGCCTAGCAGGCATTCTACACAGGCGTCTCTCCCACAAACTGCCCTTCAGAGAGAAGCCTGCCTTGAACTACCCACCTCTGCACCATGTTTCTGGCACCTATGCTGGCCCTTATAAACTAGTCCCTGGACTCCTACGTCCACCAACAGAACTGAGGCTTCTCCCCCATCCAATCAGAGCTGCACAGCGGTGACCAACCAAAGTGGCACTCTTCTCATTGCACCTTTTGAACCAATCAAATGGTGAGGATCTGTAGTCCTCATTTGCATGAGGACAGACCAATCAGGTATCAGAGGCAGGGACTTATGTCTATTTAAGCCAGCTCCCCTCTGGCTCAGGACAGTGTATTTTCCCTTTCCACCAAACTCGGAAGGCAGTCCTTCCCCAGCTGAGCTGAAACGCTGAAGCTGTTTCTCTGGAGCAGAGGGGAGCAGGCCAGGGCAGGCCAGAGCAGATGAGTGGAGCAGGCCTGCAAGGAGCGGAGCAGAGTTGTCTAGGCAGAGAGGACCCTGACCCTAGAGTTGCCTCATAGCCATGCTGTAGCACAACTGAGCTATTCCGCACTGAATAAAGTTGCCTTCTTCACTGCACCCCAAATTGGGGATTCCTGTTGGCACTGAATTAGCGTTAATGACCCCATCAATTGCCACATTCATGAGCAAAACGTTCCCTTTTCCCAATTATAATGTTTAAGTTTACCGCTTGCACTGCCATTTTAATTGATCACCAGAAAATCCTTTTAAAAAAATCAGCCCTGACTGGCATGGCTTAGTGGATTGGCATCGGCCTGCGAACCCAAAGGTCGCTGGTTCAATTCCCAGCCAGGGCGCATAACCAGGTTGTAAGCCAGGTCTCCAGCCAGGTCCTTAGCTGGAGGCAGGGGAAAGGCAACCATACATTGATTCTTCTCCCCCTTTCTCCCTTTCTCCCTCTCTGCCCTTCTCTCTGAAAATAATGAATAAAATCTTTTAAAATAACAAAAATTAAATTAAATTAAAAAATCAAAACAGGAGGGAGAATATGGTAGGGAGAGAAAAGCAAAGAAGAAATAGAAAGCTCAAGGTGTCAGAGAAATAAATGTCTCCTACCATAAATTTCAGGACTCAGTCGCTGTGTGATTAATGTATCACAAGTGTTATCAGACTGTTTTTGTTAAAATTACCCATTATGAAACACAGCAGAAACTCAGAGCCACTTTGATTGTCCTGAGATCCTGTCTAAGAAAGAGGCCTCAAAAGCATATGATGAAGTCACATGTGTCTTAAGTTCAATGGCTGAAATTCCAACAGCTGCCCCGAGCAAAGTCACACTTCACTCCTCATGTTCTAGGAACAAACAGAAAGCACACAACTTTTCAGAACTGCATCTGTTACATGGCACGGGCAGCACTGAGGAAAGCGCACCCTTTACCTTTGGCCAAATCAGCAGTGGGAACAAATGTGGAATCAAAATTTTAGAAACAAGTGGAAGCTGGAAAAAGGACAACCTCTTCTTTATATTTTATAGCCTCAATTCAATTCAGAAATATTTTACAGTGTCTGCTAGGTGCCAGGGAATATGATAAGAAGTGCCCTTAAGAGCTGATGGTCTAATATGAAATGTTTTTGTTCAGGCCACAGAAACTACTCAGTTACAGATTAACTGATATAAATCTGCCTGGGCCTAGTTCTGGCCAATGAGCTGTGAGTGAAATTGCCATGTGTCATTTCCAAACTGGAACATCTGTTGGTATGAAATTCTCCAAGGTTCTCTGTCCCTCCACGAGAGCACAAGGGGAAGGAGATACTGGTTGTCCTGTCAGCCTATGTCCTGAAGCAAGGAGAGCTGGAAGAGATTCCCAACCTGACCCATTTGAATATAGCTAATCAAGATACAAACTACTGAGATTGGAGCGTTTTGTTACTGCATCACAACCTAGCTTATCCTGACTGGTACAGCCAACCCCAAGAAGTCAAAATAAAAATAAAACTATAAACAAAGATTACAGTGAAAGTAATCACTCCAGAATGTCTACTAAAAATAAGTTCTCCAACATTTCAGAGAAAGTACAGTACCTCTAGCTCAACTATTTTACAATAAGAGAAGGTAATCTTTGAGGTAAAAGCCACTGGTTAGTTTTTCAGAACCCATCTATACAATGCCTCCAAAGGTTTTCATCTCTCCCTGATTCTAATGAGGAAAAAACAGAGAGAGAGAAAGAGTGACCCTTCATACCTGCATGTAAACCCTTTGAGAAGAGAAAAAAGTGAACAGGGAGGAGAAACGGTTAGGAACCGACAGCAATGTACCGACCTTCTGGACTGTCGTGGTCAGGTCCAAGCAAAGCTGAATGATTTTGTTCTTTGTGACCGAGAAATCAGTGATCCCTGTAAATGGGGCCCTGGAAAGCAACAAAAATTCTCTTTAAAAGAATATGAGGTTGCGGGAGGGGAACCCACTGGTATCCCATAGTACGCTGATAAGCTGAGCCCTTTAATAAGCTACCTTAAATTTTTTGTTACGCAACGCTTTCCTCTCAAAAAATAAGAATCTGAATAGAAAATGGAGATGTGCTAGATTTTAAAAAACACATTTAAAATGAGCCAAGAGACCTGACGGGTGGCATAGTGGATAAGGTGCCGGCCTGCGAACCCAAGGGTCGCTGGTTTGATTCCCCAGCCAGGGCACATAACCAGGTCTCCAGCCAGGTCCTTAGCTGGAGGCAGGTGAAAGGCAACCATACACTGATGTCTCTCTCCCTCTCTGCCTCTCTCCCTTCCCCTCTCTCTAAAACTAATAAATGAAATCTTTAAAAGAAAACAAATGAGCCAAGAGAAATAATGCCCATTCAGAAGTAAACTAACAGCCTTCATACAACCAAATAATCATTAATGTTTAACCTCGGTAAAAAAACAACTTTAGCACAGTTTCACTCTCCTCTAAGCTGAGGCCAATTTGTTCCTGCTAGTCACTTGTCAGGATCCTCCAAAGGGACCTAAAAATCTACCACCGATCCAGCACTGGAGAGGTCCAGGGGAAGAGACAAGAAAGGGACAACAGTTCATTTTCCTGAGACAGTACAGGCTTCTGTGCATCCCAGGCCCTCCGCCCACAGGGACTGCTGAGCACACCCGTAACTCACCGGTCCAGCCAAGACAACAAGGCCTTGGCGGCGCCTATGAGCTCCACCACAGATGTCAGGAATTCATTGGGGGGCTTGCGGGACGTGTTCCCATCGTAACCTGGACTTTTCCGACGGCTGCTTATGTAATTCTGTAAGTTGTGGGAAGACGCTCGCAGTTTCAGAACCAAGTTCTTCATATTGTCCGTCTCAAGGCCATAATTCTGCGGAAAACAAAATCCAACCAAACAGAAAAACTCAAAAGAATGAACAAGGTCCAGACGCTCATAATAACTCCAATGCCCATTGAGTAACTTGAGTAACTCCTACAATGGCCGCACAACCCTCTGTCATGTACCCACGTGGCCCTCCCGCAGCCTCCTCTTGCCTCAGAGACTTAGTTCTTGCTTGTTCCTCTTTCCAAAATGCTTCTTGGCCAAATCCTGGTGGGGGAAGCTCCTAATCACTTACACCCAAATTAGCCCAAGTGTCCCCCTCTCCTTCGAGGCTTCCAGGACCATCAACAGCAGAGTTTCTCAACCTGGGTCCTACTGATGTGGAAAGTCTGATGATTCTTTGTTTGCGTTGCCAAAAAAGTCATCACTTTCAGGTGACAACATTGCCTAGACTCTCTGTCAGATAAAGAACAGATCCCAAGAAACAACACAAAAATCTGAGATGATGCTGGCAGGAGGGAAGAGATGGAATTTCTGGATTGTCCTCTGTTTGATCATTTTAACAAGTGAAGCATTTTCCGGGGTATATTGTATGGTGTCAATTGCTTCCCAAGGCAAGAATGTGGCACCATTTTAAAACTGAGGATAAAAATGGGGATAAAGACAATGGCCAACACGATGGAACACTTCCTCCAGTGCCAGGACCTGGGCAAACAGCCTATGAAAGTGGAAATGATATCTCATGTTGCAGTTAAAAACTGAGAGATGGACATACTAAGTAAACTCACCAGTCACATAGCTAACGAGTGGTGGGGGTGGGATTCTAATTCTCATAGTTTGCACCGAAGGCACAAGTTTTGGATCATGATACTGTGTGCCCCACCCCACACTCCCTGCCCAAGAAGAGCCATCCACACCTCCCTCTCCTAAGAGGCCGGCAGACCCTCTTTGGGTATGAGAAGTGCTTTTGTCTCCTGTACCTAGACTGTCCCTTGCCCCAATCTCTAATGTTCCAGGGAGAGTGAGCCATATCTCCAAATCAAGATACACAAAGCATAAACATACTGGAGAGTTCTTTGGGGACGGGGCAAGATGAACAGTGGTAATAACAATAACAACAAGACTTTACCTTAATAAAAACTTCAACTAGATTTTATTTGATGCTTACATTGACACTGCTTCCTGGTAAAGTATTTTTTAATATTCAGACATAAATTTTTAAAAAGTACAAATGTATCTGTCGAGAAAAAAGTACTTTGAGATCCATTAACTGAAAACTCTTGTAAACCTTAAAAATACACTGTAAATTCCCTAACAAAAATGAGTGCATGCTCTATTGACAGAGATGTTCTATCTAAGCTTTACGTTCATTTATTTTTTTCTCACTGTTCTTTTCTAGAGACTAAAATATAATATTTTCCCTTCAATAGAGAAGACAAAAATAAAAAGATGGATTTTCATCACAGCTAGTTCAATTCAGAGAAATCAGACTCACACATGAATGCGTAAAGAGCCACGTGACACAACTTGTCCTAAAGGACTGGTGACTCTGGTCGAAGGAAGCTGTCCCTTCATTCAGTCAATTACCCAGCCTGCCAACTTACATCAAAACTGCTACCCTAAAAGCAGGAAAGTGAGTTTTCTATACATCAACATCACTATAAATTACTTGGAACTTTCATTACTACATACAACACTTACTTCTTGAACTCAAAGGGAATTAAATACATGTTGGTGTTGCTCAATGTCCTACAAAGCTACCACTTTGGATATTAAAATAAAGGGTGGGAGTGTGGCTTCTTATTAACTGGTTCTTTTTATTTTCACTCAATTTCCTCCGATTCTTTTTATCTGTCCCACCCACACCCCCACCCCCAAACCAATCACGAGACTGGAAGGATGGATAGATATAGCTATAATAAAAAAATAATAATTTTTAAAAGAAAGGAGGAAAGAGCAAAGGATGGAAGGAAAATTCCTTCCCCTACCACTCCATTCCATGATACCAAGAAAACAAAGAAACATTATATTAGCTCAAAAGAACCTCTACTGTAGAAACATAATCAGGAAAAGACTGTTGACTTAAGTACCCCATAACAAAAGCAGAAAACAAAATAATTTCTCAGACAAAATTTGATTATTTTCAGTAACCTCCCTAAAACCTGTCTCCTTCAGACATTGCTTGGAGATAAAATATTAAGAAAATACAAACTAGGCAAGACATGAAATGAGCCTCTGAAAATCTACATACATACTAAGAACTTTCCACACAGATGTCACTTCATTAAAAGTTAGCTGTCAAAGGTCATGTCCTGGTCTGGTAGAGAAATGACACACAAGACAGGAGAAAACAAAACAGGCAGGTTCTCACTCTTCTGGTGCCTTAAATTATGCACATATTAGTGAAGGGACATCTTACACAACTTCTCTTCTACCTTCTTTCCCCATTCTTTCCTACTTGCTCTGCTCATTATCTAACGTTTGTGATTAAAGCATATCAAGGACACACAGTCAAAACTATCTTACTGACTTGGGTCAATTAAGTTACAACCTAAGAAATACACTTCAGGGCATTTAATAAGTTCATAAACAAGATCAAGTTAAATACCAACTGCCAGCAAGGATTACTCACCTGCATGATTTCCCCCCATTAAAAAGGTAACATTTTTAAATGATTTGCCATGTGGGTCATTGACAAGCAATGAGTAAACTTAGGGGTACACAGTGTGCAGAAGCACCCTGGACAGGTAGATAGGAATTACAGGTAGTTCATGTAATCACACACTGATGTGGCATCACTTAACACATATTCTAATTCCAATTTGGTTCACTTTCTCTGCCTACATCAACCTCCAAAACAGCATCTGCCTTGGTCTTCAGTAACAAGGGTCTGGTTGATTTGGCAAAGAAAATGGGTTACAATTAGACATTATTACTTTCAACCACACCCTGCAGACCAATGCTATTCCCTAGAATTCTGTGCAGTGATGAAAACATTTTCTATCTGCACTGTCCAAGCACGGTAGCCAGCCACAGTAGCCAGTGAGCACTTGAAATGGAGCTAGCATGACTGGGGAACTGAATTTTATCTCATTTTAATTAATTTGAATTGAAAAAGCCACATGTGGTGAAAAACTATCCTACAAGAAAAAGAGCAGCTCGAGTCTGCCCTAGGGATAGAAGGAATGGGTTCACCCTCTCATTCAAGCCCAGGAAGTGGTCCTGATTCTGTCTCATAATCCAAGACACACCTAAGCTCCTCCAGCCAGTCAAGGTCAACATCCACCAAAGGCCATTTCTCTCCTTGTCCTCTCCCCATGACTAAGCCATCTGTGGTCCACCTCTACTCACTGGTTTCGGAATCTTAACCAGGAGTGTTTCCTATTTTAGGTTCCTATCCATTCTGTCTGCCCTTTTCTTTCCACAGCTTTCCAATGGTTTTGTTTTTCCTACACCCCCTTCCGTACTTTAATTCTATTCACTTCCTGCCCATCATAACATCAACATCCACTAAACTATGTTTACATAAAAACCCCTTTCATGACACCAGGGCCAATTGCAAGTGCATGTTAGTGTATTCGCTGCCCAGGGGATGGATTCCTCAAGGCAAAACACTATCACCACTTTATAGGTATGAAGATCTATGTGGTGTGCATGGATTAAGGAGATAGAATAATTAATACGATCATTATAAAATATTTAAGAAGGAGATCCTTTCAAGACCAAAACATGTTTTAGTCACGCTCCCTAACCCCACTCCCACCCCCAGCCCAGAGGAGGCACATTCGTTCGCAGACCCTCCGGTGACCCTCCTGTCAGAGGCATCCACTGGCACTCCGCACAGCAAGCATGTCCAGAACGAGTCTGAGGTCAGAACTCTGTCTACAAAGGAAATGAGAAGGAAATTGTAGGAGATAAAACGCAGCTTTAGGTTCTGGCGTTCGTCCAGCTTTATTCATTTCAGTCTAATGGCTGAAGAGGTAGGGAAGGGGGGAAAGCAAAACAGAGGCAGCTGTTATGTTTATTATCACACTTGCTACGCTCAACGTGCTTCTACTCCCCGTCTTCCTCTTTCCCTCTCACGCTGTAGATCCCAAAGTGATCTACCTGTTCTCTGAGTCTCACCGCAAAGTTGAGATGATTCCAAAGAGCAGAAGAGAGGGAAAGGCATTGTTCCCAGAAAGCGTAAGAAAAGGGAACTCAAATATGTTTCACTGGGGAAAAAATGCAGTTTTAATAATAAACAGGACTCCGGGACACCTTCCGGGCAGTGCAAAACCCCACGCTGGGGCACGGCCACACGCAGGGAAGCCGTAGGGTGCCGGAGGGGAAGGCGGCCCCCACCGTCCCCTGGAGGTCAGAGTGGGGAGCCCGAGGCAGGCTCAGGCCCAGAAGGCCGAAAGCCTCCGGGGCCACCCCTCACACCACTCAGCCACGGTGCCTCCCTGGAGACAGCTCATTTATCAACCACAAATAATTTCCCCATTACTTTCCTAAACAAGAGCAGCACATCTCAGCGCAGGAGACAAGGCTCTGTCCATTTTAAGCAAAAGAATACGCACAATGCTGCAAGTGTTATATAATCAACGGAACGCAGACCAGCCATGGCAGAATAATCAGGAGCACATTCTTTCCCACCATTCTCGGTGATGTAATTGTATATACCCCCTGGCTCACGTTCATGGCGTTACTAACCCAGCTTGAATGCTTCCCAGTCTGTCCAACTCCTGACAGTTCAGGAAGCTGCATCCTTAGCATGGCACCACGACAGACACTCACGGATCCCACCCCAGGCCAGCCAGTTTATACACACAATGTCCTTAGCCTACCCCTAAGTGGCACCCCTGCCACCACAGATGCAATGCAACTGTCAGAACCTGGCAGGGCTGAGCTCAGTCACGGTCAAGTCAAAGCTCAGTCATCTGCGAATGCAGCCACTTTTTTCCCATTTAGCTGCCATTTCAGAGGCTGATTATTTCAAGCACAGGTATCAGGTATTGAAATATCACAAGTACCTGTGAAGCCTACACAGGCTCTTTGTAGTAACAAAAACAGACACGGAAGGCCGGACCTGTTTGTCATTGCAATTGAGAGGATATTTTCCTTCAGGATCATCTCCATCTTTTAATTCTTTATAAAGGATTTTAGAAATAAGACTCATGCAGAGTTTCTCTGTAACAGACACACTTTTCCTGTAAAAGGCAAGATAGTATCTTAGGCTTTGGGGGGTGTCAAGGTCCCTGTTACGAGTAACTGCCATGGTGGCATAAAAACAGGTACAGACAACGTATAAATGAACGGGCATGGCTGCGTCCCCATAAAACTTTATTCATGAAAATAGACAGTGGCCCAGATTTAACTCACAGGCCACCATTTACCAACTCTTAACTGGCCACAATTGGCCAACTCTTAATCTTCGATTCGCATCAACACATCACTGAGGAAGCAATGAGATACTCAATGGCAAACAGTGATTTATGAAGACTTCCGAGAACCCAGTCCGAAAGAACATCGCCACGGCACAGCTCGCCTTTGGCTGAACTAACCAGGGCGCAGAGAAGGTCCACAGCCTCCAGCACGAGTTCCTGGTGCCCGATCCGTGTGATGCCCAGCTCCTCCAGGTCCTGGTGGGCAATCCGCAGCAGCTGCTCCCCGTTTATCTTCTCCCGCTCAAACTTGGGCACGTACTGCTGCAGGCAGTCATCCAACCCTACCGCAAAAGCAAAAGGGACCGTTAACGTCATTTTGCTCCTTTACTCCAAAAAGTCTCTAAGTACGCTCCTCTATTGGATTGTCTACGCAACTTGTATCCCACCTGATGGACACTTTCCAAGTGGGTCTTCACCTTCGCATTTCAGATTTGCAATAATATAGCTCAAAATGTCCAAATGGATCCAGGTAAGTTGTATGGATATTACCATCCCATTCCATTTCAACTCAAAGAATAAACACTAAACCCTGATGATGGGAGGTACCCATTATCCGTATGGACACATCTGACCGTTGCTAAGCAACTCCTCCTGTGGGGCTGCATCCTGTTCCCAGCCTATGTGACCCTGGCGGGCCTGCCAATCAAGATGCTTTGCCGCAGTGGTTCACCAACCAACCAGCTTTAGGTTCTGGGATGACCATGTGACTCAAGCGGAACGAATTAAAATCTTCCTTGATATTTAATATATGGACACAGAAAATACAGGTTCTTTCCTCATTTCCAAATGAAAGTCATCAGGACACAAGCTTGGGGATGATGGCAGTCGTTCTTCTCATCAGTTCTCTGGGAATAAATCCATGTGAGAAAGAGGAAAAAAAAATGTCCCAATAATACCCTACATGCCTGTCCCTCGCTGATGAAAAAACTTCTGATGAACACAGAATCCAAAGGAAAAGGTACCAGCAGTGGTCACAGACAAAGGTGATGCTAAATGGGTCAGCATATGGGAATTTTCCAGGCCAAATACACGTACCAACAGGGCTGTGTTCTAATGTTCTTATACAATGATTAAAATAGTTTAGCCAAATAGAACTTGGGACTCTTTATTCCTGGACAGAGAACTCTCTGGTCAACTTGTTTCCCTGGTACTGCTGAAATAAAATTTTACCTGAGTGAATTGAACTTTCTAAGTCTAATAACAATGGACATCTAAGTGTTTTGAATGACTAGATTTATATAAACTTAATCCCCACTCGAAGCATAAAAACTCAGTTTAACTAGGACAATGTATGTGAAAGGCATACTACCAACCCCTCCTGACTTCAAACGTGTGTGTATGCTAACACACACATGCACACGTGCACACACACACACACACAACATTTCATCTACCCTTCTGTGGGTAAATGCTCTGCTCTGTGGGTACGCTCTGGACTAGGAAAAGTAGATATAAGTCTAGCATTTACTTCTGGCAATACTGACGTTCGTAGTTCCTAAAATCTAACGTGCTAGACTAACTGACATCTCTGCCCCGCAAACATTCCCCATTTGCCTCCTGATAAGATATAAAAAGAGGAACAAGTTCCTGATAACCATTTGGTGCTATTAAATATGGAAAGAAGAAGTATGGAACAATTAACTTGATGTCTGCCAGATGAGTTGGAACCAATCTATCTTCCCTGAAATGACATCTGTCCAGCAAAAGAGCTCCATCACAGAGCATGCGAGCTTGGGGACATTCACGTAGCACTTGCTTTACTTTGACACAAGTAGTCTCCATGACATGCGAGTCGAGCAGGCATTGGAGGCCTCACAAATCAGCAGGGATTTATAGCGATGTCACCTGCGCTGCAGGGGCTCAGTCTCAGCACATGGGGCCACCCGGGGCATCTGCAGAGGGGCAGTATCCACCTACAGCAGGCAGCAATGACAATGGCCTAGAACTAAGGAGAATCTCCTAACAACTCTATGCCCCCTACATAGGTGGCTAAATTAGGGCTCCTGGATGCCACATAACCTGCCCACAGTCACAGAAATTGTAAGATGCCAAGAAGAGGATTTTTATAGCCATTTTCTCCAGTTTCATACAGAAGAGATCAAATTCAAATCAAGGTCTATTTGACATAACCCCTATTCTTTCGCATTCTACCCAACAAATGCAAGATTATAAAAGTGTCTCTCCAACCTGCTTCTCAAGTAAGCAGCAAGGATCAAGGAATGTTAGATGCACTTAGAAGATGCACTTCAGACCTCACTGAATCCAAAAAAAATGGATAAAAGACTAGCTAGTGTGAGTGGCACCCTAAATCACAACCAATATACTACACTCTCCTCTCCTTCAGGATTTTCTCTTCCTTTGTCTATTGGTACAGTTGAATTGTGGCTCCCCAAGATCTGTAGATTGAAGCCCTAACCCCGGTAGCTCAGAATACAACTACTTGGAGGTAGCATCTTTAAAGAGAAGATAAAGGTAAAAAGAAGTCATGTGGATGGACCTGAATCCAATGTGACTGATAGATACCCTTATAAGAACAAGAGACCCACAGAGAGTGGAGACCATGTGAAGACCATGTGAAGACGCAGGGAGACGACAGCCATATGCAAGCAAAGGAGAGAGGCCTTGGAAGAAACCCACCCTGCCAACACTATGATCTTAGACTTCCAGACCCCAGGAAATAAATTTCTGTTGTTTCACCAATCTAGGGCTTTTCTATAGCAGCCTTAGCAAACCAACATGAACCTAATGACATTTTATTTCCTCTTCATCCACACATGATCAACTCCTAAATGAAATAAATAAGGCCCAATGACCAACTGAACTAAAATTCATGTAGGTTGTGCCAAACAAGTTCATTGCTGAGAATACAGCATAAAACTGAAAGACTTGGACTGGTTTTTCATGTGAAGAATAAATTAGTCCATTAAAATTAAAGTGAAGTTCATTAAACTTCATCCCTGAATAGCAAACTAAGTAGAAATAAAGATGAGCCAAATTCCTCTTGTAACTAACTGTGGAAAGTGTCCCTGAAGAAACAGGATTTCAGAAGTAGCTGTAGAGCATTAAGAAACTATTTTAGACATAGAGAAGGTAGAGATAGGAGGTGTGATGGGGATCCCAAACAGGATGAAGAGTGCCAACGATCAGAGATTGAGAACTGAACAATATAGGACATTTCCCCAAAAAGGGAGCCAGAATTTCCTTGAGGGTTCTGAGGGAATATGAATGATCTAACCTCAACTATTCGAAAGACCCCTGAGATGCAGCAGAATTGCCAGGCACAAACATCTTATTGCCACCAGCCTAAAAAGAGAATCCACAATGGCCTAAGGAAGACTCTCCTCTCGAGAGACCCATACATGAATATGCCTGGGTTTTAAATAGTGTTGCCTCCAGTGGTATTATTCAAATACGTTATAGCCTATTGTTCATTTATTCTATTGTTTAAAATACAATTAAACATCTGTAAATAGCTAAATCAAACTATTATGCAGTTCCACAAAAGGGGGAAACAGAACCCCCACTTTTAAGTTATCTAGTTTAGCATTTGCAAGAAGCCATCCCCCTTAACCTACTTGTCAACTGTGCCCACTTGCCAGTTCTTTGGTTTTCGGGGAGGGGAACGCACAGCAAGTCTGGCAGGAGTGAAACGCATGGTTAAGTGAAGTGAAAGTAAACACATTCCATTTACGCAAATTAAGTGAAGCCGGTAACTCGATGCAAAAAGAATCTTGAAGGAAAAGTGGGGCTCCCACCAAACAGGAGCCAGGGTAGGAGAGGGCCCAGCCTCCTTCCCACATCACTAAATCTGCATGTAAATAACCTAAATGTCCAAAGAAATCCCAAATGCAAAAAGGGGGGAAATGTTTTATGATTTTTAAAAAATACCTTTTTTGGATTTATATCGGAAACTGCCGGGCAACGGCTAAGAGCCTGACTGCCCCTCCCATCCCACTGCTCGCTAACGGGGTTCCCAGGGCACGTCACGGGTTGCCTGGTTGTAAAACAAGGGCCGTAACACCTCCTGCTACACAGATCTCTAATGAAGATTAAATATCAGTATTTATAAAGAGCTTCAAACACGATGACGTGCGTTATTCTCTTTCTATTTTGTGAAATTAAAAAAAAACAATGTAATTTATTCAGGTCCTCCATTTTCTCAGTGTTCAGAATAAAAGTTGCTAAAGAGACTTGGAAACTCCCGGATACTTAGGTAGCTCCCTCTGGAACAGAGGAAGTTGGAGAAATAACATCTGAACAGTCCCGGTATCATCTTTCCTGGAAAGTGTTCTTAAATTTGGGAAATTGCCAAAATCATGGATTCCACCTTAACATGCTGTAAGATTTGTATCAGAACATAAGCGCCATGAAAGTGCAGGTGTGTTTTTGACTCCTGCTTATCATTGTTGAGGCATAGTAATATTTGTAAAATAAACAAATGAATGCATAAAAAAGGCAAAGCACCTACATGTCTTCAAGGTCCATTCGAGCCTTCTTGGCACACAGTTTAATGTTACTCCCTTGTCTAGGCCCAGCTGGCTCCCCACTACACTTGGGATAAAAATGCACAGCCAGCCAAGTCCAGTCTGGTCTGTCCTGCTCCTGCCCCTCTCTCTCTAGTCTCATCTCTCACCTCGTGCCACAATGTCCCCCAGCCACTCAGCTGGACGCTGGTTCTATCTGGTGTCCCAAGATGCCAACCTCCTTTCCACCCCAAGGCCTGTCTGCATGATGTTCCTTCTACCGAGATACTGCGAGGGAGGAGGACAAGCATGTCAGCCTGTGGCTCTGATTCTCTCTAGCTGTGACCTTGACTGCTCAAAGGTCACGCCTGCTTGCCAAAGGGTGAAGCACAGAAGTGTGCGAGGCTGGAAAGTCAGTCCCATGGTCCCGCCAGTGCTACTGGCTATGATTCTGCAATCTTAGGGCACTGCTTTTTGTTCCCAACTTCACATTACTAAGACAGCACTGTCCCCAAAGCCCTGTTAACAAAAGGGAGACGGGCTCAAATATCAAAGCCAGGGCAGGCAGTTGGCATGTGAAAAGTAGGGCTTCTTAGGTTATACAAGATAAGATCACACAGGCCCAGAATTAGAGCAGAATTCAAGATTATACTCTCCTTGTTGTACCCTACTTAACAAAAATGCAAGTCATGTGCAGGCTCAGGGGAGATTGACTCAGGTGAAAAAAATTCTACACACGGAAACATTCCACTGGGATACAGGACAAAGTGTTAAAGTCCACTAAAGAAGCCAAAGGCCCGAAGGAACCCTAAAGCCTGTGACATAAAATTAAGACTTAGCTAGTACTTGAAAAAATAAGAATATAAAATTACAGATATAACAACAACCAACGGTTAAATACCACTTACTACATGGCAGACACCTTTCTCACACCTAATGTACATTATCCCTTAATCCTTTTAACATCCCCACAAACAGGGACCAAGTGTCCCACAGTGGAGATGAAGAGCTGAAGGCACAGAGAGGGAAGGTGACTTGCTGAAGCCAACACAGACCAGGGGCATCGGTGCCCGAGTCTCTGCTCTTCACCTCCAGATACTGCCTCTCCATCCTCCAATGCAGCATGGTCATAGGTGTCACCTTAACTGACCTTAGGAGAGCACGGTTTTATGTAACAGGAAATTGCACAAGTCATTGAGCCTACTTAGTTGACTGCCTACGACTGCCCTCAGAAATGTGAGTGGCGGAGTAAACACAAGCAGTTCTCCCATCTAGATGGGTAAATTGAGAAAACTAAGAAACTGGGGACACCAACTCCTACATGGGGAGTATATTATCAACGACCAGTCTGCAGGATTTGGTGGTCTACATTTCTCAGGAATTCTTTTAAGGATGGATGAGAAGGACTCTATTTTCACCCCCCAAGAAATCTGGATAGAATTGTTTTGTAACTTTTCTGCTTCTGAATGTGACTCTAGAAACTGGTTCTTTAGGCCAGTGGTCACTGTAAAGGGTAGTGACACACCAATAAATTTGGTTGCCTATAAAGGATTAAATATCAGTGGAATTTACAAAACTACCCGTATTTCCCAAAGGTATGTTCCAAAAACTTGAATTTAGAAAAAGACAAGTTTTCTGTATGCCATTAGTATCACAGGGAAAGACCAAGGCAGAGAGAAACAATACTACAAAAAAAGAAAGTGAGAGGTAGCTGTCAGTGCAGGTCCATGCCCACCTGTCTGTCCTGAGGCCACAGAAAACAAAAGTAACAAGGAAAACAAACCCTGTCTGTGGTTTACTCCTAAAGCAGAGACTAGTCCAGCTCATGCAACAACCTGCAAACTACCACAAACAAAAACAGAAGAAGCACCTGCCCATAAGGCATGCATAAGCAAGGATGCTGCAAAACTGGGAAGTACCAGAAAACTGGGGTCCACTCTACCATAGTCAGGGACTCTGGCTTTGCCCAAAGAGAATGATCTGGGAACTCCCTGAAGGAAAATGTGTTGGCGGGGAGGGAGGAAGAAAGGATGAGTGAAGAAAGATGTATTAAGCTATTCTCCTCTACTTCTATTTCTTTTTTTTTTTATAGGGGGTTAGAAAATGTGGGAATGCTGCCCTATGAAAAAGAGCTAATGGCAGGATCACCAGACACAGGTATAGGACAGCAAGGAGGGCAGTAAAGCTTCTGGGAAAATAGATTCAGGTTAGATGGCTATTCTGCTTCCACACAATGACAGCCCAGAGAGCCCTGACAGTCATTACCAAGACCAGTCCTTCAGTGAAAAACAGGTCCTGAAACCTTTTTCATGGGACCTCCTATCATATCCTTACCAAACACCACCACCACCAACCTCAAACTCAAGGATATTTGACTCAAATCATCTCCATCCTTTCGTTTGCCTGTTTTGCTTTGGAGAGGCATGGCAATGCCAACAAAAAAGCTTTCTGCTTTGGAGTTCTAAAACAGTGGTATTTCCCCAGAACAAAGAGCTCATTCCATCTGAGCCCACTTTGATACGTAGAATTAGCATCAACTAGACACTGTCCTACAGCGCTTGTGGGGGGGAGGGTGGTTTACAAATGCCTTCACGGACTCCCAGGGGAAATATGGGCAGTGGGTGGTCCTAGGGAAGGCCAACAGCGGAGAAAGCTATTTGCTTCTCGTGGTCATCAAAACATCTAGTCATCCAAGCAAAAACCACAGGTCATATTCCTAGGAGGGAACTTTGCATGAGGCTTATTCCTGATAGGGAAATCATACATCTAGAAAGACATTTTTTCTGTTTTTATACTATATCTAATATGTATGTGTATATGGATACACAAATGCATATACATTCTGCCAAAAAGTAGAAAACATCGTGTGTATACCAAACACTCAATTTAAGTCTCAAAACTGCGTCCTAGAACAACACAGGAAATGCTAAGGATACGCAATATACTAAACACTCATCTCCCTAGAAAAGGCTTCAGCCAGATCTTTTCCTGGCTGACTTTCTCAGGTGCTCCGGTCTCAACTCAAATGTCATCTCTCAGAGAGCACTCCTTGACCATTCAACCGCACAAAGGCCATCTATGTGTCAACTGACACTTGTTGCTGCCAACAGAAATCCCCAATTTGGGGTCTGGTGAAGAAGGAAACTTGATTCAGAGCAAACAACTCAACTGTGACACAGCACAGCAGTGGGACAGCAGAGCAAGGAGGTGGCTCTGGGGCGAGGCCATAGCTCTGCTCTGCTCAGGTCTGGCCCATCCTGCTCTGCTCTGTTCCAACAAGAGGTCTTCTGTGTTTCAGCTCCAGCGGGGGAAATACGTCTTCAGTTCGCAGTGGAAAGAAAAATACACTCCCTGAGTCACAGAACAGCTGACTTACATATAGAGAGAAGCTTCCACCCATGGTCTCTTGGCTGGTCTGTTTGCATGTAGATGAAGACTCCAAATCCTCACAATTTGATTGGTCCAAAAAGCACTGTCCCGATTGGCCCAAATGGAGCCATTCTGATTGGTTGGTAAAGATGCTACTAGGAATGGGGCTGCATAGCTCATACTGACAGGGGGTTTCAATTTTATTTATGGAAATGCAATATCAGAAACTCCTTATTAGGACCAGCTCAGCCAGAAACACAGTGCAGGCAGGCAGTTTGGTGCAGAAGGCAAGGAGTTCAGTGCAAGCTGCAGGCAGTTCCGTGCAGGCTTCTCTCTAAAATGCAGTGTGCATAAGCCATCTCTACTTAGAAACAGCTGCTAGGCTCTGTTCTTACATTACATTTGAACTCGTTTAGCCACTAGGAACCCTTCTTGGTAGGTATCTTCTTTCCCATATGTATCAAAATCACTTCTATAATACCAATTTTTTACATCCTTCTTAAGACAACACTATTTGATTAGGCTAAAAGCCTTCTGTTTGTCTCTTCCCTCCAGACTATACCATAAGAATTAGGGCCCTTGTCTATCTTATTAGCTACATATCTCCAGCTTCAGAACATATTTTTTCTTGCTCACAGTAAACACTCAGAAAGCAATTGTTGAATAAATAAAGAATAAGTGGATCTACACACTCCAGAGCAACGGGAGTGCATGAATTAAGAACGAAAATATAGTGGACATGCATTTATATACCTGTCGGACAATCTGATTTAAAATCCGGCTTGACTTCTTAATTTCCTATGCATCTAGGACAGTTACTTACTTTTAGACCTCACTTTCCTTAGCTTCAAACTTTAGAGCGTTTTGTAAATTATGAAGTACTCTATTGTTTTTATTAACAACATCTTGAGTCAATATTTATAAGTGGCATCAATGAAAAGGTACATTAGAATACAAATAAGTAAGTTAATCTGGTAAGAGTAAATAAACTTTCTCATGTTCAACCCCATTTTGCAACTCTGACCTTGGCCACCTACCGCTGAAGTGTGTGACAATTTATTTATAAATTATACTAGAAAGTATAGTATTAAAGACCCACATTCAAGTCCCTACTCTGCCACTCAAGTCCTCTATTATATATGAATTATATATAATAACTCACATTATCTTAGAGTAGTACTGTGCAGATAAAAACAAAATACTATGATTTGCACAGCAGGCTAGAACCCACCCACATCAGTCTCTGTTAGCATTCTGGCTCCAAAGGCCACATGGACTCTATTGGATTAAGCATAATCCTAATAACAGAGGGATAATGCTAGGTGTCCCATCCTGTTAGGAACGGTGACAACACAAAGGCTTCTGTGACTAGTCACACATTTTTATACTGTCTGACTTTTTATTAAGACATAACTCGCATACCATAACATTTACCTTTTTAAAGTGTACAATTCAGTGGTTTTTCAAATAGCCATAGAGTTGTGTGACCGCTACCTAACTTGAGAACATATTAATCACCCCCAAAAGAAATCCCGCATCCATTAGCAGTCACTCTCCATTCCACTCTCCCCATCCCTACAATCACTAATGTACTTTCTGTCTCAATAAATTTGCCTATTCTAGACATTTTATATAAATGGAATCACACAGTATGTGACCTCTGTGTCTGGCTTATTTCACTTAGCACAATGTTTTCAAGGTTTATCTATGTTGTAGCAAGTATCAGTACTGCATTCCTTTTTATGGCTAAAATCCCATTGTACGGGTATATCATAATTTTTAATCCACTCATCAGCAGAGAGACACTTGGGTTGTTTCTACTTTTGGGCTATTATAAATAATGATGCTATGAGCATTCATGGACAGATTTTTACGTGAACATGTGTTTTCAATTCTCTTGCGCATACACCTAAGAGTAGAATTATTGAATCACATGGCAACTCTATGTTTAACTTTTTGAAGAATTGCCAAATTGCTTCCCAAAGGGACTGCACCATTTTTCATTCCTCCTAGCAATGTACAAGTGTTCCAATTTCTTCATATCTGCACCAACACTTGTTACTGTCCATTTTTTTTTATTAGAGCCATACTAGTGGGTATGATGTAATTTTTTGTGTTATCAGATTTTAACATCCAAATTTTAAACAGGCTCTCAGAAATAGAAACCAAATGCCAATAGTAGGGCGGGGGGGTCGGGGAATCCAGATTATACTAAAGCAGTAAGTCCCAAACTTTAGTCATTCAAGAACCAACTTTATGATTTTGCCAAATTTGAGTGTCATTTCTACTATTACGTTAATTTTTAAAAATCAATTCAATGTAACCATCAGTATTAGGCTTTAAATCATTGCCATAAATTAGTTATCACTTGCCATAAACATAGTTATTATAACCATAAACGTAATTTTTAAAAATCAAAGTAAGCTGGATATACTTGTCTCCCAGGGTCTGCTTCTTCATGTTAAAAAGGAAATTGCAAGTGACAGGTGTTAAAGAAATGCCAGTTACAGAGTCTTCCCTTGACCTAATCAGATCATCTAAAAACTTCTCTAGAACTATCAAAGGCTCCTCACTTTGGAAGACTGCTGTAATATTTCAAAAAATACCTTTCCTGAAAAAGAAGGTCAAAAGATGAGTTCCGTGGTGATAATTATATTGGGGGGTGGAGGTGGGGTTCAAAGGACAATGCCCTAAACAGCTGTCATATTGTGGTAGCCCGTTACATTTGGCTGAGGGGTGTCCCTTCTTTGTGTTCAAATTTCCAATAAGTCTGACCATGCTCTAGCTGCAAGCACCTGGCTCTTCAAGTTTCAACAAAAACAACTTTCAGAGCAAACATACAAGATACAGACTAAAAGGAAGCGCACCTGCCTTTGGGCAGGCAAGCCCAGACAACGCGACCTGTAATGTAACCAAGTGCCTGGATGGGCTTGACTGACGGCACTGGCCCCAAGTGCAATAAAAACACATGTGATTGTGATCAAATACTGTTGGGCCCCTTACCCAGCCCAACACACATACTATTTATACACAAGTCAGATAAAAAACAATCAGAGACGGCATACTTGGGCACCTCCAGATTTGAGGGCTAATTATCATCTATCATCATCCAAGCTGAATAAAATACTAAATAGCACCTTACATTAAAAAAAAAAAAAGAGTGAATATTAAATGTGAAGGTATTCCATTGACTCTTTGGTTGGACATTCCTACTCAGCCCTCAATTCAAACATCCTTTCCAACAGGAATACGACCCTGGCTCTCAACACAAAATTCCACTTATTGTGGACCATGGCACTTTTGCTTTCTCTTCATAATGCATCTCACTTTATAACTTAATATTTGTAAGGCTGGTGGCTGTCTCTCCAACACAACAAGCTCCATGAAAATCAGAACCAGGTTGGTTTTGACTATCATCATACCCTCAGGACCTAGGACAGTTCCTAGCACACAGTAGGTATTCAGGAATTACGTGTTGAATGAATTTGAAGGATGTCAGTGTTGTGTTATTCAGGTAAAGGGTTGGCCATGTTTAGAATGACCACCAAGAGTGCATTTCCAAAAGGCAAAAAAAGGATACTGAGCAGGAGCTCTTTATGAATTTCTGCTAACAGACCACAGTTCAGTCCACCCCATTCAACAGAAGCCTTTTCCTCCATATAATTTCCAAACAACTAGGTTAGCTTCTGGAGTCTATTGATGAGCTGTGACAGAGCTTCTGCTGGTCTGAAGAGGAGGAGTGGGTGACAAGGGAGGGAAAAAGGCAAGAACACTAGAGTGTGCTGAGTGCTTAGAATGAGTTACATATTCCTTATTTAATCTACAAAAACTCTTTGTTATCTCCATGATACAACGGACACTTGTAAAATTTAGCAACTAACGCAAAGTCACAGTTAATAAGTGGTCAAACAGGAACAATTATCTAGCCCTTTGTAAATGGAATAAGTTACTCAGGGGACATAGGGAACATACAAGTTGGAATGGGCTTAAAAGAATAGACCGAAGTTACCTGAAAGAAGTGGGGGAAGAAGACATAGTAATACAACTACCTGTAAAAGCTAATGTTTAGTGACCACTTCCCATATACGAAAAACACAGGACTAAAGCAGCTGACACACTTCGTATAAACTCTATGAGGCAGGCATTCCTGTTATTCCCATTGTATAGAGTGGCTTAGAAGACGCAATCTGACCAGGGTCAGATCTCTGGTAAGTGGCTGCCATCTGAACTGGCTACATGAGGTTGTAGGAGGGTACTTGCCTCTTTCTCCACCTTCCCACCATGGTGCTGGGGGAGGATGGCATGGTCTCAGAGGAGAAAGGAGAAAACTATGCAGCACATGCATTTAGTTAAGTGCCTACTGTATATGAGCATGATCCGTGGTGTGTGTAAGCTGAGTGAATGAGGTAGCCTCTGCTCTCTAGGAGTTTATATGGGCAAAAGCCAAGGAAGACAGAGTAGCTCTTAGGAATGTAGGATTTAGAGCCAGGCCTCCTGCATTCAAACACCGATTAGTTGTGCAATCATGGGCAATCACCTAATTCCCCTGTGCCTCAGTTTCCTCCACTATAAAATGGCAAGAATAATAGTACCTCATGGGGCTGTTATAAAGGTAAATGAGCTAACATAAATGAAGGCTTTAACACATGCCTGGCACACAATAATCACAAATAAAATGTTCCCTATTATTATGCTCAGAATTAATGAAAAACAAGGTTAGATGGATCAGGTATAACCATATCAAAGGACTATGGAAAGAGAAGGGATTTTAGTAGCAACTAAAGAACGTGCTGGATGGACAGAGGCTGACTAATGTTAGATTCCCTCAGACAACCCTCCGAGCAACCCGCTTGAGAAGTGATGTGCACCCAGTGCGGACAGGAACTAGGGCGTCACAGGAGAAAGAAATGAACAGGATCAGGTGACGGACTAGAAATGTCACATGAAAGGCAAACATTAATCAAAGATGACACTACGAGTTTGAACTGGGTTGATTGTAAGAATTCAAACTCTAATCAGGCTGAAAATGGCAACATGATGGTGAACAGATCTGAAAAGGGAGAGGCGGGTAGCTTCCTATGAGGTAATGCATTTCCTCCTGCACCTGCAGGGCCAACTGGGCGTGAGTCAGTAAGTGGGCATAGACTGTGGACACCAGGAGGCTCCAGACAGGGGCCCTAAGTAGGAGCTGGTCCAAGAAAATGACCATTCACTGAGCATACTCTAGGTTTCTACAGTACACAGTCGAATGCAAGTCTCACTTGTTTTCCTAGAGTCAACAGACCAGTCTCACTATCGCCCTGCCTTTTATGGGAGAGTTGATGTTAGAGGGACTAAGAAAATTGCTGAAGACGACACCTCTAGGAAGTGGTAGAACTGGTCTTGAGAACCACGTTCATCCAACCCCAGAACCCACTGTCTTTCCACCAGGAGGCTCAGAGGGAGAAGCTGGGAGAAGGAACAAGCTCTCCTGAGAACAGAACAAATCGGAGTGCCAACACACACCTGGCTCTTTCCCACCTCGCCCATCCTGAGCATTCCGCTCCTCTGGGCCAGCCTTCCCTCGCCTTCTGTCATACAGCAATTGCACGTATTAGTCGAGATCCAACACTAATCCTCCCTGCCCCCGAACCGCCTCCTCCCCACATGGAAGTGATCACCTGCCCCAACCCCTGTGGGTCCTGTGTCCACCCCCCTTGCCTGGTGTGAACGGACAAGCTTAAACTTAGGTATGCTAATCTGGACACCACATGCAACACCTCTGACAAACAGGGCTGCTCCCACTCCTGCACCTTCCTCGGGGCCTCGTCCCCTTGGCTCCATCTGCGTTATCTTGGAAGCTGTCCCCTTGGTTAAAGGTCAACCTTCTGGAGAAAGGATGAGTGTTGTTCAGCCACAGGCACATGCAGGGCTGTGTCACTCACTGTGCTTTCTGACAAATTCCAAGTACTGTTGCTAATTCTCTTCCAAACTAGAATTTTAATTTCTAGGAAGAAGTCATTTCCTCAAGTTGTTCACAATGCCTTACTTATGGTAGAGGCCCAATAAATAATCACTGTTGTCAAAAATGATGAAAAACAAAGCCTTAAATAGTAACACCTCCAGCAAACTCACCTCACACACCCTGGAACCAAACAGTGAGCCATGAGCCCTCTAGAAAAACAGTAAAGAGGCCTAGGGATTTTTTTTTCAGTCTGCAAATCTAGCAGCATCACCAATAGAAATAATGTAATTTTTTCCCCAATATGGATGGTTAACTATTAGAAAGAACTGAAAAAATGAGTCCTCTTTCTTTGAAACACTAAGCCTGTAAGATAAAATACATTCACTGGACTTCTCATACAGAGTTTCACCCAAAGCCTATTTACCCTCATTTGAGAAAGCAAGTCCGTCATGCTGTTTTCCAGCTTTCAAAGAGACAAGCTGAGTAAATTCAAAAAATGCACACAGGGTATGCTGGTAAGAGGTGTTTGCTACCTACAAACTGTGGGCACCTTTGAAAAGGTGGCATTCTAAGCCCTGGCTGGCAGCACAGTGGATAACTCACTGGCCTGCGAACCCACAGGTCGCTGGTTCGATTCCCAGCCAGGGCACATCACCAGGTTGCAAGCCCAGGTCTCCAGCCAGGTCCATAGCTGGAGGCAGGTGAAAGGCAACCGTACATGGATGCTTCTCTCCCTTTCTTCCTCCCTCCTTGCCCGTCTGTCTGAAAATAATAAATAAAATCTTTTTAATTAATTAATGAGTAAATACCTAAACCAGTAAGTCATATACTCATTTATTACCATTATCAAGCAAAAGGGCTACACTGCCAGCTACAGGCGGCTGACCGAAGCGTCATTCGTGGCGACGCGTGGCTGTATAATGAATGGCATCGTGGCCTCTGTTGGAATGCTGGGTAGCAAGGGACTCGACCGAGTAGCAAAAATACTTCTCAGAGCTTCTCTGCAATTTTCAGTACAGCTTTGGAACATCTCCAGATCGATATTAGCTCTGGATAAATAACCAGGTCAACAAAACCAGGGCCCAACCCAAGGCTGCCTGAGGAACAAGGCCTCTGACATGGCTCTTTCCCTGGCCTTCCCCATGCACTGAGGAGCCCCTTCCAAAAGACTTGTCATCCCCTCTAAGCGTCATTCATCCTACCCCTGCTAACACCCAAATATACCCATGGGGCACCCCCAAATGCCCCACCCCTAATCAGTCCCTGCTGTTGGTCCCCCAGCATTCAGAGGATGAAGTCCAAATTCAACAGCACTCGAGGCCACACTTTGAGGTACCAGGGCTACAGTCACACTCGAAGAAAGGACAGGACAGAGTGACAGGACAGAGGCAACAGACACACTAACCTCTAACAGGTCCAGTGCTGAGTGCCAGGAAGAACGTAAAGCCAGGGAAAGGAGAGTAAGAATGACACTACTCAGAGGAAGCCCCTCAAGTGAGGGACACGAAGTCCCAAAGGCACTAGCCTGACCGTACAGCACACAAAGGCCTCCCAGAGCGGGTCCCAGGTTCCCTGACTGAGCTCCTCACCTGTCTTTCTCCGCCTTGCACCATCAGCCCCAGCCTCTTCTGAGTCAGGATTCGTTCTCCTAATGCACCTTGCTGCTCCCCACTTACTGCCTCCCACACTCCTATCTGATCCAGCAAACTCCCCCAACCCTCCAGGATTTACCTTCTGCTTCTCCTCCAGGAGGCCTCTGGGCCCCAGCCACACCACCTCCCACCCCAGCGAGGCTCATCAACCCCATTCCTGCCTCCTGGACCGTGTATTTTTATTCATGTCTCTGACTCCTTAGTAAAACAGAGCTCCTTAAAGGTCAGAATGTGACCCTCATTCCTGTGGTCCTAGCACTGGGCTTCCAGAAAGCTGTACCTTTAGGGACTCAGTTAATGAACGAAGAAGATGCATCTTCTTTTTATGCCATCTTTGAGACCTGCCCATGAAGAAAGCATAACCCCATGAATGCCCTTTTATTTAAACTCTCTTTGCAAAACCGACCTTTTCTTCCCCCCTGAAAGCTGCGTGTTTTAATCTTTCTGAGTTTTTCCCCTATAAAATGATCTTGACACCTAGCCATGTGTCATGGCACATGAAGCAGCTATAACTCCTCAGTTGGAAAAACATTATGCTATGAAGGAAGAAACTCTATCTGCCAAGACACTCCAAGGATTGCTCAAGATATAATGAGAATGTAGGGCTGGACTCAGCGGAAGCAGCTTATACTCTCTTTTATGGCCTGGGATCGTTTTCACAAAACGTTCTTTTTTAGCAGGATAAATGGTTTAAAAGGGGGGAGGAGCACATACTCTTCACTGGCTTTTCTTTTTCCACAGCTAAGCTCTGGACCTTTAAAAACTCAGCCTACACCTTCCCGTCCTCATGGGACCCAAGCAGAAGCGTAGTTGAAAGAGAAGACAAAAAAAACAAAACAAAAAACACAGAGATCAGGACCCAAGACGTAAGGAAGACAAAGTTGGGGAAAGGAAGTGTCCCTTCAGGGGCGAGACTTTTAGTTTTATTTTGTTCCCAAGGTTGGGCAACGCAAAGTTGGAGAAGGGAGAGTTTCCCGTTCCAGCGCAGTGTAAGGAGGCTGGACCCAGAGTCAGGTTTTCGTGGCAGGAATGTCAGGACCCAGGGGGAGTCAGGTTTTCCTGGCAGGCATGTCAGCGAGATCGCAGGACGACAAGCCTGGGCCACAGGGCCAGCTGTCCCTCCTCAAGCCTGAACTAGAGCCCTGAAACGGAAGACCCTTTAAAAAACAACAAAGGAAAAACTCAGCCGCTCCGTCCCAACCCCAGCACAAAGGAAAGAGGAGCGGGGAAATCGTTTCCATATTTCACATAAACACAGGGCTTACGGCAGCAGCGAGGAATGCATGAGTCAAACCAGGGCTGACAATGATTACCGCACAAATCGAGCCCCTGCTGAAAATTAACGTAAGAATGTGCACGGCCGGACTCCAACCATGGACTCCGCTCCTGTGAAATGGTGGTGCTCACGTGCTTCCAAATGGCCTTTTCAAAAAAATAACGTGTCCTTGCCCCGTGGGATTATAACTTCTGGTTCAAGAGGAAGCACCTGGAAGAGACTTTGAAATGTAAACCTCGTGCCAAAGTAGTAATCTGAGACTTTGTCCTCGTAACTTACTGTAACTGTATATTGGCTCCTTCTCACGTGGTTCGTTCTGCCCTTCGACAGCTCTGGCTGCGGGGCAGGCCGGTGCGGCAGTCAGGGTGTGGGAGGAACGGGAGCAAGTAATCACACGTGGCTGCACCTCCAGAAGGGTAATTTTGGGAGAAGTACACTTTCTCTTTGCCGACTGTCAGACACAGAAAGGTGGCCCTGGTGAACAGTGTTGAGAAGCAAACACCTGCGCATCCGGGGCTAGGGGATCTCATTTCATGACAAAGGGATGACAGAAGCCAAAGAAAGAAAGAGATCACAAGTAACATTCCCCTGAGCCCGTCTGAATTCCAGGACAGGAGCTGGGCACTCAATCCCAGGGTCTCATTTAGTCCCTGTTTCAACCAAATGACGACTTATGAGCCCATTTTGCAGATGGGGCTCCGAATGGCTAAGTGTTCCTGCTACCGTAAGCACTGGAGTGCGGGTTTTCGGTCCTGCCCCAGCTGGCTCCGCCTTCTCTCTACTGCAGGTGAAGCTCCCGTGCTGGAGTGCGACTTCCCCAGGAAAGTGAACCTCCAAATAGTGTGGCGTGGGCGGGTGTGGGGTGGCGGAGTTCCCATGAACAGGACGGAGAGGGGGAAACAGCGATCTCCTCAATTTGCTGTGTGATCAAATTGACTGATGCTTAGTAAATGAATGAATGCAGAATGTACATACAACAAATCAGTTCCTGAAGAACCCATGTTAACCAGTGAGTGAGCATGTCCCTGATGCCCACTGTCAAAGAGGTGGCACTACTGAACTGGAAATAGCAATTTCATGTGCAACAGATGATATACCATGTTCTTAGCTTCTTTATGCCCTACAAGCTCCACTCTCCTTGAAAGCCAGATTAAAATAATGAACTGTGTACATACCATTGTATCTAGAGATTATGATTTCTTTGTAAGGTTCGTATCCCCAAGAAACTGGAAGGTCCTTCTAACACCTATTTGATAGTTCCAATAAGAGACTAAGGAACTGACCGTGAATGACCATCTGTCCTGTTCAAGGTAGCAACTGGAGTGTGAATATAAGAAATGCGATGCTTCGAGAACAGATGAGATGAGGAAAATCAGCACCTATTGACAGCCATGCGTCCTCCTGAATCACATCATTTTTAAAGCCTTTATGCAAGTGTATGCCTGCCTGCGTTATTTTCAAAAGCAACCTGATGACCAGGTTCTGATGGCTTTGAAGGCACTGACGAGGAAGAAGGACAGCAGGTGGCTGGCAAATTGTCAAGCCATGGAGGCGTCTTCGCCCTTAGTCTAAACAACATGCACTGAGGTCATAATGACAGCACTGCAGTGGCGACTGCCCCTCCTGGGACAATTGCTATTGGCCCTCGGGGAGCAGCCACAGACACCCATGGTCTGTTGGGGTTTGGCAGGCTTAGATGTACAAGACAATTTCACCAAGTTGTCATCAAACGCTTCCCATGATGTCGGTGGCCCAAGAATGTATCAAAACAATGACCTGACCCACTTCCTCTTCCAAGGGGTTTCTGATCAATTCTGCATCCCACTTCCTAGCGTTCAAGTTCAAACAAGTCACCTTGTCCTTTGGGTCAGAAATTGATTAAGCTCTCTTAGTTTGCAAAATTATGAAGCAAGCTTTGAGAAAAGATACAAGTTCCACATTCTCCCTACTTCTTTGTCAGAGATCTCAAAGCTTGTGTCCACTCACTTTGATAGGATCCTGGTATAAAAAAAGGCTAAGTATTTGTTTGCGGCAGAACTGGTACCATAGTAATAAACCCTTATAGCAAGAGATCTCCAGTTTTCTCTTGTCCAGCTGACCCAATATATTCCACCAAGTACCATCATACTGGTGTTAGTGGATGTTAAGTGTGGGTGGACCAGGACCTACTTCTGTTCCTAAGAGGCGCCTGGGTTTTCATACAGCCATTTCTAAATTACTGATAAAGCTAATTAAGTTGACTGTCCAAAAATCACTTCTGAAACATTTGAGGTTTAACTAAACAGAGTGATGTGTAAAAAGCTTTACAACAGTATTAAATGTAAAAAATAACGGACCATATTCAATCTATGCACAAATCCATTCATGTAAATGAAAACTAATTAAACACGAATATGTACAAACAGTTGGGCAAATGCCTAGGAAGAGTTCTGTCAGATGCTCACACCCAACTCTGAAAAAGGAGGAATGTTCAGCAGGGAGGGGGAAGTTAGATAACTCTTAAAATTATCCAGAGGTATAATGATTACAATTTAAAAAATAATAATTTCTGTATTATAGGACAAAGAAAAGTAACATCAGCAAGCAGAAGGAAAGACAATGGGCAGAGGCGTAAATAAATGAAAACAAATCACATGCCCCGGCCCCCAAATGTTTAACCAGCGGCCTTTCCGTTAATATTCCTGCGATGACCACGTTGCCCCATGAGGCTGCATTCTGCCCACCACATGCAAAGCAGCTGTTTCCTACTGTTCCTTATCTGTTTCCCTCAAGGCCGTGGACTCTGAAAGGAAGTTCTCTGCGGTTCCAGGGGAACTTGTAAACCTGCGCCCACACCTTCACCCCAATGGCATCTTGGAGGCGGGGCAGGAAGGCTCCAGGCAGAAGTCTGAGCACAAGGTCAAGCCTGATTCCCGCTCCTTCTTCCCCGATCCCACCTCAGCCACGGAGCCTCTGAGCACCTGACAAGCCGCACTCATCGTGACACCAGTCATCGCATTCAAGGACTCCTATTTGCCTAAAGAAGACAGAGGGTCACCGGCAAACTCTCACCTCCCCGTCTGGAGCAGGCAGGGAAGGTGGACAATGTGCAGAGCCTGCCCATTACCAACTACCCCTCCAGCACTGCCAGGGGACTGGTGAGTCTCCTAAATCTCTTCAGCTGGGACGCCCCACCCTCAAGCCCACGTTGGATGACAAATTCCCCTTTACCCTTTTAAAACCCCCCTCAACCAATTGGCCCTAAGCTAAACACACACACACACACACACACACACACACACACACACACACAGCATTCTGTGCTCCTGTGCTCCTGTAAACCACTATCGAGTTGGTCCAAAAGTTCCTTTGTTTTTTTGTTTTCATAACGTAGCTCTTAGAGTGCTTAGTTGTCTTTAATTTCATTCAAAACAACTTTGTCAGATTGTATTATGACAGCTGTCATGTCAGCAGGCATTTAAAAATAACTTATCAAACAGCATGCACTTAAAAATAACTTATCAAAATTGGTGAATTTTTGTGCCACCGTTTCAATATTGAAGATGGAAGAAAATACGCAACATTTTCAGTATATTATGCTTTATTATTTCAATGCAAATGTGCATTGCTGTGACTGATTGAATGTGTCAAAAGTGGTTTACGGCCCTGGCTGGTGGCACAGTGGATAAGGTGCCAGCATGTGAACCCAAAGGTCGCTGGTTTGATTCCCAGCCAGGGCTCATAACCAGGTTGCAAGCCAGGTCTCCAACCAGGTCCGTAGCTGGAGGCAGGTGAAAGGCAACCATACATGGATGTTTCTCTCCCTCTCTGCCTCCCTCCCTACCCCTCTCTCTAAAAATAATAAATAAAATCTTAAAAAAAAAAAGGGGGGGGTTTGTGTAGTTTCTCGGTGCTATTGACATTTTTGGCCAAATAATTCTTTGCTGCAGGGCTGTCTTATGCATTGGAAGATGTTTAGCTGCACCCTGGACTCTACCCACTAGAAGCCAATAGTGGGAGATGGCTGATACACTCAAATAATCCAAATCAGTAAAGTTATTGGTGAAAATGAAAACTGTGTCTCTTATTTTATGGAAAAAACTAAAGCGATTTTTTGGCCAACCCAACACGTCATTTATGGAATGTAGCACCCCATATTGCGTAATAATTAGTGTTGGCATCTCCCTGCTAGACTGACAGCTCCTGCTCACCAGACCCATGACAGCCACGCTGAGTCCAGGCCACCACAGGCAGCTAACAAGACAGGCAGGAAAAGGGCTACAGTGCCCCCACTGCCACCGAGGGGTAGGACCTACATGGCCGTGAATTATATAAGGCTTGGGGTGGGGCGCCATTAGAGTGAAGTTGGGAAAATAACCAAAATCATTCAGAACTGGGCGTCTGGAGAATTCGGTTCTAGTCTGAGTCTTGCCCCTATGTCTTAGCCACGGAAATCTCTGGGCCACACTTTCTTTATCCAATGAAACCATTCATTCAATAGGACATGTACTGGAACTTCCTGATCTAGGGTCATCACCAACCTCAAAGTTATAGTTAATGAGAAAAAAAACGTGGAAATCATAGTGCTCGAACTGCGGTCCTATGAAAAGTCGAGAAATACCGCAATTTTTCTTCAAACACCGTCCATCTACCGGTTCATAAACCTAAACAGGGTAAGCCTCTGAGCACCATCAGACACCTAAGATTTCTTCACGCTAAGGATCTTCCTGGACTCCCTAACCTCAAACCTAATACTATCTGCCCCTACACCTGCCTGCCCCGCAAGTAAAATGCATAAAATCGCCAAATTAAAAAGAAGCTGCTATTATCTTGACTGAGGCTTCAAAATGCACCGAGAGAAACCCTGGGTCTGTAAGATTTGTGAACAGACCCTAAATGAGCCACACAGGCCTGGTGACAGCCCCTGGCCCGGTTCAGGGCTCTGGAGGGGGGGTTTCCCTTGATTCATCAACCCTGCTTTCTTAGAAGACGGTAATGCCGTGAGCATGGGTTTTAACTCTTTTCTTAGGGCATTTTCCATGGATTGTTTTTGGCTTTTAAATTCAGTGTACAAGTTTGAAAATGAATAGCATCTAAAATATACTGCGCATTAATCAACTCATGATGGATTACCATCTCCGTATGTAGAGTTCTAAAGCTATCATGTTGTTGGGGGGTGGATAGCTTACAAATAGATCTTACAAATCTATTTTCTAAAGTAATACGTAAACATAAAACAATTAGGTAAACAGATTAAGTTGGAACTTCACGGAGAACAGCGACTTTCAACTGATGCGCTGTGCTGCAGTGTGCCACGGGAATTCTTAAAACAAGTAATATCTGTCTGCTTCGGTCAGGGGCACTGCCCTCTTTTCCCTTCAACTGTCAAAAAAAAATGACAACAGCCATCTGGTTTGAATGAATCAAAATCATACCTATTTTTTGTCCGATCAGCAAAGAGAACTTTTGGGGGTGTGCCACGGAATTTCAGACACAGGTTCACGTGCGCCCTGAGATGAAAAAGGCTGGAAATCACCGATTTTGCAGCAAGTGTCTCGAGGAGGAAAGGGGGTGTTTTGGCTAATACACGTAGATTGATCCAGTTTGAAGGCAACTGCCCCCCATCAGTCGCTGCTGCAATCCTGTTCAGGAAGCAACCACACAAGGGCTAAGGGATAAAAACTTCCCCAAGCCAGTCACTAGCTCAAAGGTGGCCCAGACTCCATTCCATCTACAGATAAACAAAGCAGGTAACCTCGAGAGCTTAATTCAGGCCCCACTCTTCCAAAGCAAACATCAGCTAGAGTCCCGCTCCTCACCCAGGTCCACTGTGAGGCCTGCCAGCAGTTCCACACACTCCAGGTGCCCACCTGCAGCACAGGGGCTCCTACCAGCCCTGTGGGGCTCCTCTCACCCCCTTGGCACACGTAACTTGAGAGTCCTTCGGGAAGCGCGCAACTTCTCTGATTTTTGACATTGAGGAAAGCCACTCTGGAGACTAAAGAACAGAAGTAAGCCCCCTTCTGCTAGCTATTCCCACAGCATGGACAGAAGCAGTGCTTATGAAATGACTTCTTGGCTCCTGGGAAGAAGCCGGGCGGGTTTCCTTAATTGGGCTTGGCAAGATGTGTGCCTTCTGCGCGGGGCTCATGGGCTAGATGATGACACAGGACTATTACACAGTGGAACGCACACTATACCGTGGACACACCCAAGGAGGACTGTCACACCCACTAGTTATCCAAAGTCAGAGCAAAGCAGGAAATGGTGGTAAATTGTGGACATTAATTATGATAAGACAAGAAATATGAACTTAGAGGGCTTGTCTTGGGTGACAACCTTCCCTCTTGACTTTTAACGACTGGACTCTACAGTACAGATCACAGTGAGCACCTGTCAAGTGTCAGAATACTATGTGAGCAGAAGAACGCGGGAGGGATTTCAGAAATCATCCACATCTTGAAGTTTAAGAAGAACAATCGCCATCTCCTCTTTTCAATGCTGTTTTTTATCCACTACTCACTCCCCAAAGGGGGTAGGACCCAATCTTTTCTCCTCCATTCTTCTCACCAATTTATCATTTGTAAAGAGCAGAGAATCTTTGTTTAACTGGAAACTATCCTGTTGGAACTGTGAATTTCGCCCCCAGGATATCCCTATGAAACAAAATAACAGCTACAGTTTTATTAAGCACTGACATTTATCGCAAAATATGTTTCACCTGTATTCTCTCACCTAGTTCTCAACACAAAACCTACAAAGTTTAGTACCAGTATGACCCCAAGTTTAAGAATAAGCTAGTTGGCCTAACAATGGACACAAATTGGCCAACATTACACATCTCTAAGGGATGATCAAGAATCTAAACTTAAACAGCCAAATTTGGTCTTAACCACTATGTACTACTACAGTGACCACAAATGTTTAAAATGAGGAATGGCCCACACTAAAACATACAGAGCATACAACAGACAGAGGGAATGAATGACTACATGTTCCATCCTGAAGAGTAAATAACTCTATTTCTCCCATCTCATAGCAAAATATGTCACTTTCATTATCATTTTGGACTTGTAAAAAGCAAATAAAACCAGTAATTACAGTAAGAAGATCTACAGTATGCGGTCTGCTTGTATGAGAAAAATAGTTTTATAATGTTTTTATATAGTTACATAATTACCTCCAGGGATGATAATTACCTACCTTAGCCCACAAAATTGTTTTCAGATCTTCTGATGACAATTAAAATCATTGTAAAAGATTAGTTTTCCTGCCTTCATCACTTCCAGGAAGTCTAGCACAATTGCATTTAATAGGATAGATTTTTCGTGGATCCTTAGATTTCTTCCTGAATTCCTAAGATTGCTTATAGGCATTTATAGTTGCTTTTCTTTTTCTTTTTGTTAGTCTTAGAAAATGGTCTTTCACTCCTTGCTTCATTAGAACATGATTTTAGGAGAAGGAGTTTTTATGGCGGAGCTGAAGCATTACATATTCTCTCAAGTCAAAGTTAATTTTAAAATCAGAATAGAAAACAAACATATCAATATACATGCTTCCTTAATACCATATTTTTGCAGTATCCATTCTGGAGTTTTTAAAGAAAAGATAGAGAAAAACAAAAACACCCTTGAGATATAAAACAAACCCACTGGTGCAAAAATAAATTAAGAAACAGAATTTCAAATTGCTGCAATATGCAGAGAAGGATGTTAAATTAATTAAAGTAATAGCTACGATCAGACTCCCAAATCATGGCATGGGGGCAGAAAAAAATGGCTGTTTTAAAAATGGTAACTATTGAAAACTAAAATCTTAACTTGTCCAATTCTTCTAAACGCCACAGCCCACAGAATGATAATTGTGGACTGCTGAAGACAGACGCTTTCCCAGGCTGAGTGTACGTTTAATTCCAGGAATGAGGTGGCCAAGCCAACCACCCCTGCATGCTGGAAACAATGCAAGTGGGGGAGCGCACAGCCACACCCAGCCGAGGTGGGTTCTCATTTTGTTGTTTTTCGCCCTCCCGTAATCAAGCCCCATTAGTTTTAAGTATAACCTGTGTTCTTCCCAAGTTCAGGACCTCAGAAATGAGTACCCATGTGGCTGCCTCTGGGGCTCGTGGAGCGAGTGTGATTCATCGGGGCCTGGGTCAAAAATGTTCGAGGCCTGTGTTTTCAAGAATTAGGTTCCCACTGCCCCAGACTCCAAGTGCAAAAGGGGGTAGGAGCATATGTCCTTCATGTTGGGGCATCCTCTGAAGTCGGGGGTTAGGGGGGGGCCTTCCTTAACCCTTGCATGGTATTTCCACCCACTTCCAGAGAATAAATTCCTACAAATGCTATGCTCCACTCTGGCTCGCCCCACTAGAGTGAAGGCTCTGAGCACACAAAGGCTACATTATACGCTGAGCTAGAAACCGTGATTAATCATTAATCAGCCACCCTACCAGCAGCGGATTACAGGTGATAACACAGGGAACACCCATAGGTCAGGGTGTGACCTCCGCACACCCCCTCAGCCCTCCAGGCGGTTCCTCCCCAACCCTCCCCGCCAGGCAGCCCAGCTCCCATCTCAGGTTCAACTCAGCGTTTCCGTGGTTCCTTCTTTTCATTTTTCATGAACTTTTTATGTTTCCTGATGCGAAAAGTCCAAAAAGCGTCACATTTCACAGATCAAAAGAAATAAATACCCAGGAAGTCAAGTTAATTTTGCAGAGCCTTTAACTGATATTTCTCCTTGAGATTCGGAGGTTCCACTGCCTTCTGGTCTAAAACCCAGAATAATGCCATGTTCCATGAAGACAGGCATAGTGCCTCCCCAACAGAAAGAATCCTGAACCAGATACACAGGACTCTCACAAAATATATACACGCACAGGTATAGTCATATGTACACACACACACACACACACACACACACACACATACACACACTCCCTCCACAAAGGAAGGCCACTCAAATGTACCAAGTTCTTCTGTGGTTTCCACATGTTCAGAGGCAGAAACAACTCTGGCGATCTAGTCTCTTCCCCTCACATCACCTCTCCAGCATCATCTCTGTCCCCTTTCGTTCATGATAGATTTAGCACAATCGAGCTCTTTCTGGTCATAAATGCCAGACCCTCTCTTGCTTCCCAGTTTTCTGATATTCTTTCCTCTACTCTATACTTACTTTCTGATCTTCCTACGGGTCTCAATTTGGATGTCACTTCCTCCAAGAAGCCCTCCATGCCGCACCTATTCAAATCTGAGTTAAATGCTCCTGTTCTGCACTCTTAGGATGCCCTGTAGCTTAAATACCTAGGGACTTGTCCATGTTCTACACTTGGCAGAAGGTGCCAAAGACACAGGGACCCTTCTTTTCCCTGCACTTGCATGAGACATTAAAATGATAGGTGCTCAGAACTCAGGTACAAATCTGCTTGCTCTCGTTTCCAAAAAATGAAGTCGAAAGAGAGAATTCAAGCTGAATAACTCTCCTCTACAGAAGTCGCCAGTGTATAGTCATTCACTAAAGCAATGGCTGTGTTAGTATTAAAATAAGAGATTGCATAAAGTCCCATGTACTGTTACCCAGCGCAGGGAGGGCGTGACACGTTTTAATTTATCGAGGATCTAATTACCAATCAGCTATCTATTCCAAAAGCTGACGACAGATTTTAAAGAACTAAAATAAAATGCAACTGGTACATGTGTCTTACTGAGAAAACAATGTGTTCATTCATGAAGGTGCATTAATATTGGGTGATCTCCTGGGACATCCATTCCCCTTCTCCCATTTGCTCTTGAATTTATTCAGACTCGGCCCCCTTAAAACCACCAAAACTACCTTGTCAAGTCTACCAGTGTCCTCCACACAGCTAAATACAGTGGTCAAGTCTCAGCCCTCCCCTTACGGCCTAACAGCAGTATTGGCCGCACTGATCTCTCCTCCTTTGGGGGACACTTCCTCCCTGGCCCCCAGGTCACCACCCTCTCTTGGTTTGCTTCTACTCTCTGGAAGCAACTTCACAGCAATCTTTGCTGGCTGATCATCTCCCAGATTTCTAAAGGCTGGAAAATCCCGATTTCCTGTCTCCCTCTACTCCCTCATTTGGTGACATCACCTAGTCTTAAACATTGAATGCCATGTGTACCCCGATGGCCACCCCATTTCTATCTAGTTCCAATCTCCCTCTTAACTCAGACACATATCCAATGACCTACTTCAATACTAACAGCCTTGCAAATTTTAAATCCAGATAATCCGGCTCTAGCTGGTGTGGCTGAGTGGATGGAGCATCGGCCCGTGAACCCAAGTGTCACTGGTTCAATTTCCAGCCAGGGCACATAACCAGGTTGCAAGCCAGGTCTCCAGCCAGGTCCGCAGCCAGAGGCAGGTGAGAGGCAACCATACATTGATGTCTCTCTCCCTTTCTTCCTCTCTCTCCCTCCCTCCTCTCTAAAAATAATGAATGAAATCTTTTAAAAAACAAAATATAAGGCCCTGGCTGGTAGCACAGTGGATAAGGCACCAGCCTGCGAACCCAAAGGTCGCAGGTTCGATTCCCCAGCCAGGGCACATAACCAGGTTGCAAACCAGGTCTCCAGTCAGGTCTGTAGCTGGAGGCAGGTGAAAGGCAACCCTACATTGATGTCTCTCTCCCTCTCTGCCTCTCTCCCTTCCCCTCTTTCTAAAAATAATGAAATAAAAATCTTTAAATATATATATATATATATTATATATATATAAAATAGAATCTGGATAATCCCTTAACTTTCTCTTCCCACACCCTTCCACCTCTCTGTAGGTCAATCCTTCCAACTCCCCAGGCCTAAAACTTTATGGGCATCCTCTCAAACCAACCCACACTCTCGGTAAGTCCTGTAGATCTTTCAGAACACTCAGAACATGGCACCTCCCATGGTGGCAAATGTACCACCTGGGCCAAGCATCATAGCCATTGTCTTTTTGTTTTTTCATTTTACTTTTTAAGTAATATTTCAATTTCTCAATTACAGTTGACATGTAATATTATATTAATTTAGGTGAACAACAGAGATTAGACTTAGGAAGTGATCACCCTCTATTTTCAGGACCCATCTGACACTATACCGTTAGTACAATATTATTGACTTATTCCCTGCGCTGTCCTTTATATGGCCATGCCTGTTTTTATAACTGCCAATATGCATATTTTACCCCATTGCATCTTAACTGGCTCCCTGATTCCACCTTGGCCCCCTCAGGCTTCTCAACACAGCAAACATGATCATAAGATATAAATCAGATACCACTCTGTGGCTCAAAAGCCTTCCACAGCTCTCCAAAACACCAGATGAAAGCCAAAATATATAGAAGGATCCCTGAGACGCTGCACCAACTGGTCTTCTTCTCCTCTTCAATTTCTTTCTCCTGCTGCTCTTCCTTTTGCGCCAGCTGTACTGGCCTCCTCATTCCTTCCACATGTCAGGTCTGCTCCTGTCTCAGGACATTTGCACCTGCTGTTCCCGCTACCAAGCATATTCTCCCACTGGTTAGCTGCATTGCTCACTGAAACCTTCCCCTGGTCACCCTCAACTGCATCCCCCCTCCCTTCCTGCACCCACCTCTGGCCCTTCCCCACTGTACATATCCTTTCTCTGCTATGAATTTTACTTACACTCCATCTGCCCCTATCAGCTACAGGAAGACAGGAAGTTATTGCCTATTTTATTCTCTGCTATTTCCTCAGCTCTTGGAACAGTGCCGTACACCATAGGCACTCAATAAATACCTGTTGAATGAATACATGGTGACTAGCAATGCTCGCCAGACTTGGGAAAAGTGTCAGTTAACAGGTCACTCTCTACCGCCACTCAGACTGGGGGTATATAAAGAATCAGAGTGTACTTGTCCTAAGGCAACCCAGTGACACAGACTTCATTGAAAGCTTCATCTCTAGAGCCAGAATGGACGTGACGGTAGCATCACTTCCAAATACCAGGTGCACGGAGTTGGCGTCACTTAAAAATCATAGACGAGAAATTATTAGCAAGTTTGAATGGAAACGTCACCACGCCGAGCACTGGGTAAGATATCTTTAAAGAAAAGTAATCTACCGTTTTATAGCCGAGCCTATATTAATTAGAGAATCGGGGTAAATTTGCCTGAGGTGAATCACAGAAGCGATTGCCTCTATCTAAGTGCTGGCTGAGCCAACGATGACTAAGAGAACGGCCACGCCATGCCGGTTGAGCAAGCACCTGCCGCCCCACTCCCTGGCATGCCAGGCCCTTGAAGAGCCCTGCACAACCTTGGCGCTATTCCGGGCAGGCCTCCTACTGCCCGTTTGCTTTGGCAACTCAAAGGAGGACTAATCTCAGGGAACCGGTTCCCCCACCCACCTGGCAGTTGCAGCCAGATGCGTTCGCCAGGCCACTTACCTCACGAAGGCTTCAGGGGTGACTCCAGGTGCATCTTGCGTTAATCAGCGCGGATTTTCTGCCCCCTTTTACAAGCTGCCCTAATCCCCTCTATTTTATTTTGTGCTCTGTGACTTAGAAAGCGCTGCGCAGAAGTAATTCTGGGTGTCGCATGCATGTGCATTGCATCATTTCACACTTCGGGGTGAGGACCTGAATTTCAGCTCACACTATCCTATTTTAACACATTGCCTGTGCCCAACTGCAGGGTGGTTACACCTCGTGAGAACAGGGGACTATTAGAAGGCTGCTCTGAGAGAGGGCACTTTCCAATGGCTGTTTCTTAAAGTGTTTAAATCAGCAAGACAGCGGTACCGTGCAAGATGCCCCGCCTACAAATTAGAACAGCTTTTGACGTTGGTATCTACAAGGTGGGCCCACTCTGGAACCAGCCAGGCCGCCCCTCTCGGAAGGTACCAAGGACACTTCTCACCAATCCCACGTTCAGGCACAGCTCCTGGGCTGGCCTCCACGCCCTTCCTCCCAAGGCCTCTGCTGTAGCCCAGGCCTCTTCAGTTCCCACCCACAGCCCACTCCAAGCTTGGTCCTTCAGCCTTCAGTCACCCCTTCCCACTTCCCCGGCGACCTGCCTCCTCTCAAACCCCTGTACTATTTCCTCCCTGTCTGGTGAGTTAAGAATAAACTTCCTCCAAGTCCGAGCCTCTCACACCATGGCTCCCAGGCCACGTGAAAATCCCTGTTTATGCATGAAGAGTCGGTCACCATGGTCTACTTCTGGCTTAACAATATCAGCATGGAAATGCATATTGCAATTTTAGAAATAATGGCATTATTAATTAAGAAACCAAAAATATAGTAATAAACAGATTTACTACATGGTCAATGAACTATTATATAGCTCACTGTATTCACACCTTATAGATGTTTCTCACTTAGACAATAAACACCTGATCACAACTCTCCACAGAGGGAAGCAGCTGACAGGTAGAGTTAGTCTGTCTTATGCCAAACACACACACACATCCCCCCACACACATACGAACAGTTTTCTAAAAACAGGGGCGGGTCACGTGGAAATCCAGGTTTCCAGCTTTATTTGAAAGTAAAAGAAAATCAGAAGACTTGGGAACTGTAGATCCACAGTCAGCATAAACTGAGCAATGTGTCTTTGTATATGCCACAGTCTCCACCACTCCTTATTGTCTCGCATGACCCCCCCCCCCCCCTTTCAATTTCTGACATAGCCTGGACCCCATAGGCATCTTCAGTGCCATTCCTGGTCTTCAACCTACACTCCTGTTTTTAGGCTCCGTTGGCATTTGTCAAGCACAAGGACTTCCAAACTCCATCTGCCCCAATTCAATGTCCACGTACTAGGACATAAGAGCTTTCTACCTGGGGCTGCCACATATTTGCCACTGAATATTTTTCTTTTCAGCATTTTTTTTTCTTCACTTCTCTTCGTATCTGCTTGTGCTGCTCAAAGTCAAAACCTGGGTGGTAAGGGAAAGAAAGTTATCTGCTCTCTCTCCCAAAAGGGAATTGGGGAGAAGGTGTTCCACTGTGCTCCTCTGGTAGGGTCAGGTCTAGCAATTCCACACAAAGCCAAAACAGACCTGACACATTCCCCTCCTTCAGTGTTTTCCTGGGAAGGCCACTCACAGGGGAACACAACAAAAAGGATCTGGGACCTAGGGTGGAGCCCCTAGTGGGGGGGCAGAGTGGGTAACAGATTTAACTCCTTCCTGCCCACTCTACAGAAAGGACACTTCTAGATCTAGGTGTATTACTCACCCACTGAGACATACAGCAACTGCCCCTAAAGGAAAGCTTCCTAATCAACCATTACATGTTAGCTAAAAGCCAACTGCGCACAGAAATCACGGGGGAGAGTTTGACCTACACCATTTATTTCTGCACATTCCATATCAGTGGCACAAACCAGTGGTTCTAAACGTTAGCCAGCACCAGAATCGCTGGAGGGACCTGTTAAAACACAGCATCCTGGGTCCCACCCACCAAGTTGCTGATTCTGGAGGTCTGGGGTGGGGCGCAGGAATGGACATGCCTCAGGTCCCTGGTGATTCTGATGCTAAAAAAAGTCAGTTCAAGAGCAACAGTGGCAAAATGTTGGGAGGCACCGCATGGGTGTGGCTGGAAAAGGGCCTCTTAGCAATCTCAGTTTAAAAATATCAGGAGCCAGGTACAAGAGCCGTGTATTTATAGGCACTCATCAGGTGCCTGGATTAGACCATGCCAAGCAAGAATGAAGAATTTCTCCACCTCCAAAAAGTCTTTCTTTACAGATCTTCAACGTGGCCTAGGGCTGGGTGGTAATCAAACCACTTCATGTCATGTGTCTCTAGACGTCTTACAAGAAATATTTATGCTTTTCTAAACAGTTATCACAAACGATTTTAGGCTTTGGTGTGGTCAGTCATTTTCACAAATGCTACGCACAGCGTGTCACCTGCTCGCAGCCCGTTTAAGAACCCAGCTGGAATTCAGGGTAAGATGGTGCTGACAGTGTCAACAGGTGTTCCGCTACCTTAATCCTGGCCCACTCTCCGCATTGAACTAGCTTTTCTCCACTGCAAATATATCCTCCAGGTAGTCCTTAAGACACTGTCACATAAAATTGCTACCAGGACATGAAAGACTGCTCAATTAACATAGGTTAAAGCTCAAAATCCAGAGCCACGTAGGCGCTCACACATGTGCGCACACACACGTTCTCCCCTACACCTAAAAGCACTGGATTGCCCCTCTGCTGCAATCTCTGAAAATAGGAAATGGAATGCTTCCTTTCACTGAAATGGCTTTCCTCAGGAAAGCATGATTCAGATGATCACAGTCACAGCCTTTGCTGATAAGGACACTTAGGGGTTTTCCTGTGAGAGGACTGAGACACTGCCCTTTCCATGGGGGTGGAGGAACTAGGTGTGTGTGTGGTGAGCGAAAGCTTCCAGGTTATTCTAAACCAACTTGCCTTCAAGTTCCTGCCACTCCCTACTCCCTCGTTGAGAAGTGATGCATTGTTTTAAACTGTGTCCAACTCTTACCTGTTGAAAAGTTCTCAAAATACCATCTATTCAACCAAAAGTATGGTGGCTCTATTTACTAAAGCAAAATGAAGACAGTCTGTCAGTGGACCAAAATATTTCAAGTCAGATCCCTCTCTCTACCACTTCCTTTGATTCAAATAATTTGTAAGTTTCCATACAGAAAAAGCTTTCTAATTTTTCCAGCCTACTGATCTGCATTCTACGGAACCGATTTGCTTTAACAAACACAACTGCATTTGCCCTCGTGATCCCAGGTTAAAAAACGGTTCAATCAGCCATTTGATGTCAAAGAAAACAAACTAGGCTAAGTCCACTTCCACAAAAACCCTATTCATAGATGAATAAACAGCTTCAGAAACTGTAGCTCCCAGCAAAATGTGCCAGAAAAGACCAACAACGTGAACAAAGCATGTGAAGGCGAAAAGAAAGATCGCGGTCTCTATTTTCAATGACCAGAGAGTAGCCGGGATGAAGGGAGGGCAGGGAACTCTCTGACCACTGGCAGGAAAAGAATATATATATCGATGGATCCCAATTTCAAAGATAACTTTAAAATTACTGGGATGTGAAGCTATCAATGAACCAACTGTACCTAGAACTTGGCTTCTCAAATGGCAAGTTCAAATGCCACCAAGGTACCATCATTTCCAGAATACTGCAGTGCCTTCCAAGCTGGACTCCTGGATGCGTTTCTGCCCCAAGAAGGTACATCAGATCAAAGTCACTCCCCTACTTTTCTAAAATAACAAGAAAAAATTGCAAAAGCGACCCTACATGATCTGGCCTCTGTGTGTCTCTCTAACCACATCTCCACCCACCCTCCCCCTCCTTGCCCTTTGTAACTCCACCAACACTTCCTTCTCTCATACACATCAAGCTCATTCACACCTCAGGGCCTTTGCACTGCCTGCTTTCCTGCCTACGATGCTCTTCCCCCTAATTTTGCAATGGCTGGTTCCTTGTCATCATGCCTCGTCACCGTCTCAAGAGGCACCCCTGACGACACCATCTAAAACTGTGCCCCTCTTCCCCAGTCACTCGCCTTCATCTATCTGCTTGACTGAGGTTATCAGTAGCCTATGTTTTCTTTTTCATCTGTTTTGTTGCGGTGGTGGTTGTTATTGTTGTGATGGTGGTTGATGTTACTGTTGTTTGTCATCCCCACATCTGCCACCCAAATGGACCCCAGCATTTAGAACACAGCTGGATTGCTGGCACCTACAAAGATACCTGGAACTTAGCAGGTCCTCAGTCATTATTCGCTGAGTGAATGAAACTTGTTTTACTACAGGGTGGAATCTGTCATCCAAGAAAGGGTTCCTCCTAAGCCCTTTCTAGGAGAGTGATCACTAAACCCTTCTGTGACCCCACCTTCATCTGAGACACACAAGGTCCTCAAAGGAAGTGAGAGGGAACAGTCAAATAACGAGGAGACAGAACATGGAGTTGATTTAACTTACCACCTATATACCAATAAACAGGTGGATGGCATTGTCATACCTTTTTTATAAATGTGTGAAAGGTGACTATCAACCAAATTTATTAGTAGTAATAAGTTTGAGGAATAAGTTTCTGAAGAGCTATATGCAAGCAGGAAATGGGGTTAATTATATCAGACAAAAAATCTGTAATATGACACTCAAAATAAGAATAAAAATCAGCGTCAAAAAGACTCTCATTACTGAGTCGCATTCTGAAACAATAAAACACAACAAACTACAATGAAAACACGTAACTGGCAACAAGTATCACAAATGCTAAAAGGTCAGGTCCAAAATAGGTAGGGTCCTACTTACCCTGTGGGACTTTTCAAAAAAGAACATTGAGAAAAGGTATGTGTCTCGTAAGTATAAATCCTGAAGGGATAATCAGGAAACAGAAGTTCTTTGAAGATGCCTTTTCCCACACTCATCAACTCGGATGAATGTACCCATCTCAGCCAGAGGAGGAATCAGGCGCTGGACAGGAAAACCTAACAGAAGCCTGTGGAGCCTGGCCCAAACTCCTGGCCTTTGACCTTGGCCAACTCATTTAATGTCCGAAAGCCTCCGTTTCCTCATCAGCAACCAAGATGGGCCATTGCTCAGTATGTCTTTGCGGTCTTGTAAAAAAGTCAGATGGGAACAAATACAGGAGAACTCTGCAGAGCTTGTGTAAATAAAACTTTCTTTACTTATCAAGAGCCTAGAGTGTGGCTAAACCAGCGGTGAAAACTCCAGAAACAGCACAACAGGAGAGTAAAGACGGTAAGCAAGGTTAGAAGATGACAGTCCTGGAGGTAGAACACCGCCAGCTACGAAGGCTCAGAAACGGAAGCAGTGATACAGAAATGGTGAGGTGGAAAAGAGAGGTCCCTGCCGCTCTGCGCAGTGAGGTAAAGGCAAAGGGAGGTGCACAGGTGAAGCCTGGGCAAGAAGAGGTCACCTCCCAACCTCCAAGGACACAGAACTGAAACATCTGCCCTCAGCACAACCCTCCAAGGACACAGAACCGAAACACCTGCCCTCATACTTTCAGATTTTGAGAAGTGCCCTGGTCGTTTATTCCTGAAATGACATTCACTGTCATTTTCCATCCACAATGAAATCTAGCCCCCAAAATCAGCTACATGTGATGAACACCATGTAGTCACAGACAACAGGACAGTATGACTGGCCAAAAAACCCTCTTATCCTTCCAAGTGTCCCTGAGGATCCTGAGAACAAGCCTCAACTATAGCCCACTGACCGCCCCAAACACCCTTCTTACTACTTGTCTTAAAAAAAAAAAAAAAAAGTTGTCATGAGAACTCCTCAAATCCCAAGGAATGTGTAAGAAGTCTCCGAGGAACGGCCTCCCTTCGCACGCTGAGAATCACCTGATGCTGTAGCTAGGTGGGGCGTATAAATACGAGCACACACCCTAAGATTAACTTGTTACTTTACTCAGCGGCCATGTCAAGCTTCCGCCAATTGTGTCATCACTGGAGAACTTAAATAAAATAGATTGAGCCCACGCCAAATCGGACAGCAGGACTGACCAGCACGGTGTGAAGATGTCTTCGCAGCTGCGTGCTAGTCCAGCGCTTCGCAATCTACCAGGGGCGCACGGGTCACCCGGGATCGGGGTAAAAATGCAGGTCCTGATTCCCTGGCCTGCGAGTGTGCATCTCTGACAGTCTCCCAGGTGACACCGGTGCCCGGTCTGGGACCAGGTGCCAGATGGGTCAGCTGACAACAGCAAGACCAGGTCCTAACGCTATATGCTCGCGGGAAGTCCAGTGACCACGAGAGTAAAAGGTTAGAACATTTGTTTTGAAGGGTCACGATATTGTCAAGAGACATTGATCCTTCAGCTAACCCTTCCTGCTGCTGCAGGTCCTCGCCCAGATCCTTTAAGTTGCGGGGGCAGGTGGCTGGGAAACCTCTTCGTCACTGACACACCTGCCTGCTCAGGGAGAATCATTTACATCCTGGAACTGCAGGATAAAAGAGGAAGCCATGACAACAAGGCTGGTGATTTACTGAGGGCTCACTAAGACCACACCATCAGGGGTGGAACTGGAGGATGAACCCAGAGTCTGACTGCAGGGCCGGCACCTGCACCCCTCAACTCCACTGCCTGGCACAGGCCACGTGGTGTAGTGACAGAGGGGAGAAGAGCATATAAGAACACCAGCACTTACAAATATGGGACACGGCGTAAATTCACTCTCATTCTCTCTCCCCTCCACCCCGTCTTTCTTCATCTTCAACATGGGCTCAGAATGGTTCATACACCTCATTGGGTTTTCTGAGGATTAAACAAAGTCTAAATAAAGCACTTCACCCAGTGTCTGACACACAATACATGCTTCAGTGTTTCTCAGTTATTGTGATTAAGAAACCTTTACTGAATCATTCGAAAGGCAAGGTGCCATGAACCATGAAGTAATTTGATTTACAAACACCTTCCCTGGCATATACCAAACACAAAGGGTAAGACACAGGCACCGGACAACTCTCCCCTACTAACACATGGTGTCAAGACTTCACAGCCTTCAGCGTGGTGAGGAGCAGTCCCCTAGGCATGGCCCTGGCAGGGAGCCCCTGAGAAGATGGCATGGAATGAAGTCAAACTGCCAGGGGTCAAGCTCCTCTATGTCACTGCCCCGCTATGTGACACTGGTCAAGGTACTTAATTTTTCCATGCCTTGGTTTCCTCGACTGCGAAATGGAAATAATAGGTCTTACCTCGAGTGGTTGCGCATATTAAATGCGCTCATAACTTGTACATCGCTTAGACCTGTGCCTGATGCATTGCTAATATTCAGTGAGGATATACTAATATCATGATCCACTGGTGAGAGTACAGCTCAGGACTAATACAAACAAATACATCAACAATAATAATAATAACTAGATGAATTCATTCATTCCGTAGACATTAACTGTTTTCTTCAGCATGAGTTCTGAACCGAAAGTTTTCTACGGCGCTCCCAGCCACCAGCCATACTCCTGCGCTACCAAGAGTGGCAAGGTCTGTCATGAAGAGCTGCTTATCAGCAGGATGTATTTATAAAATGGGGGTTGGGTAGAGAGATTAGCAAAGAGAGCTAAAAACAGTCCTATAAGCAAGTTTGTGTACACTGGTAAGTTCACTAAAACGTCAAAGACTTTCACATTACTGCCATGAGAACTATTCAACTAATGTAGCGCGTACTGTACAATTTGGGAGCATGCGGCCTCTTGTCATCTAAGAGTTAGCCACGTAATCGCTCCCTTTATCTTTTCTAGATTCTAACATAGGAACTAGCCAGGTCATTCCATGAGGCGGCACTGAAGGGTCCAAAAGGACACCGGCATTCTGTATAAAGTGCCCTCGTGCCACCCACAGGTGTGTAACCCGGTCAGCATCCAACGCTCCAGGCGCTGTCAGGTGTGTAGGAAGCTTTCCCTGGATGAAAGCAATCTTGACCAAAATCATTTGACTCTGCTCTTCCTTTTAAACGCTAAACAAACATAACAGGATATGAATCTACACTTCTCTCCCAATCCCAAGAGGAACCAAAAAAAAAAAAAAAAAAAAAAAGACACAAATCTGGAGGGTGTGAAGATCTCACTCCATAATCTCTCTCTGTGCCTGTTAGCATTTTTCTGGTTGCACATTATCAAGGAAGCTGGCAGAGGTGCTGGAAAGCCAGAGTGATAGGCTGTAACCCTTTCTTGACTGGGGAACAACGTTGTGCAACAGAAAAATGTAAGTCGCAAACATGACCCTCGATGTGTAATTTTTTAGCAGTCACATTTAAGAAAGTAAAAATAAACAGGTGATGTTAACTTTAGTAATAAGTTTTATTTAACCCAATGTTTCCAAAACACTATCATTTCAACCTGTAGTAAATATTAAAAACTACTAATGGGATACTTTACGTGCAGGCGCCCACTGTGCACTTGACATTTACATAGTATCACAATTCTGACCAGCTACGTTCCAAGGGCTCAAGGACCTTGTGTGGCTACTGGCTACCAAATCAGATAGGGCTGCTCTCACACCCAAAGGCTGCTGGAATGATCAGCTTCTTAGGTCGTCTTTATGATACACAGGTAAAAGATACACCAACTCTGTCTGGGCAAGTGGCTAGGTGGGGAACTTAGTATCTTGGGTGGGGAAACAAACCATTTTCAAGCGGGGCTCTAAAATTTGCAGCTTTTATGTTGCAGTTTTGTCCCAAGCACTGACAATGCTGTTGACTTTTTACCCAACGGACAGTATTTGTTGTTTCCATCTTTGTTTTAAGAGCCCAGGAAACTTTGGTCACTGGGCAAACCTCTTCTCAGGATAGAGTGTACCCGCCCCCCGCCCCCACCCCTTTCCCAGAGGAGCAGGAAGAGCCAGGCATAACCCACTGATTCTCCATGCACCCCACTGTCCCGGGGCTCTGTCTCCCGCGGGCCTGAGACAGAAGGGGAGGTGACCAGTCTTTACTCCGCACCCAGCCACACGTGAGACACTTTGAAAGAGGACCTCATCTTCCCAGTTACCCACTTCACCGGCTTCCTGTGATGACCAAGGGCAATAACAGAGAGAGAGAGCTCTTAGCAAACTGTAAAGCGCTATACAACTCTACTTATGATTATTATTGAGAAAGGACATCATGCCTCACCTGGAAGGGCAGGTAAAAGCGGGGGGGGGGGGCAGTAACTGGAAACAGATACTAAGCTGGAGCGACAGTGTGGGGATGGTAAGCGACCCATGAAAATACTGGTTGTTCTTGGTGGACCTGGCTCCCCTGGAAGGGCACAAAGAGGCCTGAAAACCCTCTACTCCCTTTTCTTCTGTAAGTCTTGGAAGGAACGCGGGGGCGGGGGAGGACCAAGCACGACACCTCTGGGCAGCAACTTGTCCCCTCGCTCCATCACCAACTGCCTCCCCATCGCACTGCTGCCCCTCATCGGAAACACAGCATCGCTCAGCTCAGTGACTAAAAACGTTCCTTCCCAGGGGTTCGCCGTGGCCTCACCGTGCGGCGCCACCGGGGGCACTGGCGCCCGCCCGGAGCAAAACTCACCGCGTCGCGGGGAGTCTGGCGCACGCTCTCCCCGGCGCGACGCCCCAGCGCCGGCTCCCGGGCTGCCCCCTCGCCTTCTCCAACCCAAACCAAGGCTCCTCGGAGGCCCGAGTCGCCGATACCTGCCCAACCGCCCCGGCACGCCTGCGGCTGCTCCGGGCAGGCGGCTTTTACGAGGTCCGAGGGGAGTCACCCACACAAAGGCGCTTTGTGCCTCGCGTTCCAGGACAGGCAGCCGGGCAGCTTACCCAGGCGGGGCAGAGAGGGCCCCCCCAATCCAGATGCTGGCACCCCCCGAAGCTTTTCCTCAACAGAAAGGCTATCCCTCCTCCCTGGTTCCAAGATGGGGCTGCCCTCCGCTGGCCACAGCCCACACGGGTCCCAGGAAGCGGGCACAGGGGCTCGGGGCGCGCAGGCCACTCGGCAGAAGTTTGCATGGTCGCCGCGGCTCCCGCTCCCTCGGCTCCCCGCCGCCTCGTCCTCACCTCTCGTCCAGTCTACCACTTGCGTGGGGCTCCACTTGGTCACGGGCTCCATGGTCCAAGGCTCGGCTCCCCGTCGGGCAGAGTGTGCGGTAAAGCCCTGCCGCCCTCGTCGGCTGTGCTTCCCGGAAGCGCCTGCCCAAGTGACTGTCCCCGCGCCGCCCGTCAAGGCTGCATGGCCGCGGTCAGCAGGTCATCCCAGCCCGGCTCGGCGGGCACCGGCACACGGGACAGCCCCGCCGCTGCTGCTGCTGCTGCTGCTGCTGCTGCCACCGTCCAGCTGCCGCTCCTCCTCCTGCCGCCACCGGAGCCCGACACGCCGCTGCCCCTGCTACCGCGGCTGCGGCTCCAGCCCGGCCGGCCTCCCCTCGCTGCCAGCGCCGCCTGCCGCTCCTCCGCGCCGCCTCCTCCTCTCGCCCGCTCTCCCGGGTCGCCTCTCCGCGTGCGCCGCGTCCCTCCCCGCCCGCGGGTCCCACCTCCTGCGCTCCCTCCCGGCGGACTGGGGCCGACAGGCACCTCGAGCCAGCGCTCTGGTTACGAAGTTTCTGCTCCGGTCGCGCCGCCGCGGGAATAAAAGAGGAGGCGGGGCGGGGCCGGGCAACTCGTGGGAGGGGTGGGGCCGCCCCCAGCCCGCGACTCCGGGCACTTTCCCTCTCCAAGCGCCTGGCTCGCGCCCTCGCTGCGTCGGTGGCAGTGCTTCCCTTTCCAGGGGGCCCGCTGGGGACCACGCGTGCTTCCTGGAGAGCCCGCAGGCTCGGGTGAGGCCCGGGTCCTAGTGGAAGCAGAACAGTCTGCCTCAGTGTGAGCAACAATATACTCAAAAAAGAAAAAGAAAAGAAAAGAAAAAAGAGAGACAGAGAGAGAAAGATTCTGCATGTCCTGTTCATTTCCAATTCTTCGTATTGCTATTGCTCCGCCAGGAAGACTTCCCTATTTTAAATTTCTTATGGGAAAATTATTTACTTCATATTGTGGATGACATCGTGACCATTTAAACTCACTTCTCTTTGAATGCTACTGCAGTAAGCTTGCCACCAAAAAGTCATCAAAAGTTGGTTACATATTGCCATATGACAATATCCGTGTATGTAAAGTGAGCTAATGCACATTTGGGAGGTTGTCAGCCCCCAACCCCACCGAAAATAGAGCATGTGCACAATTTCAGCAACTGACACTAGGAGGGCCTTCCACATTCAGGGCACTCGCTCTAGGGCCAGAGCTACCCTGATCTGAGAGAAAAGCCAAAATCGGAATATCTACCTTTTCTCTTTCAAGCTCCTCCTCCCCCTGCATCGCCTCCCAGAACTCTACCTCCTACTCAGGGATTCTTCTGGCACTTAATGATTCTTACTTACAATTATGGTTACTTTATTTACATTCTCCCTCCCCTTAGAGACTGCTGACCGCCTGAGGGCAGACCCTACTACCTAGCTGGTAGCACCTGGTATGGTGCTTATTCACTCAATAAGTATCTGTGAATGCCTCCTTGGTGCCAACCATGACACTCATTAAATGTGTGTTGAATTGGTGTGATATGTATTGTTTACACAGGTCTATTTGGATGCACATGTTGAAAAGATGGCCAGCAGCAGGCCCAAGCATCCATTGTATAGTGTGATGAGCTAGAATAAACAGGAAGAAGAAACCTTTTAAAAAGTGAAACAAGCTCTGTCTGGTGGCTCAGTGGATAGACACTGGCCTGTGAACCCAAAGGTCGCTGGTTCGATTCCCAGCCACCGCACATAACCAGGTTGTAAGCCAGGACTCCAGCCAGGTCCCTAGCTGGAGGCAGATGAAAGGCAACCCTACAATGATGTCTCTCTCCCTCTCCCTCTCTGCCTCTCTTTCTTCCCCTCTCTCTAAAAATAATAAGTAAAATCTTAAAAAAAAAAAAAAAAGTGAAACAATATGAGACCCAACTTCCATGGAACTGATCTATAGGACTAAGGAATCATAACACAGAGATATGCAGCTACCAAATGCAATGTTTTTATTTGTTGTTTGTTTGAGCAAGAGTTCATGGTAGACCAGGAAACTTTACAAAAGTGATGATAACATTCCTGGTAGATACAGTAGATGTCATTTTTAAAAATGACCCTTTTTAAATAAATAAATAAATAAATAAATAACGGCCCTTTAAACTTAATAACATCGATTGTTAAGCATCTTTATGACAGTAAGTAGGGAAAAGGACCTTGACATTTGTCATTGGATCTTCTGGAAAAAGTAACCAATCTTATCCACACCTTTAGTTTTAGAAATCACTGTCGGCCATGCCATTTTTGTTTTATGATGATTAGGGTGACCATATATCTCCAAACTAAAATATCCCTGAATATGAAAGGAGATAAAGATACTTATATCAGAATAACATAATATATTGGGCCACATGTTCCCTGTGATTAGGAAGAGAGATAAAGTGTTAATGATTTTGCCATAGAATTGACTTGATGTTTTCACGATGTTTTCAAATACATTTGCGTTAGTCATTACTAGAAAGTTAAAAGCTAAAATTCTGGGAGTCATGGCCCTGGCTGGTAGCAGATAAGGTGCCAGCCTGCGAACCCAAAGGTCGCAGGTTCGATTCCCCAGCCAGGGCACATAACCAGGTTGCAAGCCAGGTCTCCAGTCAGGTCTGTGGCTGGAGGCAGGTGAAATGCAACCATACATTGATGTCTCTCTCCCTCTCTGCCTCTCTCCCTTCCCCTCTTTCTAAAAATATTGAAATAAAATCTTAAAAAAAAAAAAAAGAATAAAAAATAATTCTGGGAGTCAAGTAAGAGTTTTGCAAAGTTTCATCCACTAAGTTCAGTACACTGTACTGAATACATAGATATATCTTAGCTAAAGAGGAAAGCCATGCTAAAATCTCAAAAGGGAACACCAATTAACTTTCTAAATGAATTAGCGTTCTGTTTACACTTCAAGGGCTGAAGGCTAATTACTATTTAAATAAGGCCTTCTACCTTAATTAGGACTGTTAGCATGTGAAAGTTTTAGGAAGGCCTGTCTTCCCATCGAAAAGGCAAACTTGAAGACATCCAAAGTCACTAACTGCATAAAACACAGGCAGAATCATAGTTAAGTAGCTAAGGAAATTCAGGTGGTTACAAAATGATCATTTATAGCTTTGCTGAGTTTTCTTCCCTGCTACCTCTACTCTGTAGCTGTGCTAGAACATTGTACATGCATGGTCATGACCAGACCACAGCTGTGCCATCTTTCTCAGGAGTAGACCTCATTGGCACCTTGATGTTTCCCACACATAGTTCCTGACCCTGAACTAGGGGCTGAATAAATCCTTTTTAAATGTCCCTGGTGGGTGGGGTAGCTCAATTGATGAGAGCATCAACCCTATATGCTGAGGTTGCAGGTTTGATCCCTAGTCAAGGCACGTACAAAGATCAACTAGTGAATACACAAATAAGGAAACAACAGATCTCTCTTGCTCTCTCTCTCTCAAAACAATACATAAACATTTTTTTAAAATGCATTGTCAAAGAAATGACACTAGAGCCCCAATCTCATAGATTTCTCTTTCCAGCTTCCTGCCTTTTCTGACTTTGGGTCTCCTGACATGTTTAGATAATTTATTCAGTCACTGACATATTCATACAGAACTTGAAAGACACTAAACTAGGCATGAGGAAGATTTAGAAGACAGGCAAGTGGCCTTATAGACCAAAGGTGTCATGAGATTTGTGTCAGGGCAAGGGGTCCTTCTGTAGTCTTCCGCCAGAGGAAAGTACCCTGGAGAACCAGACAAGGGAATTTTAAGGATGGATGTAATAGTCTTAACTTGGGCCAGTCCATAGTTTATTATTTGTTTTATTTGAGATCTATGGATGGAGAATTTTGGATTAGTACTTATGACTAGAAAGTATTTGATAAACATGGGAGGAACAAAATAAGCAAATTTTTTTAAAAAGTACTGCAGATTGTAAGACCCAGGCTCCTTCCCCAGTCTAAAACAATGTTTTCCAAAATGAAAGAAAAAGTCAATGAAGCAAGATGCTCCAAATATTAAACCTTATCTTACAATCTAAGATTATCATTTTCTTCCCATAATACTGCTTTTTTTTTTACTATTTTTAGAACACTCAGGATGACTTAATACCTTCCTCACATGCAGTTGTCATATGCATGCCTCTTATGTTATGTTATCTTTTATCTTGGCAGACACCCATTGTTATCTATGACATCACCTCACTGCAAAACTGTTAGTTAACTAAACTATCCACGCTGCTGATGATCTTGTGTTTCATTTCATTCCATTTGGTCTGAATTCCTCACACCATATTAATGTAGTTTTCTTCCTAAATATGCCAGGTTTCCTATCAGCTATTTCAGGTAGTAAGATCTCATTTTTTTTTTTTCTTTTGGTTTGTTTTCTTAGGTCTCAAAAGTGCTGCCCTACTTATTCAAATTCTTTTGATCATCCAGTCCCTTTAATGAAGTCAACCTTACAGTTGGAAAAACTGATATTTGGATGTTTTTTTCCTGAGTCCTATCCGTAATTCAGAGATCAATGTCAGGTGGGTAAACATTCAAAACCCTCTCCTATTTCAAATCAGACTTAGAGAAGTTGATTCAACTTATCTAACCCAAAAGAGAAACGTCAACCCTGGTAAATTCCATTTTCCAGGATTTATAGCTGTATTTTTGAAGAGTCGTCCTATGAGGCAATTATTCACAAAAGAGCTAAGCTCCCTTTCCTGCAAGTGCTCAAAACAGCCAACAAAGGTGCATGTTATAGAGAAGGAAAGAACCAAGCCTCCGTCTCCCCACTGGATTTATGATACTTTTCGTTCCAGCTATCAAGTTGCAGTGCCCGAAAAGACTAGAAGGCATCTGCACTAGCTGTTCCTACAATATCCATTTAAGTCTGTGGGCTCATAATCTCCCAACAAGTATACATAATACCAGGAGTTTCAGACTCAACGACTTTTGTTTCAGACTTAAGTTTCATGCTGATAATAACAAAAGAACACACACACACACAAATTGATGGAAGTCATTCTAAACCTCAAAATAAAGACATAATTTAAGTTGGCCAAGTAAACTTGGAGCATGAGAAATAAAACACAGATTTGAGTATCAGGAACACACTAAGCCCAAATCTTACAAAATTCTCTAGTATTAACAAGAATATAAAAATAATTTTTATGTACTATTTGTGTTTCTGTAAATTTGAGTTTGGCATGACTGAAATATTTTATAATGCCATTTTAAATCAAACAGAATGCATGAGGCTCCTGACTATAACTAAACTTTGGGTTCAGTCTAAAAGATGTTCACTCTTTCATTATTTAGCTACAATTGCATAAAGAAAAACTTTCTTCTAGTTTTATTCCATCAAGGGTATTTCAACTCTGCAGCCATTGCTAATCAACACATCCAGATTTTCACTAAAAGCACATTTATGTCTCCCATTTGGGACTGGTAGACATTTGAACCTAGAATGGGAACATATTCCTTAATTTTCCACAACTAAATCTTTGTATTGGGAAATTCTACCGTCATTTGGGGTGGGGGAAAGGTGGTAAGAAAAAGAACATATGAGAGCAGCAGGAAGTGTTTCAGTCCACTTCAACATCAAAAGGGAAAGGATGAAAATTAATACCAATCAGTGTTTTCCTGGAGGGAGTCAGAGGGCTCCATAGGATTTTAAGAGCACTCCCCAAGGGCTCATTGAACAAGAAAACTCACACTTGTTGCCAAAAAGTCAGCGAAATGGTCGTTGAAACCCACAACCCGCTAGCAAGTGATAGCAATAGTAATTGTTTCAGTGTTCATTCCACCCTGGAAAAATACTCCCAGATCAAATCTCTTTTTTTCCATTTGTGTTCCATATAACTTTTGCTTTTAGTTACAGAGAAAGGGGGTTATACCTATTCTTTGTCCACTTTTTCCTCCTTCTCCCAACATTGGTCCCAGAGAAGCAGTTGTGGGACCGGGGTGGGAGAGATTCCAGGAGCTGGAGGAACCTCAATTTAGAGGCCAGCGGGAGGCCCTGAGGTGATTAAGCGTGTGATACCTGAGTCCCAGGAAATCCCTGCCCTGGATGGACTGAAACAAAGAAGGTACCTGCCTACAACATCAGGGAGGTAGGCTAGGCTAGCAGGCTTTTCTTCTGTCCTGCTCCAAATGGCACCTGCTGTGGGTGCCACATGGTGGTCAGCACAGAAGGTGCATAGCTATGGCCTCACAGTGTGAGGCCCCAGCCTACACTGTCTGTCCAGGAGGCCAGGTTGCCCTCCCAGTCACCTCCTGTTCCAGGCCCTCCTCCTCCCCCATTGTGCCCATGTCCTCTGGTTACAGAACTTCATCTCCATGAAGATGCTGGCTGAAGAGACTCCTTTTCTCAGAGAATTCATGTTTTAAGAGGGAACTCTTTGAGGTCCCAACGAACTTTATGATCCCAAACTCTTGACCAGGCTATAGCCCGCCATACAACCTTGAGTAGATCAGCCAAGGTTACTGAGATCCAAAGGATCTTTAATAATCCATGTAGCTTCAAAATGCTCCTTTCTAGTCATGAGATGTCATCAGCTGTTGAGTTCAAAAGAAAGGGAAGGCAGGTCTGCTTAAGGAACTTGATGGGCTCCCAGCTGCTAAGCCCACAGGCTGCACCACGGTTATGTAGCCTCACTTGCTGACGTGGGCTTTGAAAACAAAAAATGGAACGAGGATCAGGGGAGGGAGAAAATGGAGACATTCAAAGCTGTGTATTCTTTAGAGATTTTAAAGTAAAATAAAGGTCTGCAATTTGTCAGAGGCTACCAATAGTGTAATGATAGCAAATCATACTTTGGTTGTCAGCCTGTAATACTGATGTCAGTATTACAATAAAATAAATAAAAATATCACATGCACAGAGAAGCACTTATCACTGTTACTGGTCATCAGAAGCCAACCCTGGCTCCTCCTTGAGGGTGTGGGTCCCTAAGATAGAAATGTCACCCAGAGTGACATTTCGAATCCAAACTGCTAACTCACTTCCAACAATCTTCACCCAGAAATTCTTGTAAGCGATCACTGTTTGAAAGTTATTTCTGTTGACTTTGGGAGGAAGCGGGTGGGTGGGGAAGGGAACAGAGGGGAGTAAAAAGGGGATGGATGTAATACAACAACAATAAAGATAAATAAAAAAAAGTTAATCTCCCTGGAGTTTTTTTTTGGGGGGGGGGGGGTTGTTTATTTTTTTTTACAACTTATATTCTATTTAGCTCTGTGGCTCTCGTTTCTCCTCTATTTATTTTTCCTCAGATGAAAACATATCCTTAAAATGATCTCTAATTAAATTACTATTTTACAAAGAGTGAAAATCTAACATCTGAGCTTTTATTCTTCAGAAAAAGAAAATGTACTGGAAGGTTCTGGTCCTCACTGTGCCCACTTCCCTTCACTAAGGAATGTGGGTTTAGAGTCAGAACCAAACCATCTATAAAATCTCTCCCAGTTCTGTGTCGTCATACACCTACTGGTTGCAACACTGCTTAACACTGTCTAAAAGGAGCATAAATGCATCTGAGGTTTGCCTCCTCCTACCCAAAAGAATTTTCAGATACATGCATGGCTCTAATCAGCATGTTTTGTTTTCTTTTAATTTTGCACCCATTGTATAAAATCTGACATCTTTCCAAAACAATGAGCTTCTATTCCCTCAGTCCACAACTCTGTACAACTAGAATCATGTCTGGTATTCAAGGCACTAACCACTCTGGTAATGTAATGAGGGGGAAAGTACCTCTCCTATACACCCCTTTTCTCGTTAACAACAACTTCTGTCAACAGCTTCTGTTTAGAGCAGGATCTAGGAGGAGAGATGAAATCGCCACATAACTGACAAGGTCTGAAATGTGAATGATTATCTTTGATATGTTTTTCCCCCCATTTCTTCTGCTGCTGGCCCTTGTTTTTGTAGTTATGGGCTAAAAAAGTGGGAACAATTCAAAGAATGGTGCTTTCTCCACTTACTAATTAATTTACTAGGAGCCATAAAAGCATTCCCTTCTGGGAAAGGGGCCCTTTTAGAGTTGACAAGAGTCCTTTATCTTCAAAGGCCCGGAGGCTCAGTCACTGTCAACCTCCAACTGAGTTGCCCTACTTTGAAAGCTAGTCCCTGAAGGCTCCATAGAGGAGACCGCCCAAAAGGGAAGTCCCCTCTCGGAGAAAAGCTGAACCTGAGGAATTCCAAATTGACCATGTCATTCACTGAGAGATAAGAACTGTCATCACACATGGGATACAGAGGGGCAACTTCTCCTGTGTTCCAGTCAAATATACAAATTTGATAGCCAGCCAAAGAATTACTCCTCCGCCCACATGTCTCTATATGTTATTGATATCCTGAGTCACCATATGCAATTTCTTACTAGGTTTCCCAGTTAAAGTAGCTGACCATGATTTCAAATTTTCATCCTATCAGACAGCATTTATACACAGACAATCTTAGGTTCCACAGGAGCTGCATTTCTGTAGACTATAGATGCCCTACCTAAAAGGAACTTACCTGAAAACTGGAAGGGATTTTATTTTACTCCTGAGCCAAGTGATTCTAGTCTCCCAGTCATTAAACAAATCATGTTCAATACCAGCGTAATGTGATATTTCATTCATCAACTAATACTGAAAAAAAAAATTTAAAGCTCAAATGTTTTCATTAATGGATTCCTAAGCAGTGGTGACAGCATAGTAGCGAAACAACTATGGCAATAAGAATCAAGCTCAGAAAGCCAACTTTTCAATGAATCTTTGTCCAAAAATAATACTAATAAACAGTTAAAGAAACAGCATTGGTAAAATAAGGCATTATAGACTAACATTATATATAAACAATGTATATAAAACATGGCATAACTAATTTGGTACCCTTTCTTCTGTTCAGTATGTTTCTTAACGTATCAGGGTAATGAGAGTGGTTTTAAAAATGTCTGCAAATTCTTTGATATCTTGCCCTCAAGAGATAAAGCTCAACTCCCTATCCTGAGTGAGTTGCTTCTGACAGCGCATGGCAGAAGCGACACCTAAATTTGAGACAATGTCTTAGAAGACACGTGGCTTCCACCTTTTTCTCCAAGATCTCTCCTTGTGGAGGAATCCAGGCTCCATATCATGAGTAGGTTCCCATGGCCCTGCAAAGTCGTGCAAGTGCTGAGAAACTGAGGCCCCTGTGGCTGACCAGCGCTAACATGCCCGTCAGGGACATCAGCTGCCTGGGAAGCCGTGTGGCAGTCCCAGACAGCCTTCCAATCACTGCAGCCTTGGCCAGCAGCTTGAGTATGACCCCATGAGAGACCCTGAGCTGAACCATTGGCTAAGCTGACCCTGGGTCCCTGACTTGTGGAAACTGGGTAAGATAACAGACGTTCATTGTTTTTAGCTACTGAATTTAGGGGTAAGTTCTGCAGCAATAGATAACTAATATTAACTATTTGAACTGCTTCTAAATACATTAAGATTTCTATCACTATCTCAAACATTAAGTTTTCCATTGTCAAGCCCATCCCATTAAAATGTAAACTGCAATTTAAAAAAAAAAGTCTTATTCTGTTTAGTGGTTTTCACTTACAGTGAAAAACGATGCATGGAAGAGTAGGTGCTCAATAAACATTTCTTAAATATATATATATATATATATCATTTTATGAATTTTCATAATCTATCAGATAAAGACTGGAAGATAAAAAGCTTTTTCAACAACTGGTTCATCAGTCGTAAAGTAAATACACTTCATCAAAGGGGCTAACTGTTAATAATATTTATAGTAATGTTAAGATAAATTATATAGATACAGTATCTGTGAAATCTATTTGTTGACGAAAGGAAAAGATGCCAATGGAGATAAAATTTTATCAACTCCCTGTCTTGTTAATCAACTAACAAGTATGAGGAGAGTTCTATGGAAAATTAAACAAAATCAAAATAATAACTGAACACACACACATATACTTACACAACACCGGAATCTGATGTGGGAGACTGGACTGACAGTTCACAAAAATGTGTGATTAACTCCCTGATAACTTGGAAAATGTTAAGAGGCTATTACATGAGTAGCTCATGGCTGGTCTTCTAAGAACCAAAACAAATAGCCCTGTATTCATTCTGTTTCAACCCTACAAAGCTGGGCTGCCCTGGGCACACTACAGAGACGGATAGGCCAGTGAGTTGGCTCTCTTTGTTCTGGCAGCTTTCTTATTTGCCTCTCAAGTCTGTATAATCAATCTAATTACTTTCCACCCATGTCCAACTAAGCCCTCCTTGACTACATCGACTCTTTGTTCAAGTAGTACAATCCTTCTGTGCTCTTCCAGGCAGCTGCTGCGTCTTTTTACTTTCTTTGTACTCACTGGACATTCAAGAAACACTTAGTAAATGACTAGCATATATTTTACCATTCAAGTCTAAGACAGCTTGAAAATATAAGGGATTATCAGTTTGACAAGGAGGTGAGAATGAACTGCAAGCTCCTATTGTTTTAGGTGAGGAAAATGAAATGCTATTTTTTTAATTAGATAATATTTCTAAAATAAAATATAATCCTCCTCTATTGTTTTAGGTGAGGAAAATGAAATGTTATTTTTTTAATTACATAATATTTCTAAAATAAAATATAATCGTACTCACAAAATGTTACTGTAGCTGACATGATCGTCACACTGGTCTTGTGTTAGGGGATTGTAGTAATTATATATTAATTCAGCTTTCTGACTGAATTAGGTCACAGGGATGGAACCTCAGTGAAATTGGAAGTAGATAAACACCTCAACAGGAAAAAAGTTTAATGCCAGGTTTTGCATTGTTTGTTTGAGCTAAAAGGAGGTTAGCCTGCCTGTCTTAAAGAAAATAATTCTGGAAGATAAAAAAAAAAAGAAAGGAAAGATGAACGAAGAAAAATGATAGCAAACAAATGTCAGTTACATTTTTAAAAAGACAATAATGGGATTCCACCTTCAATACAAAAACAATGATTGGCTCTTTATGAATTATTGGTCCCTGGAGAACGAATTAAAATTGTTGGATGATCTTATATTTGGAAAAGGAGACACCAGAGAGGGTGTGTATATGGCCAGGGGGTGATGAAGATGGACCACGTCTGGCAATAGCCACATTTCTCCTTTCGTCAATGATTTTGGAGATTTAAATACCAATAAAATCACGAACCAGGTGCAAATGGTTCTCAAATAATCATCATACTGGAGGGAAAGAAAATCATGGTAAAAAGAAAGATACTGAAACACATGATCATAGGTCATCAGAACGTTGCCTCCTAATACAAACGTAAGGTAATAACAATAATAAAACAAATGTGAAATAATAACAATAGGTGCTGCTAGTCTCTGAAGCCTTACCCTCCCACGCCCCCACTGCACTGCCCATGCACACACGTCAGGCCCCTTGTTGGCTTGGGCATATACAGTGTCCACCAGGTAGACACAAATCCATGTCTTCCTGGAGCGTACTTTTTCTTAAATCCTCATCCAAGGATATGTTCTTATTGATTTTAAAGAGAGAGGCAGGGGAGGGGGAGAGAGAGAGAGAGAGAGAGACGTCAATGTGAGAGAGAAGCGTTCATTGGTTGCCTCCTGTCCACACCCCAGCCCTGGATCAAACCCACAACCTAGGTGCGTGCCCTGTCTGGGGATGGAACCTGCAACCTTGTGGTGTGTGGGATGACACTCCAACCAACTGAGCCACCAGGCCAGGGCTTAGAGCTTACTTTTTAATATAGAGGACCATACGCAACATACGTAATGAAAAATATATACATGATAATTCAGTGGTAACTTTTTTCACATTAAACAAATATCTTTTAATGAAATTTTAAAATGAGGGGTGCAAGTCTTTGGTATTGATTCACATATTTACCCTTTCCTCGGAACTCTTTCTTACCAGGAGTAAGGGAACTGAGGCATTTAGGTCCCAATGGTCCCCGCTTGTGGGTTGAGAACTACTTCCAGGGGTGTGTTAATTCCCTGGCACGAAGCAGGCTCCCTGGGCCCCAGAAAGCCTTTGGGCAAATGGGTGCAGATGCAGGCAGTGTGTCATAGGCCAGCTTGCTCTGAAATGCTAAGCTGGAGGGAAGGAAGGAGCAGAGTTTTCTATAGTTTATAATTACATATGCTGCATCATAGAGTTCATCGCTAACAGACACACTGCTGACCAGGCCCCTGTGGTCACCTCCAGGTCTGTCCCTCCGGACAAGGGGAAGGCATTTATGGAGCTGGCAGGACATGACCACCTGGAACCCACACCACCCCTTTCAGACCGCACTCGAAGTGGCTGGAATCCCAGAAGTCCTGCTTCAGAAGGTTAGAGTGGTGTCCCCCAGTGAAAACTGTGTTGGAGTCCTAACCCCCAGTCCCCCAGAATGTAACCTCACTTGGAGACTGGGACTTCGCATAGGCGATCCAGTTTCAATGTCATTAGGGTAGACCCTAGACCTATTTCCCCTTATAACAAGGGGAAATCTGGACACAGAGGAGGCTACAGGTAGAAGGAGGGCGATGTGAAGAGACCCAAGTTGACTGTGGCCACCTTTAAGAAAGCTGTCTCAACCAGACCCCTCTCTGCTGGGTATACTGTGTGTTTCACCTGTGTCAGAGAATGTTATCTCTGTGTTGTCCACCATCCATCAAGCTAAGTAATATGCTTTTCATAGAAACCTATACATTATTGAGGGGGGTCTTCAGATTTCTTAGGCACCAAGAGGTGGTCATTGAAGCTCAGATAGACACTTGTGAAGTGGCCACAAAGGCTCAAACCCAAATGATGGATAAAAATCCATCAATAATCACATGTCTATTAAGTGAAAAGTGAGTCAGGTATTCAGTACCGGAACATACACAGAATCAAAACCAGAGGAACAGGAACTTACAAATTTATCCTAGCTGAGCAGAATAATCAAGCAATCAGAAGTTTACTAAAAATGGACGATTCCAAATACAATACAGGAACAGCTGGGGTAAATGCACATTTAAACCTAAAAAGAGTGAAAGGCCAATTCAGGCCAGCTGGGCTAGGGATTCTGCCTTAGGCCAAAGGACAGTGAACCCGTGAGCCAGGTGCGGGTTAAGGTCAACCAAGGACAGGTGTGAATGCGGAAGTGTGATTATGGAAGGCTATCACCAATGTTGCTAAGCAGAAAGATAAGACAATACAGTCCAAAACTGACGTAATAGCTAGACTTTTAAATGACCCCTCCATGAGCAGATCATGACTGTAATTACATTACTATGTTCATTTAATGAAACTTTAGAACCACCCAAGAAAGAAAAATTAAAGAATGATTACTGACTTTTAAAATAAACCTTTGAGGCCTTGGCTGGTAGCACAGTGGATCAGGTGCCAGCCTGGGAACCCAAGGGTTGCTGGTTCAATTCCCAGCCAGGGCACATAACCAGGTTGCAAGCCAGGTCTCCAGCCAGGTCTGTAGCTGGAGGCAGGTGAAAGGCAACCATACATTGATTTCTCTCTCCCTCTCTGCCTCTCTCCCTTCCCCTCTCTCTAAAAATAATAAATAAAATCTTTAAAAAAAATAAGCCTTTGATTTATAAAATGATTATAATTATAATACAAGATAAAACTAAGTAAAATATAAGCTTCTATGGGCCAAGAGCAGTATATTATTTTATTTTTTCATTTACTAATCACTCTGGTATTATGAGGTAGGCACTATCAATAACTTCAATTTACAGGTTAAAAAAAGTGAGTGTTAAACAGATCAAGCAACTGGGCCAAGGTTATGTAGGCAATAAGTGGCTGACTAAGGGTCTAAGCTAAATCTTTCTGAGTTGGTTCCTCCTTTGTTATTAGCTACATATTTTAATTAAGAAATAATGCCTACACCTGGTTAAAGAGTAGATCTTGAACTATCCATGGGTGATAGCCATTTTTTCCTATTTCAGATCTTCTGTTCCCCTGGCCTTGCCCCCAGAAGAACATTATAACTAGTTTTTTATGTATTCATCTAGAAAGTTCATAAACCATTTTGTTCTTTGTCAAAGCAAATGGTGGCAGGCAGTATTCTGCACCTTGTAAAACTGTATTTTTCTTAACCACTACACTAAATTGTTTATTTCCAAAGGAGGGAAAGACAGAAGGAAAAACACACACAAACACACACACACATATAAATGCTCGGTAGCTTAGACAAAAAACGACAATCTATAAGGATACCTGTAGATGACCAACATTTTGGGGGTAGTTTCAGTGTAACTCGGACTACTAACAATGACTTCCTAGGTTCCTTTAAGCCTTTCTTCCTAACGCCCCTCCTTCAACACACCTGATCAACACTCAAGCCCTTCCGGGGAGCCAGTCCTTAATCTCAAGGGATCCTTTTATTACTTTATGCTTGTACCTGAGCTTTAGCCTCTCTTCCTGCAGATGGTTATCTTCCTACCACAGCCCTCCCACTTCTTGCTTTCTCCCTGGGGCTGGGAGCGTGGTGCGGGAGGGTGGATGTCCAAGGACGCAGGAAGGACTTTGCTTTGGAGATATAGCAGGAATGCCATAGAAGGCAAAGGAATTCCAAGTACTCATAGCTGATGCAGTTAGATCTGCTGACGATGATATCAGAAAGGAATGGTCTGTGTAAGGAGAACATTCTGGACGGGTGACAAGCCAACCAAAGCAAGAAATGAAGAAGCGGTGTTTTTTCAATATCATAACAATTAGAGCAATTTATGTAAGATGCTAAACATTTGTGCTTAATTACCACGCGTCTCTGTAATTATGCTTATTATTAGGTCTGCGTGAGCTCACCGATGTTGTTTTTGACCATGACAGCACACAGCTGGGTGTTCACATGTCACCATGCAGCTTGGTCATCGTGTCCCTACCCTGAGCAAGGCCAACAAAGGCCATGAAACACCAGCTGAGCCTGCAGGGCAGTCCCCAAGGCAGCTTCTTGTCAAAGTGTACGTGTGCATGGGTGTGTGCGCACATGTGTGCATTTCCCTCTCTTCCTTTTAATGACCTGCTTCACTTTGAAGAAGAGCAAAGTTTGGTGAGTCCTGAATACTTGCCCCAATAACTGTACCTGAAGGAGTGACTGAAGAGTTACCAGCAGAAAACTAAAACCTTCAAACAAAAGGTCCCTGTGTGATTTTTATCTATAAAGGAATCTAGACTGTCCTGATTTTACATCTATTTCTTTCCCCATCTTCCATGCTAGTGAAATAAACAGCAGTGGCATAGATTCATCTTTATTTCTTTTTGGAGGATATATGGAGACAATGACCTAATTTTTTATAAATCATCCTTCGGGAAAAAAAGTAGTGGTGAGAAATATTTTTCCCCTATTAATTTATGTGACAAGTTAAGAGCCAGGGGGGGAATATAAAAATAAATAAAATCCAGCCCTGATTTCAAAGGCATTGCAACATAGTAACAAGGGTCAGGCAGCCGGGATCCTGGAATTATGATATAAGGAATTGCTATGGCCTTTGACTATTTAACAATGCACCAGGAAACTGTAGAACAAAATTTTACATTTTCATTAAGATTTTAGATTTTAATAAAAAAGGAGGTCAAAAATGCTTCTATTACTAAATATAGTCAAACTCTGCTGAACAGATTTAGCAACAATCCGTGATGGTGTTTAAGTAGCAAGTCCTAGATTAAGAAGCTAATCAAAGAAATGGGGCTTTGTTGTTACGTGTACATTTATTTGTTCATTTGCTTTTAGGTTTTTTTTAAGGCTTCATTATTTTTAGAGAGAGGGGAAGAGAGAGGCAGAAAGGGAGAGAGACATCAATGTGTGGTTGTTTTTCACCTGCCTCCAGCCACGGACCTGGCTGGAGACCTAGCTTGCAACCTGATTATGTGCCCTGGCTGGGAATCGAACCAGCGACCTTTGGGTTTGTAGGCTGGCGCCTTATCCACTATGCCACCAGCCAGGGCTGCTTTTAGTTTTTAAATAATAAAAAATTTCCCTAGCCATACTTTTTCTTATGCCATTTTGTGGTACAGTGGGTATACTTTTTTTAAGATTTTATTTACTATTTTTAGAGAGAGAGACAGAGAAGGAGAGAAACATCAATGTATGGTTGCCTTTCACCTGCCTCCAGCTAAGGACCTGGCTGGAGACCTGGCATGCAACCTGGTTATGTGCCCTGGCTGGGAATTGAACCAGCAACCTTTGAGTTCGCAGGCCGGCACCTATCCATGGGGCCACCAGCCAGGGCCTTGGATTTACTTTTATATGACATTTAGGTAGCAGCAAAGGTAGACGCAATGTACCTTCTTTATAAAACAGGCTTTTGAAAATAATTTAAAATGTATACCTGTGAGTTAGGACTAGAAAAAAAAGTAGGTAAAGCAGAAGCTGAGGATTTGGGGATGAAAAAGTATACAGGTCGTAAACGTCATACGGGGAATCAGAGCTAATGCTCAGAACGAGAGATTCCAGCAGGCAGCAAGCTGATATCCCTGGCGGAGCCAAAACTACGCACCGTCTTGTGTTCTGGGAGCAGTGAGGGCAGGCGTTTGGGGAAACTGAGAATTGTTTAACTGTGTAAAAGAGCTAAAGGAGAGTTTTCTCAGAGCCTTTTTCATCACAAGCATTCAGGTCTGATCCTCCTGGGATCATGCTGGAATCTAAGAGGCCTGTATTAACCACTCTGGGCAGGGCAGCCAGAGAGTCATGACTATGTGGACAGCCAGCCATAAAAGGTTTTGTTGAAAGGTTAAGTGAATGTCTTTCACAGCTTAGAGAAGGGATAGAGAGAGAAAGCTTCTAGCCTGGTGTATAACAAGGCATGGTTCATCAGTCATTATTATTAGTTTAATACATGTAAGATGCCACCCTCAATATATATTTTATCAAATGAAGTTACTTACTTGAATTTTTTCTGCTTTATACAGAAACTAGTCTTGTTTTATGCAGAAAAACCACTTCTGGGCCACTCCTATAGAGATGGCCAGCAATAAAATTCCAGTTCTAGCAGAATAGTGGTGAAAATGCTTTTACTATTGAAGTTGAAAGCAGAATGCTGATGGTTGGCACCTTTGCCCAATATTAGGACTATAGGACTGTATATAGTACAATACATATTAGGACTATAAAAGACAGACACACACACACACACACACAAGCATAGTATTTTCAAAACTCAGGTCTAGGGAGGATTTTAAATCAAGAGAGGCACAACCTACTACTATGATCACAACATTATAGAATTATAGTAATCTAAAAGTGAGCCCTATAATCTTGGAGCCTGCCCAAGTAATAATCCAGAAATGGGGAAAATACCCCCACTAAATACATTTTAAAAGAGGAGTGAAAGACAAAAAAAAATAAAATATTTTTTAAAAGTATATCCTATGTCAACAGACTAATGTTCATTCTTTTCAAATAAAGCACACTGGCTGGGCATGAAATAAAATGTTCTCATGACGATTCAAATTTGTCCACTTGAAGCACATAGAAATTAATATTTTTACACATAAAGATATTTTAGGCAAAGAAATTTATTTCAAAATTATTGTCTTCTTATTGCTGAAAACTGGCAACAAATTTGACTCCTTTGTGAATTCAAAAGTGTTTGGCTGATGTGGTTCATTTGCTCTGGTATATTTATCTCTCAAACATGTAGGCCTCTGGCTTGGCTTTTCTAGATCTTTTCCCTAGGAGGGTAAAAGTTCCTCACAATTTTAAGGCCAGGAACCACACCTTTAGAGATGATGCCCTTACTACCTGGTACAAAGTGTTATCTGGTCAATTTTCAATAACATTTTGTTATAAATTTTCTTTTATAAGTTTTTTGAACACTCATCACTCAAAAATTGTATATGCTATTACTGTCCCATTTCACAGATGAGGAAACTGAGACTCCAAGAGGCTAAGTAACTAAGCAAGTTTCTACATTAAGAGCTGGCCAAAATTCACACGGAGGCAGGGTAACTCCAGAGTCTGTGCTCTGAATGACTTCACAATATGCCTGTATCACTGGTTGAATCAGCTAAAAAACACATTGAGCGCCTGCTGTTTGCCAAACTCTGTTCCAGATGTTGGAGGTTGAGCAGAGGTAGAGAAAGAGGACTAGAATTGCTCAATCATATGGCAACTCAAGGGTTTAACCAGTTAAGGAAGTATCAACTGCTTTCCAAAGCAGCTGCACCGTTTTGCATTCCATTAATAAAATACATGGGTTCCAATATGTCTGCATCCTTGCCAACATCTGTTATTACCTGACTTTTTAAAATGATGATGACCTCATTTTTAATTTCTGATAGTCTTCTTTCTAAAACACTGTATGTCAAAAATCAACCAAATTAAGAAAAAGAAAAAAAAGTCCTCAACCTCAGCAATAGAACTTGCCTAGGTATGTCTATGGAGACAGCGGTGACCCAGGCACTCAGGGTCCAGCACACCCAACAGCTGTTTTGAGGCAAGTTTCCCAGATGGTCTTGAAAGAATCCATCAGGCTACTTTTCACAGCAAGACCCTCCCTCACACATCTTCCTCTCTGCTGTGTCTGTGCAAATCCAGGACCAGGAAAAACACTAACTCTGTTACACAGGCAACAGAAAGTTGACTAAGAGGCACGCATTTGTTTTTATGCTTTTCTATAAATTTACATTTCTCAAGAGTCATATTTCAGGGGGAGATTAGGGGTGGAGGGATTAGGCAAAAATGAAAAAGAACTCATGGAAATGGACAACAGTGTGGTGATTGCTGGGGGAGGGGAGGTTCATGGGGATGAAATGGTAATGGAAAAAATACAATAAAGATTACATTTTTAAAAAGTCACATTTCATTAAGACAAAAGTAGATACCTGCACACTCTATCTTTCCCAGAAGAAGAAAGCCACCACTTTTTAAGTGGCTTAAATTAGGCTTGGGGTCAGTTTTAAACAAAAGAAATGTAAAATAATAAGTTATTTTGTATCCAGAGTATATTTTACACCTTAAATGCAATTTTTACTTTTGAAAGGACAAGTTCCAACTTTGGGGAGTATTCATTTTAAAACCCGGCCTTAAAACAGTGTGTAGCAGGAAGGGGTACGTCCAATTTGCAATTAAATTGCATGTAGACAAAGTATAACTGTAATATCTAAAACCCCAGCATAGCAACTCCAGCCAATAAAGATTCCTACAGAAAAATTGCTACAGGCAAAACCATGGATCTGTGCTAGAAATAGGAACTAACTATACATTTGCACTTCCCCATTTTTCTTGGTTATGATTAAAGAACCGCCTTAGCCTAATAAAACACCAAGCATATTGTATTCAAGTTTAAGAAAGAGTCGAGTGGGATTAAAACCATGGCTTTATGCCATTTTAACTATGAAAGAACATCAATGAAATGTAACTGAAAATTTCTTACCTGAAGAAATCTTTTGAGATAGTGATTATATAAGGGGGTTTTGGGTGTGACTTTTTTTTTTTTTTTTAACTCAGTGCTTTGATCTTGCAACTATTTTTTCTCACTGGGAACTCCCACTGACTCCAATTTAAATAAATAAGATTTGTTTTGGGAGCGGCTTCCTTGGGAAGGCACTTTTGGAAAACTTCTAATGCATTCAAGGATAGTAAAGTTCCTCCATATTCTTTTTGCCAGATGTGTAAAATATTTCACATTCTTTTTCCAACAGCATCTGTGACTTTCAACATAATACTATATTAATATCATACTAAAATAACTTCTGTCCTTCACTGAAGATCTCACAAAGCTGGTTCTATGTATACAATACCTATACAATACCTCCTGGCCCCAAGTGTTAGGAAAGTACTCGTGTAAAATATTAACTTCCATTTCCTGAGAAAGTTGAAGTAAGAAGGTGCAGGATTTTTCGTGCAGAAAAAGACGTTCAGTGATCTAGAGATCACTAGTTCTCCAAATGTGGCCCTCACACCACCTGCAGACATTAGAAATGCAAATTTCAGACTCCACCTGGATCTATTGAACCAGAAACTTGGGGGTTGGGCTCAATTAGTTTCTAACAAGTCCTTCAAGTGAACTTGATGCTTGGTCAAGTCTGAGAATCACAGATTTAGTTAGGCCAACCAACATATTCTCTTGAAAACAGAGACATCTAAGATCAAAATCATTAATGTTGAAATTAGGGTTTGCTTTCCAAATCTCTTGCAGGCTTCAAGGGTGTGAAATACGTCCAAGCAAACTTCAGCTTCTTTTTCCCTTGATAGTACTGAGTTGTGCATTCCAGAAAGGCTGGACTCAACACAAAAGAGATAATTGTTTTCAAAATCCTGCTCCAGGCCCCTCTATTCCCCCTGCCTCAACTTGTGATCTGTTACAATAGGCAGAGTATTAAATTTGAGTATAAAATTTGGATGCTAAAGAATTCAGGCCTGCCCTGGCTGGTGGCTCAGTGGATAGGTGCCAGCCTGTGAACCCAAAGGTCACTGGTTCGATTCCCAGCCAGGACACGTAACCAGGTTGCAAGCCAGGTCTCCAGCCAGGTCCGTAGCTGGAGGCAGGTGAAAAGCAACCATACATTGATGTCTCTCTTCTTCTCTGCCTCTTTCCCTTCCCATCTCTCTCAAAATATGAATAAACTCTTTAAAAAATAAGAATTCAGTCCTTGTTGGTGTCTACCATTAACAGCTGAGGGTCCTCTGACAAATCACCTCCCTTCTGCTTACATCTCTACACAAATAAGAGTTTATTAGATTTTGTTAGCATCTAAGATTAATCCATAGGTCAGAAATTTCATGATTCTCTGTCTCTGACTTCTAAACAAATTTCCCCATTATCACTGGGCCAGAGGGGAGAAAAAACTCATTCCCTAGTAACCAGAAAACCTGAACTAAAAACTGGGAAGAGTGTTTTTAGTTCACTTTTCCTCCATCATAAGTCTATGTTCTTTAAAACAACTGATTGCTATCATTGTTCAATTGTCAAACTACATTTAGGTTGTGATCACTAAAGAATTTAAAGACTGAATTGTAAAACTAATGAAGAGAAGAAAGTTGATCAAAAACACTGGATAATTTTACCTTTTTCCAAGAACGGAAATTTAATATGCATACATGTTCAACCTGAATTAATACTCACATAGTTTACTCTGTGGGTTTGACCATAGTCCAAAAATAGCAAGAAAAAATTTAAATACTTAAAGTGAATATTATTGTGATGTAGGTTACAGCATTGGCAATTGGCAGATTCAGCTGCTTTTTCATTTGTTCTTATGATAGCACATGTTTCTAGACAGGGTTGGTATTCAGAACATAGGTGTCATTATTTATCCACACAAAACAGCTTACAACTTCACTGGAACTGAAGAGGAATAGTCCAGAAATTGAAACCACATGGCCTGTCAAAGAGAGTCCCAGCACCAGTGAGAGGAGGTTACATGGTCCCAGGATTCCAATTACACTGACCTCTGACCTTTGATCGTATTTGCAAACCAAGAGTCTGTGTAGAACATCAATATGTAGAGTCCTGATGGATTTCTTAGACCTTAAACCAGGAAGACAGCATCATTAACACCCATAAAATGTCTTCATCTCTTCTTAGGACCCTCCCCAAAATGGCTATTTAACAGGAAAATCTCACTTTTCAGAAAAGCCCAAAAATTTTTTTTCACCCATCAGCAATAGATTTTTTGTTTTCTAACACAAGTTTAAGGCCATAAATTTATTCCGGATGTTACATTTCTATGTAAGAAAGCTTTTTTAAGGAACAGAACCTTAACAGTTAGATACCAAGATAAAAAAGTTGCAAACTTTTAAATTAACTTTGGAAGTATGCGAGGAAAATGAAAACAAGAAAAAATAACAGTACTTCAGGAAATTTCACGAGTTGTTGCAATAAAACAAGCTATGGCAACTTTTAGAAAAGAAAAACTATGAAATCGTTATCACAAAAAATTTAATTAACTTCCTCCATTAAGGACTCCATGAAAGTACTTGTACATTTTATTTTTATATACACAGAAAACAAGAAGTACAAAAGCATTTAAATCACTTAATGACTTCATCCAAAGAAGATGGACATTAAAATAATAAAAACAGACTATTTTAATGGTGATTATTTCATATATTTGTCAAGCAAAGGAAACTAGAAAGAAAATAGCAGAAATGTTAGGTAATTTTTAGGATAAGAATATTACATACTTTCAAACTACATTTTTGAATGAAAATAATCCATCAAAATATACCCTAATTGGACCTTGAGCTATATACATGATATAGCAAAACACTGAATATAGTACCTATTCCTGACCCTTTCTTGTTGGATGGAACCAGATTCATGGCTCTCTGCAAAAACAGCCTGCATCTGCATTGAACCAACCTGGACGTAAATTGGCACAGGCTCCACACCCCCTCTCCCTAATGCCATCACTTCCAAGGTAAGGTCAGTTTGGAGTCTTCAGACTGGACCAGACCCCGGTCAGTTTGGGGGATGGAAAGGGACAACATCACTAAAGAGAGCCTCCTCCCTAGCATTTGCAGGACAGCTCCCTTGGGTACCATTTCCTGTCAAGTCTTATAATTGTAGTATGACTTCTGTTTGTCTTGGACTCAGTACAGAGAAACTTCAGTTTTGGATGAAACCGTTGGCTTAAGAAAATACTTCAGGGGGGAAAAATATCACTGAATACAGTTAGCAAAGACCTTGGAAGGTACAGTTCCCAACCCTCCCAGCATCGTCCTCAGTGGGGCCTCTTTAAACATTAGCCTCTCCTCCAAGTCCACTGCCTTTTCCCTTCGCCCACTCCTACCCAGCTGGCCACATTACTATTGAGAATATTCTTCTTTCTTAGTCATTTTTTGGTTATATTTTTTATTTTTCAATTGCAGTTGGTTCAATGTTTACAAATCAATTAATGTGATACACCACATGACAAAATGAAGGATAAAAATCATATGAGTATGTCGATAGATACAGAAAAGGCATTTGGCAAAATCTAGCACCGATTTATGTTAAAAAAATAAATCTGTCAGGAAAGTGGAAATAGAGGGAAAATAACTCAACATGGTAAAGGCCACGTGTAACAACCCTACAGCCAACATCACACTCAATGCTGAAGAGCTAAAAGCATTCTCCTTACAATGAAAAGCAAGACAAGGGTGTCCACTTTCACCATTTTCTTAGTCTTTTTCATGGGCCCTTTTCTCCATCAATATATATTCTTACTATTAATCAAGGAAGATCTTAACCATCCCAGGAGCCTCACTTCTTTTCACTTATCTTGAAGACTCTTTAGTGGGTACCTCCTGACCCAATCTCTTGCTTAAGTTCCAAGTACATATCCCCAACTTCCAAAATATATCTTGACATGGACAATGATGCCATGAGGCCAGCAAGTTAAACTTGTCTAAAGGTAGCCCACAATCACATCTGCAATCTCAGGTGGTAGCCATAAACTCAAGCAATCGGTTGCCCAAATTTGGTGCTTCAAAATATTGTCTCTGTTCTTCACTGACTTTCTAAAACACCAGAAGCAAAAAGTAGGGGGGATGGAAATGGGGAACAGAATTTTGTGTTCTGCTCTAGGCCATTACCAATACAGCAAGTGTGCAAAATGTTGCACACACGCCAAATGAGATGTGCCAAAAATGTAATTTCTTTAGTCTTTTTCCTAAGTCTGGTTAATAGAAAAACAAATTGAGTCAACGCTCAAGTCGGTTGAAAGCAGAGTCCCATCCAACAATTTAAATAGGCTAGTTAGGGCATGCCAAGTCCCTTTCAGTAAAAAAATGCTCAGTCTCTAACAGCCTCCTCCTCTTCTGCTTCTTTCTAGAAATGTCATCTGAATTGTCAGTGTAGAAAATGTCCAAACCGGTATAAGATTTGTACGAGTTTATTTGAGCCAAACTGATGACATAGGATGGGGAGCAAGATCTCAAGTACTTCGGATAATAAAGAGTTTTGCAGTTTCTTTCACACATTAGGAATTTAAGGAGGGAAATTAAGGAAGATTATATGAAGGTGGGAGACAGGAAGGTGGGGATTGAATCACAGGGTAGTTAATAAGATTACATGCTCTCTTGGGGTGGTTGCCACTTATTTCACCTAAAGCATAGAGACAATGGATGGGGCTTTGCTTAAGCAAAGATGAACATTTTACTAAAGAAGTTATAGGCCTGGAGCATGACCACCCACCAGGACCTTCCCAATTAGAAATGTATGATCAGATTTCCACAGAACCCCTCTAATCGTTTACAAGGTGTATAGGAACACAGCTGTGGGACCGATGTGGTTTTGGGGCTTGGGAGGGAACCGGGGTTCTCAGATCTCCACAGCACGGTCCAGAGTGTCTGGTCACCCTAGTGTCAGTGACCTGTGAGTGATCCTCGCAGCATGGTCAGGCCCAGAGGGCTGCGTGGCTGTCTTCACCTCACTTCTTTCCCCAAGCTGAGTGCTCTGGGGTTCCTGCTGACCTGCAGTGGATTTTCTTGCTTCACCTCATGGGGCCCGTGGCTGGTTTGTTTCCACGCAGGACCTGAGGCCGAGCCTCAGAAAGTATTCACACTGCACCCTAGGGTGTCTGTGGAAATGGCTCTCCATCTTGTATGAACGTCACCTACTGATTTCATGGGCCCCCCACCCTCCTGAGACTCAGCATTGACTTTTGGCTCTTCTCTCCCATCACACAAGTACCCTCCGGCTCCCTTCTCCTCCCCAGCAGCCCCAGGACCAGAAAATGGGGGAACTTTTCTTTGACTTCCTCATATTCTGCCCTGCTCCTTACTTATTCCATCTTTAATTGCTGGAGTCTCCCCCTCCTCTATACCGTGGGAGAATTCCATAAGCCCACTTCTCCAAGCTAAGTGGTTGGTATATTAAAAAAGGAACTAAAAGAATTTGGAAAATATTTGCTCAAGATAGCCTAGCAAACCTGATATAAATTAAAGCTGATGAAGTGAACTTTATCCAGCCAGCTGAGGAATTTTGATTGAGCCTCAGGCAATAGGAATAAACTTGTTACATACATATTTTTTCACTCCGGCTGTGGTGTAAAGAGAAGATTAGATGCTACCGCTTCCCAGATTTTGAATCTACAACACACCTGGAAAATGGAAACATTATCAGGCACAATAGGGAACAGAAAGAGGTGGTCACAGCCTGGCCCAGCTACCATGAGGCCTGAGGGGATGAAGGCACCAGGAATCCATCCATGATCACCCATTGATAAAGTAGGATAAAGGCTGGAAGGTGGGAAACTCTTTAAAAGGTAAATGCAAAAATCATGCAAGAAATGCTCATGGTCTAAACAGCAGTTCTGCCTGACAGTGGGTATGAGGGGAAGTGAAGAGTTGAACAACCCCGGTGAACTAGAATGACTCTGTATTTGATTAGACAGCTAGGTAAGAGATGGTCCTGATTCATGGAGATTGAAAGGGGTTTCCATAGCAGTGAAAAGAGGTTCATGTCCTTGCAAAGTCTGAAGTAAAGAGGATATTACTATAGGACAAAGTGTTGCTGATAACAATACATAGAATTTTTTCTCGGTGTTACAAGACCCTGGAGATCATGTTACCCAGCCTGCCCATTATATAAGTCAGAAAAATCTTACTGTTCACTGAGTATCTCATTTTTTAGGCAATGACCTAGCTACACTACAAATACCACATCATTAATTCAACGCACAGGCAACGCTATGAGGAAGCTGTTACTATTTATGAGAGAGGACCTGGGAACCCTAAAACATAACTTGCCTAGACAACTAGAAATTCAGGCACCGAGCCAAGATTCAGAGCCCAACCTCTCTGTTGCCTAAGCCAGGGATGTCCCCACTATACCTCTTCAAAGAATTCAATTGATTCGATTTTCATTTATTTTTGAAAAGATTTTAATTATTATTTTTAGAGAAAGAAGAAGGGAGCGAGGCAGAGAGGGAGAGAAACATCAATGTATGGTTGCCTTTCATCTACTTCTAGCTACCGACCTGGCTGGAGACCTGGTGATGTGCCCTGGCTGGGAATCAAACCAGCGACGTTTGGGTTCGCAGGCCGGTGCCTATCCACTGAGCCACCAGCCTGGGCTCAACTTATTTTTAAAAGTTACACATCTATGTATGTTTTAAAACTTCCAAAATGCATCCATTTCATGCCCTGTGTCATGGAGCCCATTAACAGTGATCCGGGATTGGACCCGGGATCCATCCTCACTTTCCAGGTTTTTTCCATTCCCTTTGTCTTTCCCTTCCTGAGTAAAGTGCATGTCAGGGAAAAGTGAGGTTGCATTCGGCCCGTGAGCCATGGAGGGGCCACGTTTTAACTTTCCGGCCACCTGCGTGGCTCTGGACCCCACCCCCCACTTCTGCTGCAACACCATGCTGACCATCCCTGCAGAGACCCCGGGGTCCTCAGGTTCAGCACCCCTCTGTGGCAGCACCCCCATTTAGTGCTGACCAGCACATCACGGGGAGGAAGAACAACAAAAGGTGGACAACTCCAGAGCCTCCTTGAACCAGCTCAGAGGCAGAATACTAGTACTGTTTCCATTGTTAAGGATCCATATGGTCACCTGCCCAAAGTCAGGATGATGCCATTTCTGCGTACCTCCTCCCCATGCCTTCATCCAAGGGGAGACTCCTTTCACTCACCGTGACAAGAGCTCCGACCTGGGTTAAGATGTGCTTGGTGATAGGATTTTCTTTCTGAAATTCATTGGGCTTACGCTAACTCAAGCCTCTTAGTGAAGTGTGTTTGGCGTATAAACAAACACCAACCTTACCACCAGCACCGCCAAATTCCTTAGATGCCTCAGCACAATGAAGAGAACTGAGCTGTTGCCAGGTAATTGGGCGGATTCATGTGTAATCCTGGAGATCATGACACTCTGACAAGCAAGAACCCCTGCTTTGTTACTGCAGGGGGAGTAGTCAGATGGGGTGGGGGTGGGCTATTCCCCAAACCTTAGGCTTTTGCCCATGTGAACAGGCTGGGTGACCAGTTGGTGTCTTCATAACTGAAAGCACCTAACACCCTTGAATTCGGCTACCCCTGGGCTGTCCTGGGACACCCAAGGCTGCCCCAGGCCTGGCACTACACCCAAAGCATTCTGCAGAGAGAAGAAAGGAAAGATATTGTTATGAAATTTCTCGTGGCGTGTAAACGGATCCTACAATTATCACTATTTTCTGGGGCAAAAATAAAATAAAGTTCTATAAATATTCAGATCCTTGTGTAGGCTTTAGCAAATCAGACTAAAGGAGGTATAATTATTGCTCTGATGGAGATACAAGGCTCTTCCCAAAAGTGTCTGTTTTAATTATATTGACATTGGCTTGATACTTTCGGGACAGGCCTGGTATTTTCTATGTTTTTCTATGAGGTAAGGATTCTATTAATGAAATTTTAAAAAGAAGAAGAAGAAGATTCCCCACATTTAAAGGTGGGGTTAATGTGAGGGCAAAAACAATGATCAATATGTAAAGCAGATTATAGCCACCCAAAATAACCTCGGGGAAATTTACATCTTTGTGCTCCATTAGAATTGTGAGGACCTTATGGAAGAAAATGTCCTCAAACTAATAGTCTAGATTTGCAGCTCACGTGGGTCTGTTACTCCCCAGCTCAGTTACTGTCCCTCTGATGATAACTATTAATTAATAAAACACAGGGATGCGGTTCAGAAACATAAAGCTGAATGAAAAAACTAAAGCAAGTTACAGCCATTTTCATACAGTAAGAAATTACTTTTGTCAAGGTTTCCAACAAGCCAAACAATATTTTGCGGAGAGTCTACTTACTTGTGAAGTATACTAATATAAAAATGTTAAATAGTAAGGGAATGAGCAGACGGCATCCCTTACTCCAGAGTCAAGAGGTACAAGGACAGGATCAGAGTGGATCCAGGAGGAAATTTTGATGGTGCTGGTAAAGTTTTAGTCCTTAACTTGATGGCAGGTTCACAAATGTTCGTTTTGTTCAAGAATTTTGGCGTGAGGCCCAGTACCAGTATTTAATTAAAAACAAAACAAAACTAGAAAAGTGAAAACTCAATAGGGATTGTAACATACACTCAGATTCAAGAACCACTTAGCTAAGCTATTCACATCTGGCTTTTGTTGGCCATCAAGTTCATTACCTGGGAAGCAAAGAAGCCAAACAGGCTTAGAGCTCAGGGATTGGCTGGCCAGCCTCAGCCAGGGCCCCAGGGGAAAAGTGCTCTGCCCCTCAGAAGGTTCGCAGAAATACCAAGTTCACACCTGCGGCAAAGAACTATCGTGCAGTCATCATTTCCAACATGTGGCTACAAGTGAGGACTTTGGGGAGGTGAGCCCGGTCCTCAGGAACGATGATGAGTATAGAGGTGTCATGTCAGGATAGAACCAGCAAACATAGGACCCCAGGACCATAAAAGCTCCGTGAGAGTCACCTGGTCGCTTTCCGCTGGGGGACTAGCAGTGAAATCCTGAAACAAAACCTCTGTGAACCTGTCTTCGGGCTAGCCAAAAAGGAATGGGGGTGTTTATTGGGGGCTCAGCAGCTTGTCCTAGAACAAGTCAAGGCAGAGAGTGAGTTGGGGGTGCTTTACAGAGCCCCTAAAAGCGTGCTGGCTCTCTGAGCCTTATTGGGTGGCAGCAGAGGGGCTTACCGATGGCCAACAGTGAGGGTGTCCTGCAGCCGACCTGCTCCTCCTGGGGTGGCCAACTGGGGTGTCCTGGAAAGTCCCATCGTCCAGCATCGTCTACGACAAGTGGGGACAGCACGCATCTCCCTCAGTCACCCAGCTCTTCTGCTCGGTGGCCCTCAGGGTGCAGTGCAACGGTGAGAGCAGCCGTCCTGGAAATGGTCCAGGAGCTCAAGTCCTGAGCCATGGAGAAAAGGCATTTTGACGTATTGGGACACGTTTAAAGCCTAAAGTCATACATAGTTCACACATTCACCACAACAGGCTCCTGCCAAACACGAGGGAAACCTTTAAGGAAAGCGATTTTTGTCCTCTTAGGGTTTCCTTATTTACTAGCTTCAAGGCTACCTGTATGCATTTACTCCGCTGTGACCTAGCTCACGCTTCCCTCCTCAGGTTCACTCTTGCCACCAGCTCCGGCCACCAAGCAGGGCTGCATGTCCTTTAGTGCTCAGGTGCAGGATGGACCAATGATAGGAAACGGTCCCTCGTCTCTCTGCCTTCAGCGGTAGGCTTTTTGACAAAAAAAAAAAACACCTTAAAAATCAGGGACTCTCACTCACTGTACCTATGGTGCCCAGTACAGGGGTTACACTGTGAGAAGTGTTCAAGAATATTTGCCTTCATGAATGATTAGGTAAAGTTCTTTCTTGCAAACAGCAGTCTGTAAAGGAGGTATATGGCATGCCCATGAGCAGGCATGGGTGGACTTGGCGTGGGCTAGACCTGTGTGAGCGCCTGCAGCCCACCCATGCATCATGAGGAAGTGGTAGAAACAGAACCCTCCGGTTCTGTGGGGGAAGGAAGGATTTATGGGGTCCTGTTATCCTAGAAGAAGATAGGAGGGTGAACTTGGCTCGCAAATAACTATAACAAGAGATTCCAACTTGGGATATAGTCTCTCTCTCTCTCTCTCCCTCTCACATGCACACACATACACACACACACACACATACACACACACACACACACACATCTCTGCTCTGGATGAAACCAAGGGACTTTCTTCAAAAGGTGAGCGAAACAGAAGCACTGAGCTTAGGTCTTCCCAACGTCACAGGGAATGCCATCTTCTTTCCTCAGCCTAATTCTTACCCCGGACAAGGGCTCTCTTCTGCCTCCGGTCACATGCCCCCCTACATTTGGTAGGCTGAGCATGTGGCAGGCCCTGGTTTCTGAATATTCCACATGGTGCCCCACCCACCCCATCCCCTGCTTTCTCTGTTCTCATTCTGGTACAACAGTTGATTTGCTTTTCACTTTTCTCCTCTTTTCTATCCCAGTGTCATAATCTCTTCTAAAATCCATCATAGCTTCCAAGAAAAGCACATTTCTATAGATCTTTATAATTAGAATACAAGATAAATGTGTAGGGTTGAGCGTGGGAACTCATAAACAGTAAACAAGGTCAGATGAGCCAATTTTGTACAATCCATCCGCTTACATATATAAAAGGTTCTTGAACAGGTTTATTTTAGCTGCTCATGTCTTAGGCAGCTATCAAAATAACATTTTGTAGCAGACACTTTTTCAAATAAACTTAATTCAGTGACATTTTCAGGTCTTTCTGTGCCTACCAGCTGTTAGGTTTAGGGAAAAGCATCCTGTAGTTTGAGGACACATCAAATCCAAAAGGCATGTTGGGTTCATATTTCCACATCAATTAAATTGCTGCCAGGAACTAGAAGAGCGTCCAGGAAAATTTCAATCAGGTACCAGAAATCTGCACGGGTGGCTTTGTGTTTCAGTAACCACTTCATGGATACAATGAGGGGAAATGACCCTCTAGAAGAATAACATCTGGACTTGTCCAAATGCATTCATTACTTCAGACCTGGTCAGTTGAAATGTCACGGGAGTGATGATATCATCATTTCAAATGTGTTTCCGTTGAAGTGCCAAATGAGGTTGGACCCAGTATTATATTTTGGGTGGCATGGAACATTTGTTTCCCAACATCCTGGGAAGTGATATTTATTTTCTAGTTTACATTTCAATGATTGGCTGATGCTATGTTCTTCCTTTGTGGGCTATAATCTCATCCCTCAAGAAACAAAACAAAAGACCTCAAACCCAGCACTAGACAGACCAGCTGACCCTGTGTCTAGTGGAAAGTGAACAGGAGTAGACCCACGTGACCCTTCTCCCAGCAGGTAGCACGTTTGCTATGTGTGTGAATAATGTGGTCATAAGCCTTCCGACCTTGAGTGATCTCATTTATTACATGGGGATAATTATGCCAGCCTGACTCGGATAAGGGCAAGGGGCATTATGATAGTGTATGTGACTACAAAGTATTAGAGGTGTGAGTCATTGTCTTAACTGGATAAGGGACATGTGGGAAAAAGGGGGGGGGGGAGAGAAAGAGGAGAAAAAAGAATTAGGACCTGCCCAGTGAAGCAAATTCTCACCTCTAATTCTAACAATTGTTATGGATAAAAGATATACTCAGTATCTACTAGGTAAACTCTCTTGGTGCCCAGTTTCTGTATTAAATGTCAACCGACCCTCATTCTTTCATACTGTTTCAGACACTCAAACCAACGCAAGTTCCCCTGAGGCAGGTAGTTTCAAAGTCCACCAAAAATCACCTGCCAATCTTTGGAGACAATTCAATGGCAAGCCTCAACCCATGAGTCAATTTATAAAAAATACTGTGGGAAGGAATTGTACTTCCCAGTTTGGAACTGCCTGGCAGTATCCAGAGAGCGCCCTGAGGCTGCTTGAGTCAATGGTGTGATGGGCAGGGCATCAAGCAAGGGAGTTGCCCAGGCCTGGGGGACATGGCTACCCAGTTTCAAATTAGGCACTAAAGAAATGACCTTAAACTCTACAGAAACACACACACAAGAAGCTTCGCTTTATCAATCACAATCATAGTCAAGCGAGAATTATATTGACTTCTCTTTTGTCTTTTTAATTGCGAGAGAGAGGGGAGAAAGGAGAGGAGAGGAGAGGCTTTGTTGTTCCACTTGTTTCTGCATTCATTGGTTGATTCTTTCAGGTGCCATGATGGATCGTAACCCTGATGCATCAGGATGGCAATTCAACCAACTGGGATACGTGGCCAAGGACTCTCTTTTGTCTTTGGATAACTAAAACTTAATGCCTTGGACTATGGTGAAGTTAGTTAATTGATCAAACTAGTTCCTTCATTTCATCATTTAGGGAACGAGAAATTATGGCATCGTTACATTCTATGTCTGCTGCTGGGGGCAACAGGGAGTTTAGTGGCTCTGTCAGTCCGAGGATACAGCCCACCAGGGAGAACACCCGTCCCTTCATTTTAAAGGACCCACACCCTCTGGAAGGACCCAGCTGCTGAAGCCATAGTTCATCTTTGGGGAGGAGAAAGGAGATCAGAAGAAAGTGGCACAATTAATGCAGTAAATATTAATAACAAATGCAGTTATCTGAACACTAACTGGAACTTTTCCACTCTCACAACATAATCTCCTATTGCCTTCCCCTGCTTCCTTCTTCAACTCCTGCCACCTTCGATTTGAACAAGGCTTCACCAGGACAAAAATGTCAGCAGCGGGGACAAGAGATCTGCCACGCAATGTTGTTTGGTTGGGGGTGGGGGTGGGAGGAGAGAGAGTCTTCATGAATTCAAATCCCATCTTCCTCATTTCTGCTTATTATGCAGATAATCTTGAACAAGTCATTCCATGTTTTCAAGCTTCACTTTCCTCATCTATAAACAGGAGTCTGCAAATAACAGTATTTGTCCCTGAGGGTGTGTGTGTGTGTGTGTGCATGTGTGTGGGTGTGTGTGTGTGCATATGTTTGTGTGTGTGTGGACACAGAATGAGATATTAAATAACGCATAAGGCAAGTACTCAGCACTTCTTAAGAATTAGGGGGACAGAGGGGAGCAAAAAGGGGATGGATGTAATACAACAACAATCAAATTAAAATAGAAAAATAAAGAATTATCACTGTTCTTGGACTACTAATGGGCTTTGTATTTGGGGGTTATTCTTTCAAGAAAAACTCAAACAGGGTATTTGTAAGAGAGTCATGGTTTTCAAAGATTTAAGCGAAGTGCCGTATTAGAAGGGGCAAAAATCAATATTAGCTTTGTAGAGAGCTCTGTATGTCAAACAATCAACTTCTTGTTCATTGTCAAGTTCAATAAAAGTACGCACAGTCCTAGAGAACTGATAAGAACACTCAAAGGCTTCTTCCTAAGGTTTTCTAAAAATCATTGACTTAGTGTTTGGGTGATCCTTCAATTGGCTGCTTTTGTTACTTCATGTCATTTTTCGTTCTCAGTCTGGGATACCTGGGGAAATTTTCTAAACGAGAACATTTTCTACCAGTTCTTCTTTCATGTTCTGGTTTTAATAGTGAGGCCCTATTATTCTAGAGAAACCTGCACAAATGGAATATTGTTTCCAAACCGGCTTATTTACATTTCTCATGAGCCTTCCTGGGGTACACTGTGTTCTGTAGGAAACATCTGTCTTTAGGGTTTTCGTCACTGGGAGACAATTTACAACCAGCCACGGCCTGCCTCTGTGCACACAGATAACTCCCCATCGGAGACTGGCCCGTACGCATGTGTCTACAGTGACATCCACAGCCCTGTCCTCAGCTGGATGCTCATGCATCTGAGCAGATGACATGCAGAGGTGTGGTCCAAACGGAAATGCCCCCTGGGCTTCCATGGAGAGTGTCCAGTAGTGACCAGAGCCAAGCCTGTTGCTAGGACAGAATCTTCCATCATTCAGCGATGCCATAACCCTGTGTGCTCTTATCAAAGTGAGCTCTGGTTCTTTGAGGGATGCGTGCTTTGGGATGTTCTAATTAATCAAATCACTAACTTCCTGTTGACAGGTCTCATGTTCATGAACTCCTGTGTCAGAAGTACCTTGAAAGTCTTTCCTGTTTTAGTTGCATGGATCTAGCCTTTCCCAGAATGAACTAACAAGTGAAATTCTCTGTTGCTTAAGACCTAGGCTATCTCACAGACACCAAGAAATTCAGACCAGAACAGAACTATAAAGGCAACCATTGCTAAAGCCGGAGAACAAACCTTCCCAAATATAGACCAATACTCATTAGCTATTTCTTACATTTGTATATGTTGCTGGCTTTTAACTTAATTAGTTAATTAAAGCTCTCCAACATGATTGTCCAACTCTCTGATAAACTGGAGCAGCACTTGATAAAGAAGATTAAGCAACTCACTCATTTTAAAATGCTGTCACTAGCGGTGAAGTGCTGGATGGAGTTGGGCCCCTCCCGCTCTGAAGAGCTAACGATGTGCTTCTTCTCCCGAGTCCACATTCCATGCCTTCACACTGGGGGCTTGAAATAAGCTATGGTGGAAGCATTGACACCGGGGACAGGAGCACCTGCCACAAATCAGACAGCTGGATGTTAAACATTTACACTCACATGCCAGTTCTACACCTCCTTGTAAAGCTGACGCCATGTGAAGCATGTTGGCCACAATGAAGCTGTGTGACAGAGGCCACAAAGAGATATGTAAATATCAATGGTCACTTAGGATGCAAAAATCACAAAGCCTTGGAGGTGGGAAAATCAAAACTGTCTCCTGAAGCTAGGCCATGAGAATGAGCCTGGGTTATGCATGTGTGTATATACGGGCTTTGTTTTAAACCTCAGGCTTTCCCTTTATGGTTTTTCCTACTTGGTTTTATTTCTTGATTTCAACTCATACTTCCAGGTACTTTCAACATCTTCTTTGGATCATGATTCTGTTAAGCAATATCGTAATCAACCTGAGTCAGAGCACTTAGTAAACTTTAACAAAAATCGGGACTACAGAAGAAATGCACAACTTTAACAGAGGCAGTGAAGACACCAGAATTGTTATGGATTTTGCTTGCCTGGTTTCAGTCATTAATTCAAATGGAGACGGCAGCCAAGAAATTAAGAAGGCTGCAACTCAGAAGGGCAGCAACAAAAGGATTGGGAAAGATCATGAAGACTTTAAGCATGTTACAAAAGACCGTTCACACTGTTGTTTTCCCAATTACTATATGTGGATGCAAAAGTAGTACAAAGAAGAAGGCACATAGGGAAAAAAATTGATTCATATGGAACAAGGCATCAGAGCTGAGCTCTGGACCAGCAGAAAGATGAACAAGTGGGTCCTAGAGCAAATGAAGTCTGGAAAATCACTGAAAGTAAAAACGACAAAAACTGAAACTGTTCCACTTCAGCACATCATGAGAAGGCAGGGCTCCTTGGAAAAGCCAATAATGCTGACTAAAATAGAAGGCAGCAGGAAAAGAGGAAGACCAACTCAACTAGGAGATGCATTGAATCTATAACAGAAGACATGGGCATGAGTCTACAGCAGCCGAGCAGGGCTGTTGAGAATGGGACATTGTGGATGTCACTCATTCATAGGGTGACCAGGGGTCAGAACCAATCCAACAGCATGTAACAACAAAACTGTAAAACCCAAGAGAAGCATAAAACATTGCTAGTATTTTCATGCAAATGTGGTACAAATATGTCATCACCATTAGCATCTGGACCATTGATAAAGGGTTGAAGAAGACAGTTGTCTTTGTTTGGGTTCCCCTGACACAAGACTTGGAGGCAGATAGTTTGTTTATTTGAGAGGTGACCCAAGGAAGCTGGAGGAGGTAGCAAAGCGAAGGGGCTTGAGAGAAAGGTCATGAAAGGAGCTTAACAAGCCATTTATCACTGTGGATGTAGTCCTGTTGGAGACTCTGAGTAACTGTAGAAAGTACAGCATTATCCCCACTGACTTCCTCAGCTGGGTGAGGGCTGTCCCTGGGGATAAGAACCTCCCAGCATTTCCAGGATCTGAGGCAACCCTGTAAAAGCCTGATGCAGAAATGTTGGGAGTCCGCCTGCATCATGGTTTCTCAGGGTGGTGTGGGTGGGCCAGCATCACATGTACATCACCTGCATGCACATCACATGTACCCCAGCATCAGCTGCAGGCAAAGGGGTCCAAGGAGACAGGGCACAGGGCACTGTGGCATTTGCTCCAGACAGGATTGAGGAACACATTTTGGGAATTGTTTATTAATTTGATTAATCTTTATTGAATTATGTGTTGATTGATTAGTCATCAAATAGTTACTAAGCACTTACTGTTTCCAGGCACTGTTTTAGTGCTGAAGATGCATCAGTAAATAAACTGATGTCCCTGCCCTTGATAGCCCATAGTCTTATGGAGAAAGATAGGTTTAAAAATATATATAATATCGTCAGTGATCCATGCTTAGGGAAGGGCTTTCTTTTCTCTCTCTCTCTCTCTCTCTCTCTCTCTCTCTCTCTTTAATAAAAAGGGGAAGGATTAGGACGCAGTGGACTTAGGGTAGAGGCAGGGAGTGTTATTTTAAAGAGTGGCCAGGGAGGGCTCAAGGGCAAACACCCAGTGGAGTAAAATCTTGCACGAAGCAAGAGGGAGGGGCAGGCAGGTGTCAGGGACAAGACTCTGAAGACAGAGTGAACAGTCAATAATAGGTTGGGATCAAAAACATTCCTAGTTTGCTAAAGGACCTAGGACAGGTGCCACCGCATAGGATCCAATAGCAAATGTAAAAGAAATGCTCCTTGCCCCAGGTAGAGCTTAGAATGTACTGGGAAGAGACGAGCATTAACTTAAGAAACAATCACACAAACAGAAGGGAATTCCACACATGTGGTAAAGGCATAATCGGAGTGGTGTTTTCAAGTGATTCCTCTGGCTACTCTAAGGATGGAAGGGGGCCCCAAAGCTCAGTGGCTGTTAACATGAGACACTGTTCGCTATCAAAACTCTGGACACAGCCCTGGGTGCTTAGTGTGTCTCATGATAATCTACTTCGTAGTATACTTCCTATGTTGGTTTGTAAAAATCGGAACTTCCTATACCCTATCCTCCTCCCCTGCACCACTGCAAAGCTGAAGGGAACCTATCCTGAAAGTCCCAGGTAGTGCTGGTTTTCATTGGGGTGCCTAAGAGTACCCACAGAATCCAGAGCCAATGTGGCATATTGGAAAGAGCACAGACTTGCACCTAAACCTACCAGTGTTCCAATTCCAGCTTCGGTAGTTACTATATAGCTTTAAATGATTTGTTGTACCCCTCTGAGACTCCTGTATAAAAAGGGAACAATAATGCCTATGGAGAACAGGAGGATTAAATCAGATCACGTAGAGGTAACCCCTCACCCCCACCCCGTATGACACGGCACTTCTATTCTAACATGGTTCAAGAATCAGGGGAACCCTTGAATAACACAGCATCCTAGAACATGGTTTCACTCTAACACAGTTTGAGAATTAGAGAAATCCCCGAGCAACACAGAATGTAGTTAAGAGCTTTTAAGATCAAAAGATATCTCATTTGAAACTTTTTATTAATGGTGCTTGGTAGTAACAATGAAGAAAGCATTATTTAACACATATTAATATGTTATATTTTGGTAAAATTGCTTTAATAAAGATATTTCTCTTTTTTGTCTATTATTTTATTTTTTTAAAGATTTATTTTTAGAGAGAAAAGAAAAGAAAGAGGCAGAGTGAGAGAGACATCAATGTATGTTTGCCTTTCACCTGCCTCCAGCTACAGACCTGGCTGGAGACCTGGCTTGCAACCTGGTTATATGCCCTGGCTGGGAATCCAACCAGTGACCTTTGGGTTTGTAGGCCAGCGCCTATCCACTGAGCCATCAGCCAGTGGATATTTGTCTTAATTATAAAAATATAGTATGTTTAAAATTTTTCTGGAACCTAACCCACTTTTTTATAGTTGTTCTTTGTTTTGTATAACACAGATTTGCATACATTGCATTTTTAAGAACCTAACAAACCATGTTATATGGGAGTTACCTATAAAAAAGGATCTGATTCATAATAGTCTGGAAAATGGATAATTATTATTATCATACTGATCAATGATGGAAACACTGTGGTTTATGTTTTTGTTGAAACTACAGAATTTATTAACATAGTGCACACAGAATTGAAGCTAAGTAAACACCTACTAAACAAATAAACTGAAAGGAGCCTATAAATAGAACTGATAAATCAATTTAGGCCAATTATCCCAAGACACCCATTTAGTGTTTTTAGAAACTGCTGGGTGTAGGGAGAAAGTGGCACCGTAGAGAGTCAAAGTAAATAGCATATGTATGATTTCCTGGAAAAGTGGGCTTCTTCCAGATATTTTATTTGAAGAGAGGTTAGACTAACAATCAAACACAGATGCTGAAGCCTCAAACCTAGGAATCAGATTCTACAGCGTTCAATCCCAAAAAGGGAATCATATTTTGATGATGTAGCAAATTGTTGTTAGCACAGGAACACATGCCTGCCATCTGTCAAGAGCGACTATAATCACATCAGCAACTCCCACCCTGCTAGCAGAGCCATAATCATCTTAATCATCTTTTGCCAGGCTGCGGAGAACACAGGAGCGAGCATGCCCTCCTAGCCCCAGGACTGGCACCACCCTCCAAGGTAAGTGATTCTTAGGTATGTCTGGGTCTATTCCAGGTGGGTGAGTTTGAGACAGGTACAGGGGAAGGTCCGCTCCAGGCAAAGCTCCCACACCAACAAAGACAAGCTAGGGTCCATGTGCACCTACTTCACTGTCTTTTGGGCATCAAACGTAATCACACGTAGACTAGACAGTAAACAATGACTACTAATCAAAAGGGAAGGGAACATTGGAAACATTATTGAGAGCAATGGCATTCTGTTGTTGTCTGGTCAGAAAAAGCAGCAAGACACATTACATTCAGATGTTCAGTTCAAGGGTCTACAGACTTTTCATGCTTTGGACCCTTTCAACAGACTGCCTACAATACTCATCATTTCTACAGATATACAGCAATGTATACCTGTAGAGAGTGTGTATATTATACAGAGGCTGTGCGGCTGACAAAGCGTTCTGACAAACATGATTTCATTCCCATCTTTATAACAACCCCATGGACAAAGTTATCAGTGTCCTTGTTTTAGAGATGAGGTCATTAAGCCTCAGAAAAAAAATTAATTGATTCATCCCACAACCCACATGAAATGCATCTTGGGTCAGGGATCTGAACCTGGGGCTCCTGACACAAAGTAGGCTTTGTGGGCAGCTACATGATCCATGGAGTCGCAGGTCCCTGATTTCCAAATATCATCGCACAGTATTATTGCAGCTGTGAGCAGGGAGTGGGACTAAGTGCATTTTGACTGTGGTTTGAGCCAGGACTGCATCAGAGAGACGGTAGCCTATGGAATCTGTCCAAACAAGCCAAGTGGTCCTCAATCCCAATCTCAAGTTGCCAGACCTAAGGACGTGTACTTCAAAAGTGGAGTCTCAGTTAACCCAGTGTTTTCCAAAACCCAGGTGATCATGGACAACTGAGCTGCAGAAAAGCAGGCTTCTTTCTTTCATTCAGCAAAGCATGCAACGTGGATTGAACAGTATTATTTCAAGGTCTCTTTGAACCTATCAGTAAAATGGAAGCAAATCATCCAAACTTTGCTTGAAGGTCTGGTCTTCAGCTTTGGTTAAACATTTTCTCAGAGTTAAGTCTTTTAAGTATGGAATTGACCATAATGTTTGAACAAAAGCTTTTGCTCCCATTTTGTAAATTTTTAAGTTCTCATAATTTGTTTTTCTCATTAACAGGAATGTGTGATGTGGACGCTATCTTAATAATCTAAGGGATATGTAGGTATTTCCTTTGGTGGCCACAGTTTCTCTGCCATGAACCTTAATCAATACATAAATGACATGAGGCCAGGGACTTTTATGTCATATATTACTCATATGTCCTCAAAACCTGGCTCATGTTGAAAGTTGAATGAATGAATGAATGAATAACTGAATGAATTGTGATGATGTGGGGGCATTTTATGTTGCCTTTTGGCAGAAAGTGTTGCTTGTTTGGAAGCTGAACCGAAAAAAAAAAAATCCTTCATTATAAAGTACAATAATTGTCCTAATAAAGCAATACTAATTATCTCTCTCTTCACATGATACAGTGGCTAGAGCTAAGACATAACTTACTTATTGCATTTCTAATAGCATACAGGCTTCAAAATTACCCTATGGTTATGCATACAACAGATAAAATATGGGGAGTATAAATGGTACTAATTTTGTCAGCCATTGTTTCTATTGGGTTGGCCAAAGAGTTCATTTGGTTTTCTTCATAAGATGGCTCTAGTACCACTTAGTTGTCTTTAACTTCATTCAAAACAATTTTAGCCCTGGCTGGTAGCACAGTGGTTAAGGTGCCGGCCTGCAAACCCAAAGGTCGCAGGTTCGATTCCCCAGCCAGGGCACATAACCAGGTTGCAAACCAGGTCTCCAGTCAGGTCTGTGGCTGGAGGCAGGTGTAACGCAACCGTACATTGATGTCTGTCTCCCTCTCTGCCTCTCTCCCATCCCCTCTTTCTAAAAATAATGAAATAAAATCTTAAAAAAAAACAAAAAACAATTTTGTTAGATTGCATTGTAACAGCTGTCATAGCAGCACGTATTAAAAAAAAAAAACACTTATCAAAATTGGTGAATTTTTGTGAAGCCATTTTAGTATTGAAGATGAAAGAAAATACACAACATTTTTGGCATATTATGCTTTGTTTTATCAAGAAAGGTAAAAATAAAACTGAAACGAGAAAAAAAGAAAGTGTTGTGCAGTGTATGGAGAAGGTGCTGTGACTGATCAAACATTTCGAAAGTGGTTTTCAAAGTTTTGTGCTGGAGATTTCTCACTGGAAAGTGGCTGGGTGGACCAGGTGAAGTTGATAACAGTCAAATCAAGACATTAATTGAGAACAATCAACGTTATACCTCACAGGAAATGGCCAACATACTCAAAATACCCTCATCCATGAAGTTATTTGTGAAAATGAACAAACTAATTGGACTTTTTGGCCAACCCATTAATAAGAGCCAAGGACCCTGACCAGAATCCTACATAAGAGATTGTGGTCCCATATCCTATTTCTGGAAGAACACCTATTTATATAATCTGAGCTCAGAACCTGTTTTTTAATTCTAAACACAAAGTATTTTGTTCCATTTTAATATACACAGAATTCTCTAGGAATGCAAATATCATACTAAAGTCCATTCATTTATGCTTATGCACACACCATTGGAAGAGCTTTCTTTTTACAAGTAAAGATTTGTATTAATCCCACCAAAAATGTCCCATGTTCGTACAGTAAGGTTAATGGGTTTCTAGTCTACCTCTATTACAAGTGCTTCACAAATTAATAATGAAACTACTAACAATCCCACAGCCTGCAATTTACCGTCTGATATTCATCTGAATGAGATGATTTTAATGTAGGCATATTTGAAGATGGAGAGTAGACATTCCCTTTTGCTGCTCACGAAATTCAAATATTAAGAAACAATGAAAGTGTAATGGCAATAGGGTGAAAGAAGCATTATTTTAACTACAGTGTTTCCTAAAATGAAGATTTTTTTTTCATTTGGTTATAAATTCCTTCTGGGCAGAAATTCCATTTGTGCAACAGATATTTATTGAGAGCCATTTTATGTCAGCCAGACCCATTTAGGTACTCGGAGTAGAAAAAATTAGTACTAGAACAAAACAGTAACCTTAATTTTTATCCAGTCTAGTGGTTTGCAAGTCACGTTTTGGCTTTACAGCTCTTTCAGGAAATGAAAGTTCACATAGAAGTCCAAAAACTGCAGGAGACATGGGTAAACGGTCCATTGGAGCCGGTACCATGGGAAGCTCACCGTCCCCACAAGTGTGCCTGCTGCCCACATTCTACCTAGCAATCCCTAAGGGTAGCTGCAGTCACACCAAGGCTTCAGAGAGCACAATATGAAAACTGCTGACCTATACAACCTTCAGATAATAACTGAGAAATAAAGAGTTACCTACAGTGGCCCAGAGATACAGCTGCCCACAGCCTGTGATGACTGGGGTTCACAGAGTCACAGATTTAGGGTGTAAAGGGATTCAGACTTCAAACCTGATGAAAAGGAACTCAGGTTATAAATGAGCAGCTGAGAATTTTTTTTAACTGAAAATATGAGATAGTTTGCATGTAGTACATCATGTCTGGATACGTACACTCATTGGCATGTTTTTGTCATAATCACAAATATAGAAGAGCTTATGAAGATGTATTGAGCCAAGAGGTTTTTAGGAACTGTTAGTAAAACCAAGCTCATATTTCATTTCGATGCATGACTTATTGGTGATTAAGTATACCATTTCTTGTTGGTTTTTGGAAAAATTTACTGGATTTATAAATGATTGTAAAGGAAGCTGGACATGGTTCCTGTTTGAAAGTGAATGAAGTAGCATCAAAATATAAAAGTAGTTAAAATTTTTTATTGTATAACTTGATTAGAGGGTTGCTTTTAAACCATGTCCACGTGCTGAAACTTGTTCCATGAAAGAAGACTTTAGTAAAATTTAAATTATGCAAGCACATGAACTAGAATTGCAATAACATGTAATTGGCATCACCAATATAATTAAAGTGTGTGGCCTTACTATATAATTTGCAAATCTGTATACAATTAGTTTTGCATGATCTTTTTTATCTCTTTTTACAAAGCTACATGAAATTCAAAAGCCTGTTACTGTGGTCACTTGTAGATGAGGACACATCTCTGACACTTCTAATAAAATATCCATCCCCTTGCCATTCTTGTTCTTGGCTCGACTGATAAGTCAATAGCTCTAGTTAAGAGAGCTAAATTAATCCTTTGCCTAGAGAGAAATTTCATTCTACATAATCATCTGCACTCTTGTTGTGTCTTCAACCATCCCTACCCCTATTATGCAAAGCATTGATTAAATATTTCTTTGCATGTTTCATGAAGAGAGGCTTCACAAAAGCATATTTACTGCCCTCCAGAAATTAAATGGGATACATATTAATCATCAGCCTAAACTTGTCAATAGTAGTGAAATCTTCAGTATCTCTAATTTCTACCCAGAGATTTGAAATTTTAAATAGCAGTTCCAGGACTCCAGAAGCTTTTGACGATCCTGGGGAAGAGATCCCCTACCTTCTGGCCAAAAGATGACTTCCTAGCTATGTAATGGGGTCAAATAATTCCAGGAACTTATGGTTCTTTATCTTAGTATCCAGTCCCTGTGTCTTGTATCCCACCCCCTTCAGTAATTTCAGTTGCCCTCAGTAAGATCATTGTCTCACATGGCCATCAGGACAGGAGTCTCCGGCCCCTGTTTGGAGCTGTTAAGGAACTGACACTTTGCAGCTTGTACCCTTGCTCTTCAGGAACGGAGATTTGAGCCAGGCCACCTTAAGAAAATTGGAGACGTATACAGATATGTGTGTGTCAGAGCTTAAAAGCTATGACTTTTTGAGGCAGGTCTTTCTTTCTTTTTTCTTTTTTTACGATGGGACCTTTATCAAATATTTATACCATCTGAAACACATTCAAGGCATTTAATAATAGGGAAATTGTGATGTTCATTACAGTCAGCAAATTAACTAAATCTCCAATATTTAAAAACAACAATGTTGCAAATTTCTCTCATGAGCTCTGGGTTTGTCCACTAAATCTCTGTCCTATGGAGGATGGATCCAGGAACCCAGCACTGACTTGCAACAAAACATTGGCCACATACCTGAACTCTTATCTTCACCCACAAAAGAGCTAATACACTGCATAGATTTCCAGTACTCCTCTTGTCCCCTGGGGAGGCCGCAGTCCTGTCTGCCACCAGGTAAGGTGTCCCCTAAACATTTTAAGCCTTGTAAATCGAGCACCACAATTTGGCAATTTGGACTTCTTCATTTCTAATCTTTCCCACAGGACCTATTTTCCAGGGAAAATGGTTAAGAATTAAGCTAACCCGCTACAACACACTAAACGTATATTCTTTTTAAAAGCCTATAAGAATGAAGTCATTACAAATCATTTTGTGTATTAGAGGGTTTCATGATTTAAAAAGTTAACATTACGGTTTGATTTGTGTTGCTAGAAAACCAACAGCTGTCTCAGCTCGACTTGCCAAGAACCACTTAAAGCTTTATTCCCTGTTAGGGTTTCTGACTGGGTGACTAGGCCAGTCTCCAGACGACTCTCCTGTCCCTCCCTCCTACCGCCCACGCAGTCCCCTTTGATTTCAAAGTGACATTGCCTCAATCTACGTGTCTGCTCTAGCTTGCTGGATTCTGTTCTGTGTTTTCTAGAAATAGATTTAGAGGAAACTCATCTGGTTGTTGTAGTTAATTACTGTTGTCCTTGTAGGAGGCCAAGGGCTTCACATCTGGCCATGAGTGGGGTGCTCAGTGCTGGTCCCAGCAGAGGCAACCCCTGAACAACTGGAGTGAGATACTGCCTCACTAAGCAGGGGGTACGGCCAGAAGGGTTTCTGTTTCTATTTAAAACAACAAGCCCTGGCTCAGTGGATAGGCACTGGCCTACGAACCCAAAGGTCGTTGATTTGATTCCCAGCCAGGGCACATAACCAGGTTGCCAGCCAGGTCTCCAGCCAGGTCTGTACCTGGAGGCAGGTGAAAGGCAACCATACAGTGATGCTTCTCTCCCTTTTTAACTCCCTCCCTGTCCTTCTCTCTGAGAATAATGAATAACATCTTTAAAAACCACAACCAGCACAACAAAAATACCTTGTGGCAGCAGGCATTGTAATGAACCTGCTCAATACATGTTCAGAAGGCACGCCGGTGCCTCAGCCCGGAGGAGTTAGGAGAGGATCTCACAGAAGCGTGATGCTTCCTCCTTGTCGCGCAACGAACTGGAATCCCTCAACATTGGGATTCTGAGAAGGGAAGTGCTGACAAAACTCAACCTTGGGACTCTTGGAATGCTATATCCAGAACCATCGTCCTCTCTGCAGTTCCCCACTTGTACCTTGAATAATTGATCTGGGATTTTGGTCTGAATATTCTAGCCATCCCAAATGCCATTGGTTTATCGGTATAGTTGAAAAGAATTATACTTACATGCACTTAATAAATACATCAGACTGTTTAACACTCTCACCTACAGTCAGAAAATCCGAGGGTAGATTACCCTGCTTTCTGCTAACTTCCTAGAGACATTAATTTGGGGAATAGATTATACAAACCTTAAGTCCTGTTTTCCAAATTTGGAATATTAGTAATTAGTTTAAAGTTTACCATTTGAACATATAATAATTACTAAGAATTCAGAAGGTTGAAAGTTGAATGCCTGGGCTGGTTTTAAGAGAAAACCCAACGACCTGGGTTTTTACAACAGCAGTTCGGCCCTATAGTCCCTCCTCAGATCAACACAACCCTAAGGGGATGGATGGTCTGCTGACCTATGCCACTCTTTCTAATCTCCCTCATATAAAAAAGAAAGAAAAACTAACTGTACTTTAACTTTTCTAACTATTTCATCCCCTGTATTTTCAGACGTCCACCAATTGGGGTGGTGTACCTCTTCAGGAATAAAGATACTGTCCACAAATGTTTGGTGCTGCCCTGGCTGGTGGCACAGTGGATAAGGCTCCAGTCTGTGAACCCAAAGGTCACTGGTTCAATTCCCAGCCAGGGCACATAACCAGGTTGCAAGCCAGGTCTCCAGCCAGGTCCGTAGCTGGAGGCAGGTGAAAGGCAATCATACATTGATGTCTCTCTCCCTCTCTGCCTCTCTCCCTTCCCCTCTCTCTGAAACTAATAAATAAAATCTTTAAAAAAAAAATGTTCAGTGCTTGCCCAGGCAAAAAAAGACATTGGAAAAAATGACCTTGCATATTAGTTTGGAAGTAACACCTCTTCATTATATTATCATTATTTCCCTTAAAACGACGCAGTTTAATATGTGGGATTTCTCAGTTCCAGGAAAACTAAAACTAACACTAAATGAGCTGAGAGCTAAAAATGGATCCAATACTGTGGGGTCAACAAAGCCTCTGATATTCCGATCTGATGACAACACCCCTGTACTTAAGGCCTGTGCATCTGCTTCTATCTAATATGCGCACATATTTACTCTGAGGAAACGGGAAAGCAAAGCCCCGCTCAAGAGCAGTAATGTCAACAGCATCACACACACTCCCAGCAGGAACCGTTTGCTCACCTGTCTTTCTTGGAAATGTTTCAGCTGCTTGTTTTCTCAGGTTCACGTACAATTTCATTCAGCTCTGCAAACACCTACTCTGTGTATCAACTGTGCTGGCCATGAGAGACACACAGAGAGAGCGTCATAAACAGGGTTCAGCTTTTTTTTAGATGCTCGTTCCATGTATATTAGATACAAATATGTAACCTTACAGTTATAACATAATATAACCTAGTAAGAGGGGAGAAGAAAAGACATCCAAATGCAGCCTGGGAGGATTCAGGAAAGGAGCTCGGGAGGGCTTCCTGGAAGCAGGGACCACTGAGTGTTACAAGAAGAGCTAGTAGCAGGAAATAGACTCTCTGCAGGGAGCATAGCAACGAAAAGACCTTGGATACAACGAACTCTTCCTAAAGTCCTCTGTGTGGGGCTCTGAAGGCACCCCGAACTTGGATATTGCTAGAACAGCAAGTGAACGTTAAGCAAGGACTGAGAGAGAAGGCTGGCGTGACAAGCAGAATCAAGTCCCATAGAGCCTTGTACACCACTGTGTTGGAAAAGGCTGCCATGAGAGGAAAAGCTGTTCAACATGATGTCATAAAAACTAATTGTTGTCGTCTTGAGAGATTATCCAAGAGACATCCTGTCTTTGAAAACCAGGCAGAATATTAAAGCTACATCCATATTGGAAACTTTTTACTAATATTCCTCTCTGTGACACTGCCATCTATGCTTTTGTTGTCCAATTCTAGCTTCTTAGGCCTAATGGCAGCTTTTTCAGGGTGCAGAAAAAGGAAGCACTAACTATAAAAGTAATTGTAGCCCCGGCTGGTGTGGCCCAGTGGATTGAGTGTTGGCCTGCAAACCAAAGGGACACCAGTTTGGTTCCCAGTCAGGGCGCAACCCTACGCTGCAGGCCAGGTCCCCAGTTGGGAGTGCTCAAGAGGCAGCCAGCCACACATTGATGTTTCTCCCTCTCTTCCCCTCTCTTTAAAAATAAATGAAGTCTTTTTTTAAAAAGTAATTGTAATTTTTTGAAAAACAAAACTAGTGAAAAGAGTCTGCTTAAATGTTGCTTTCTGAGTTTCCTTAAAAAACTAAAACTGGAACTGCCTTTTGAACCAGCAATTCCACTACTAGGACTATACCCGAAGAACCCTGAAACACCAATTCATAAGAACCTATGTTCACCTATGTTCATAGCGGCACTATTACAATACCCAAGTGCTGGAAACAGCCTAAGTGCCCATCAGTGGATGATTGGATCCAAAAACTTTGGTACCTTTACACAATGGAATACTACACAGCAGAAAGAAAGAAAGAAGGAACTCGTACCCTTTGCAACAACATGGATGGAACTGGAGAGTATTATGCTTAGTGAAATAAGTCAGTCAGTTAAGGACAAATACCATATGATCTCACCCATTACAGGACAATAATGAACAAAATAAACAACAAGCAAAACAGAACCAGATATATGAATATAGTGAATAGGCCTTCAGTGGGCAGGGGGAGTGGGGGTGGGGGTGTGAGAAGGGGGAAGGCCAGAGGCAAAGAAGGGGAGCAGTTTAGACAGGAACCTAGTATGGAGGAACCATGGACATGGACAACAGGTGGGATTGACTTTGTGGGGGAATGGGTGGGTGGGGAGGGGGACAGAGGGGAGCAAAAAGGGGATGGATGTAATACAACAACAATAAAATTAAATTTTACAAAAATGTTGCTTTCTGCAAAGATCATGATGGATTTAAGCTGTCTTAATCCGTCTTCTTCCAATACGAAAAGCTGGCTGCAGCAATTTGCTCGTACACTGTTCAGACACTTCTCAGGTCAAAAAATAATAAAGGCTTGGGCTCACCCCAAGGCATCACAAGGAGCAATCAGTTCATGTCACCAGTGTCCCTGGAGTCCTTGAGATTAAGTGATCCCCACCTTGTTTCCTCCCCAGTTCGCTCTCCAGCTCCAGGTAAGGCAAGTGCAATGATCTGACCCCCTTTGTCTGTTAGGGTGCTACTTGTGCTCTCTAGTGCACACAAAGGGGAAACCAAGGTCACAGAGTCTTTAAAACGAGGGTGACCGCATGTCCTGTTTTACCAGGCATGCAGTCCTAACTTTTTACATCTGTGGTGTCAACATAAATACCAATAGTGTGCCTTTTCACTCTCAAAAGTGTCTCTGTTGGGATCATAAACTATACGTGTCCCCCTGCTTCAAACCAGTTTCAGCAGAAGCTCAACATCTGTCCCTGAGCCCCCTCCCATCCATCCCACGCAGCCGCTGACGTATGGAATTTTGGTGAATTCCCGTGAACCCCGAGAGTTTGATCACCGCCTTAGAGAGGATGGTCACGTATTCGGTCTATAATTATGCATTCCAGGATCATGCAGATAAACTGGAGAATTGTGTTTAGTAAACACAAGTCCTTCTTGGACTCCTCTGACAAATAAATAGGTCACTTTTTTAAAACACAAGGAAGGGCCACCTCCCACCTCAAGCGGAGATGGACGAGTCGCCCGGAAAACCTGAGGCAAAGTGTGTAATGAAAGCAGAACAGGGAAGAGGCCATCAGAAGCACCATTCAGACAGAAACGGCCTTGGGTCATGGCGCCAGTCTTCTTGTCTGGGGTTCAGCCATGAGCTGGGGGAGGGGGGGCAACTTTTTCCTAATAATGCTGCCGAGTTCCTTGCTGCCCATTTGACACAGCACATTCTGTGGAGTCGTCGATTCTTTGGCTCTCTCCTTTTTATTTACTCTGCGTCTTTTCCAGGAGGGTCTGAACTGTTGTTTCGTTTGTTGTATTTTTTGGGAAAAACAACTTTTGAGACATAATTGACATGAAGCAAATGGCACAGACTTAAGCGTGCACAATTAAAGTTTTGAGGGGTGTTTGTGCATAGGAAACATTTGTCACGATCAAATTCATGAACATGGCGGTCACCGGAAGTTCCTTCCTGCCGGTGGGAGAACCCTCCTTTCAGCCCCTCCGGATGCCCTAGCCCCTCCACTGCCATCCCTAGGCATCTTTCACTTGGCTTAAAACACAACAAAGGAAGCACACAAACAAAAACACGTTTTAAAAGTTATTCCTTTCAAATACTTTTAAATTATTTAATTTCCACCTTCTGCAGCTCTAGGAGGGCTTGCTGACCCATGTGAAACATCCACAGCTATGTGCTTTGTTGTCTGGCACACACTCTGCCCCTTGAAAATAATATATATATATATATATATATATATATATATCAGAAAATTAATTCCGAGCTAGCAAAGAACATGGTTGGCTTGCTTACCAAGCATAAGGGAAAGGAGTGTTTGCTTTAGCTTAAAGCCATTGAAAGCATGCCTTCCTAGGGAAAAGGGAACGCCAGGAGGAGCCATACTGAACTGGTCCAAACTTTTATTCAACAGGGTGAGATGGCAGGAGCTAGAGACCATCCCCACGCAGATGATGGAAATAAGCCATATTTCACTCGAGTGGAACGCCCTCTGTTTCTGAGGGTGCTTTCATTACTGAGCAATTCTCCATCAACGCTTATCTAAGAAACTCATGGGAAACTTGAATTTCGAAAAAAATGCTTAATGTTTATTCTTGGTTCAGATGGCACTTCCTTTGGAGAGGAAAAAAAAAAAAAGTTTCCTTTTCTTTCAAGGATGGGAAACAGGGAAAAGCACAGTCCTGAATATCTAGGGATCTCTCCAATGCTAAATATGGGAGGCTACAAGACATTTCACTTCTGTTTTTTATTGGTATAATGAGAGGATTGAACTAGAAGAGTCTTCAACGTCCTTTCAGGCTCTAAACTATATAGTGTGTGGCCTTTTCAGGAATATCTTTGTCCAACTGGAGGCTTGGCTGGTTCAGATTGATCCCATTGGGTCTGATAACCACCTTCCCCTTCTACAGCGCTTCTCTTTTGGGGCCATTGCTGTGTAGCTACTCTATAACTGACAGATTTAAGCAGAAAACACACATATTAAATATTATGTATTTGATATTAATTTAAATATTAATAGTCAATGGGATATAAAGTACAATGTAGGAATATTTGCTCAATAATACTGTAATAAATATATTACAATATTGTATGGTGTCAGGTGGGTACTGTAAATATTGGGAGAATCTCTTTGTAAAGTATATGATTGTCTAACCACTAGGCTGTGCACCTGGAACCAATAAAAAGTACTACTGAATGTAAAAAAAATTTAGAATCTTCACAGGAGTTTGGAAAACTAAATCACAGAAGTGGTCCTGTGAGAAAACACGTAGCCCAGGGCCAGCCATGACACCACACATTTGGTCACCATTGTCCTGGAGAGAGCCTTCCAAGAACTCAGTAACTGCCACCAGCTCCCAATTCAGTGCTTCCTAGCCTTTTTCATGACTTAGCAATTACGGAAAATTATAATTTTACTGTACACTTGGGTAAATAAGGATGAGGATGCTTATGGTCAGAGGAGACATATTCAAGAGTGACTTCTTCCTTGGAAAATGTGGACTAGTGGACAGCTGCTGCCGGTGGTGGTCTGACCTATCATGCGGCTGGCAGCCAAGCTGCCTCTATGCAAGACGAGAAGAAGGAAAAAGTCTCCTGATGGAGAGAAGGTCTGATGCACAGGGAGAATCAGAGGCAACAGGCGTGTGTCCCTGTTCACTCCCTACTACTGAAGAATGCCATACCTCAACATTCCTGTCATAGTTCCTACCTGCAAAGGAGGCTAGGAAACCTTTTACTTCTCTGATAAGGAGTAGGTTCTCATAAACTGAGGATCAATCCCTCCACTCCCGCCCCAGATAAATATAGGCAAGGGGTGGCAGGTTAGGAATAGTTGCCCAAAATCTACTTCTGTATGTATATTTATTCCAATAGACCTTGCCCACCCCAATGATAGCATATGACAGAATTCTGCTGTGGCTTAGAGACATGATTTTAAGAAGGCCTGATACCTCATGATCATAAGGTCTGTTGACCTCTCTGGAGCTACTTAACACAGCAGCACTGGATCCCGTGAGCCCATTCTCTCCAGGTTGTGCGAGGCTGTGATTCTGTGCAGCATACCATAAACAGGTTTGCCCACAGACCCAGGGACTGGAGCTGCTGCCCTAGAGGGTCCTAGTCCCATCCTTCTCCAGCCACACCTCTCCAGTTCAGAAGAGGCAACCAGGACACCACTTTGATCTTCGCCTGATGTCCCCACTTGGACTACACATCATTTATCCTTTCTAGACTGTGCTCTGGGTATCTGGGACCCGGAATTCCCTGCTCAAATGACACTAGGCGCACTTCCAGGGCCAATGCAGGCCTTTTCCTAAAGGAGCAAGCAATGCAGTATTAGTGACTATTGTCAAGGAAAGGCATGTGGACTTCAGGGTCTGCTCTCATGTGAGGAGCCCTGTCTGCCTCTGCAGGGGTGGTGCTACATCTCTGTCACTCCAGCCATGAGTGATTGAATCAGGGACAGACACCTGGTCCCAGATTGACCAATCCATTGACTTGCCAGCACCCTTACTACTTCTCCCTTAGAAATGTGGACTAGTAGCCCCAGCTAGTGATGGTCTGATGTATCTCATGGCTGACAACCAAGCAGACCTCTGTGCAAGATAAAAAGGTGGCGAAAGTCTCCTGATGGAAAGAATGTCTGATACACAGGGAGAATCAGAGGCAACAGGCATGTGTCCCCAGAGAAACCGAGGAGCCATTTCAGGTTCCACATGGCTTCTCAGGCTTCAGTCTCATTGAAATAACTGCAGCTTCCATGGAATATTTTGTACTTGGAGTCAGTAAGATTTCTATAATCTTACACATACACACACACATACACAGAGCTACAAAAACAAACAAAAACACCTGATTTCACTCGAACCTTTTTGAATGTATCACTCTAGAAGCCAAGAAAAACAATGCAAAAAAGAGTTTGCATTTCAAGAGTGTGACTTTTCAAGATCCCAGTCACACACGTTAACACTCCCAGTGTCTGTCGCTCAGGTCTCATGACCACATGGAATGCACCAACCATATCTTTCTGAGGGCTTCCAGCCCCTGTTCACAGGTGGCTGTGTCACTTACCTGGCAATATTGACTTCCTCAAGTCACCATCTAGACTTCTACTCTGAGATCCTGGCACATAACTCCCCTTCTCACCCATGTAAGACCACCCCAAAGAGAATGGAGTCCAGTCTTAATGTGGTGGCTCCTTTGGGCCCTGTGACTTCACACACCAGGCACCAGGCCTCAGCTCCTGCTTTAAGAACTGCCTGTAACAACTATTTCTCGCACTGCACCCTGCCCTGCTCTCAGCTTTCACACTTCTAGCCCTCTGAAATAAGTCTTATTTCTGCACTTAGTCTCATCAACGAGTACTATCCTTCTGGATATGTCCTTGGCTTCTCAATTTCTGTAATTGGGCTTCACTCCATCTATATAGCCTTTGCAGACCCCCATCTCATAGTGATGCTTTCCCATCCCACCATAATGAAAGTGAGTATTCTTGCAAATTGACTCAGACCAGCAAGTAGGTGCCAACCACCAGACTTCATAATCCCATTCGCATAAAACTGGAAATCATTTCACCAAATCATTGCGGTTCCTCCCTGCAAAACTGTAGAGAATCAAAATCCTGAGAGTCACAGCTGTGCTGAGCACGTTTCACACCAAACTTAAAATCCCATCAGACACATAGTTTACACAAAGTCAACCTTTTAAATACAAGCTGTCACAACGGAGTTCACAGATGCAACAGTCCAGGGAAAATGTCATTATCTGCGGTTGAAGGTCTTCATCAGAGTGGGCAGCGAGTGACTTTATCCACAAAGAGCAATTCCCCTGGGAAAACCTTTAGTGACCTGAGTAAAGCAACCACAGAGATTTTTTTTTCTTCCTTGTGGAAAAGCGAAACATTAAAAAGCCCAATTGCTAATGAAGAGGCTGCCTCTCCTTAGTGGTATAAATAGTGATAAAAGTTTTATACAGTTAAATAGTCTCCCAGAGCCATTCTTTTTCTCTCTGCTTTTCAACTTGGGTCTTCACAACACTGCCAATCATTCTTATCTGGGAGCTCAAAGTTTACTGTAACACAATGACTCCCTGAGAGCCACGGAGGCTCTCCCCAGTCCATAAAACTGAAGCTCTTTGATGTTATCCAGATGCAGGTACCTCCTCACTGCTCTGGCTTTGTTCACACCATCACCCCTGCCTGGTGCCTTCCCCCTCCTCGCTTCCCACTGAAACCCCCTCTCCTTCAAGGCCAGCTCAGGTTCCACCCCATTCGGCGGCAATCTTTCTCACAGCTCTAGATTGATAGTGCGTACCTCCCAGGTCACTAATTCGGTTTCTCTTGTGTATTATGTTATGTGTCTGATTTCCTATGCAGTCGCTTTCTCACCCCACTAAACCTCCTTGGAACTCCCCTGTCTCGCAGCAGCCAAATGGCTTAGTTCAAGGACATATACAGGACTTAGTAAACTCATTTGCTTGATGGGCTTACAATAGTAATACATGAGTGTTTTAGTAAAGTGTAAGGTGGTTTCTAAAACATCACCAACTTTTTATATGGTTTTATTACCATGTGTAAGGACAAATGTTTAAGCTGATGAACTGCAAATTAATACAACAGCCTTAAGTTTAAAGAAAGAGTTCAATGTATTGTAAACCTATCGAGTTTAAATGGGTACATACCTTTGAGAAAAATATTGGTCAACAAGATTTGAGATACACTGGATTTGTTCAAAAGCTCCTCTTGAATTTGGGGTAGCCTCATAAAGTCACTGTCAGCTGAGACATCCCTCGCCCTGGGCTGGCTGAGCTGGGGCAGGAGTTAATCCAGAACAGTCCGAACCAGGGTAGATGAATGAAAAACTGACAGTGGCCCCGGAGAACCCAGGGTCTGAACACCAAGTTCAGGGTTAACCTGGAAAATGGAAAACCAAAGGAAAGAAAGAATGCAATGGGTGGAATCATTCAAAGCAGCTGTTTCAAAATTCAAGTTGCAAACACCCAGAAAATTCTTCAGAAACTCTTTAATACGGTGCCTACAGCATGACTTAGGGATAAAAGTAGAGACTGAAAGGTTGGGCTGTGATTCTTCAGTTTCTTTCTCAATTGAACCTTTGTGGAGCTCTGATATCTGTCAGCATCCAAATAGAGGTGAATTAACACTCAAGTAACCAGGAAACACTATTCTATAGACACCGGATTCCCTCAACCTGATGTTCCATCCTTGGTGTATTCCTTGGAGAAATAAAGACACTTATTTCTCCCGGGTGTATCTCCAGAGTAGAACATAGTGCCTAGAACCTAGAAGGTTCTAAGTAATAATATATTTAACTCTAAACTCCAAGCTTAGCTGTCTTGTTCACAGTTACATGCTGGGTACCTAAAACCCTAAGACCTGGACACATAATAGTCTTATAAATATTTGTTGAGTAAACAGGAATGAATGAATTGGTGATGGGATACTTGTCCCATGTGCCAGACCCTCTCTAAACGAACACAAGTGTTTCCTCTAGTAGGTTAAAGAAATGAAGTATTGTCATATATTTTGTTCATTGTCAAGTTCTACAAGCAGTAAGTATGGAAGGGATGGGTACATCACTAAATAGAGGGGAATATGAAATAACCATTGACTCATCTGAGACCAATACCCACCCGATGATCCCAATATAGTGCTGTAAACAATTACATAAAAGGCTGTTCATGGTAGACATTAACTGTCTAAGGCATTCCTACTTAATATACTTGGGCAATCAAATTTTAGTTATAGAAAGTATGGGCTCATCATAGCTCAATACCACATGCCAACATATGCAAGAACTAAACACTCCTCTCAGTAACAAGCACATGCCCTAGGAATCAGATTGATAACAATCACTCCTAAGCACCCCCAGCCCAATCATAAAAGCACATGTGCTTCTCCTTACACCTGTACCACTGGTGAAAGTTAACTGCCCAGCCCAGCTTCCAGTTCCGTCTCCAGCACACATGTATGCACAGGTGTGCATTTATGTACATACACACATGTGCATGTGCATGAATGCAGACACACATACGCCCCCAACATGGTTGCTGAAGACCGTAGTTTACTACTTCTCTAAAAGCAACTTCAAGACTACAAAATGAGTTAATTACTCATTTATTGATTTACTCACCTATTCTTTCTTCATTCATTAAACATGCATTAAGCCCCTCCCACTGCCAAGTATTTTTCTAGTGCGGAAGATTCACAGATAAAAAGTAGGACATCCCTTACTTTTCAGGAAACTACAGTCAGTGGAGGAAAGAAACTATCAAAAATTACTGTGGCCAGGGGTCTGCACGCCACCAGGGACCAGATCACACGGAGGACAGGAACGCATTTTGAAGGAGTGCTGCTCTGCGCAAGGGGTTTTTGGGAGGCTAGCTCCTTGATTCTCCCAGCAGCCTGGGGAAATAGGTACTATTCCGTTTGTCTTCCAGGCCCACAAAGGAAAGCTGAGGAGTTGAGGTATTTGTTCCGAGCCGCACCGCTGGCGCGTAGCAGAACCAGGGCTTAACGCACTTGCGTGGACTTGCAGGTCGGTTACCTGACTATCGGGGCATGGCATCACCGGGGAGATGGAGCTTTAATTAAATATTAAAAGATTTACCAGGCAGGGCTGGGGACTGAGAGAGAGGGAGCCCAGGGCAGTGGGAGGCGCGTGTGGAGCTCCGCAGAGGAGAAATATTTGAGGGACCGCACGTGGTGCAGCTGCGTTTCATCGGGATCTCGTCCCTACGCGTCCTGAGGTCTTTCTGACATTATTATTACTCATTCCTCCCCCCCCCCCACTTTTATAGAATTCATTGGGGTGACACTGGATAACAAAATCATACAGGTTTCAGGTGCACAGTTCTACAACACGTCACCTGTCCGCTGTGCTGTCTGTTCACCGCCCCAGGTCAAGTCTCTGACCATCACGGTGTATCGCCCCCTTACCCACCTCTGCCTGCCCCCACTTCTCTGCAGTTACCACACTGTTGTCCATGTCCATGAGCTTTTTCTCTTTTTTTCTCTTTTTTTTCCTCTATCCCTCCACCCCACTAACATCCCCCACCAACAGCTGTCAGTGGGCTCTCGGTCTGTGAGTCTGTCTCTATGTTGCTTATTAGTACATTTTGTTAATTAAGTTTCACATATTTGAAGTTATTATTCTGGAATGAATATACCATCTCCTCCTCCATGTCCCAGCTGAGCTTGCAAACACATGCCTCCTGCCAGCCCAAGGGACTGTCCCCCTCCCTTTGTTGTGCGCTAAGATATGTTTATTTTTCATCACTGCCTCTAACTCATTAACCTCACCATGAGGAATTCGGGCTCATCAAAGCAGCATTACCGATATTTACGTCAGTTTTCAAACTTAATTTTCTCGGTGTGGAGGAGAGAAAATGTAGCTGTGGAATGTTTTTATTTCATGAGCACAGATTTTCTATCATGGCTTTCCATTTTGGCTGAGGTCGGAGATATCTCCCTGTTTTTCCAGTTAAACAGCAAACACTTCCTTTGACTTCCTGGACTTCCTGAATAAGAAGATAAATAATAATGACTCTTACAAATTTCATTATAATGAACTATAATTTTTTTTTAAGATTTTATTTATTATTTTTAGAGAGAAGGGAAGGGAGGGAGGAAGAGAGGAAGAGTAATATATCAATGCATGGTTGCCTTCCAGCTGGGTACCTGGCTGGAGACCTGGCTTGCAATCCAGGCATGTGCCCTGACTGGGAATCGAACCATCAACCCTTTGGTTTGCAGGCCAGTGCCCAATCCACTGAGCCACACCAGCCAGGTGAACTATAATTTTTAAGCTCGTTGTGAACAGTGTATATAATACATCCCACGTGAAATAAGACGTGTTGAAGAGAATGCTTGTTTTCCTGGCACTTCAATGCCATTCCCATCCCAGAGGTTGGAACATGTCCAGCTGTTTCCAGGAGTACAGGATGGATGTGGACTGAGCCTGCAGTAGGCCAAGTCATCTCTGCATCTTTCCTAGGCTCTTTTTCTCATGGGCTCTAAGCCCCTGAGGACCGGCTCCACTGCTGTTGTAGCCAGCATCTGCTCTTGTTCCTAGGATATACTAAGATCGAGTGTATGTGTGTGTGTGTGTGTGTGTGTGTGAAATTAATGACTCAGTATATTATCCCCAAGTGACTCTTCAACAATCTGCTGTGTTTGCCAAAGAAGTTATCTGTTACTGACACATTGAAGGAACTTAATCGGGTAATTAATTTAGGGCAGCCTCCTACAGGAAAAAGGGGAGGTTTGGTCAAGGGAGGACGAAAGGGAACTGCACTTGGACAAAAGCACAGTCCCCAACTACTCCTGCTCCTCACCTCCCTCTACTGTGTGGCCAGCCTTTGCCTTTGCATTCCTACCTTTGTGCAGCTCAAAGCAGGGCTGACAGTTACACCACCTCCCAAGTCACTTTCCTCTTTTTAGTGCCCTATCAGGGCTCTGCATTGACCCCTGCCTCAATCACAGCCAGGTGGCCGGTGAGAACAGTATCGACAGACACGACTTGCTAAAAGAGGAGGGCCTGGGCCCTGGGGGTTGGATTCAGGAATACTAGATGACCCACAGGATGGGTAGTGAATGCTCCCATCCACACAGTAGACAGGTGACAGAGTGGGGGTTCCCATGACCCTACATGCTAATGAGGCTGAGTGCAGAGAACCAGGATTGAAACAAGCCACCCAAATGGCTGGAAGGTCCTCCACTTACTGCCTCTCCTCTAGGTGGACGGAGAAGAAGGTGTTATTGTGACAATTGGACAGTGAGCCTGTGGCTGAAAGGCAAGGCAGTTGTGGCTGCTGAGTCAAGGATTCCCCAAAGCTGAAGAAAGCAAAAAACAATGAGGCCCTTACTATTCATGATAGGGCTTTGCATGAACAAAAAATATTGGAACTTTGTTTTTACAAGTCAAAGGCAAGCAGTTGTTCAAAACCATAAGTGGATGCACAGCCTCGCCAAATAGAGAAGAACTAGCCAGGTACATGTGCCAGCCTTTGCCATAGCCCTGCATGGTAGCAACAAGGGTTGGGGGCTGGGCTCCTTGGTGGCCAGAGACAGAAAGGATGACGGCAACATACACAGAACAAAGCGGGGCCTGTAGGTCCAGGCGCACATTGAATGCTAGCACTCAGGCCCTGACACTGGAGCAAAGAGTCATGGGAGAGAAAAAAGCCACCCCACCAGCCAATCCCATTGGCTGACCTGCCCTGCACCCTGCACAACTCGTTGTCCCAGAGGCAATAGCAACCATCTGCTGGCTGCTGCTGCTTCTCTAGCCTCCAACTCACGCACGTAGACTGCTGGCCACGTTCCTGTAGGGGAAACGCTGCTGAATTTCAACCAATGGGGTTGCAATGTGGGGAAGTGAAATTAAAACCACTCTGTGGGTGAGGGCCCCCCATCAGCTGATGCACTGTTGGTGTGACTTCCACATCTGAGTAGATGTGGAGTTGACGTAGGACTTACTTGGACTTCCCTGTTTCTACGTGTCAGAAGAAGTCTCCTATTCAGGGTCTGTGGCATTTTAAAAAGGTGCTAATGGAACATCACATACACACCCACTGCCACCAACACTGCCACCACCACAATCTGCCCGCCTACCCCTCCCAAGTGGTCCGGTAGAAACACCATAGAATCCGAGAAAAGAAAGGGAAGTTGGGGCTTCCTCATGCCATTTCCCAGCTGATCCCCACCTAGCCACCTACTGTACCCCTGTTAAAAATAAGTAGGCAGCTCTTGTGACATTCCTGTTTGGAATTGGGTCCGCTCAGACCTAATGACTCGCAAATTGGGAAGGGTCCAACAAGCCTCACTGATTAAGTGGAAATGGTATAATCAAGAACGCAGCTGCCCTGGCTCCAGTGGCATTTTGCGTTTGCATGACAAACTCCAGCTACCCTTTGAGGAAAACCCATCTGCCACTCTGTCACTTGAAGGAAAGTCGCTGGCTCAATGGAGCTCTCAGTTTACAGAAGTTCCCCATCGCACCTAGTTACCAAGGCTGATGTTTGGTTAAACTGAAACCCAATGGTGTTCTCTGGGCTGTTGTGGTTCATCAAGCCCAATGCCAGGGACGCAGAACTGAAAACAGAGTGAGGTTACTCCGCTCAGTGGACAGAGCTCATAGCAGGCCTCACAGTCCTGGACAACAGTCCCCTTAGTGAAAAGTGCTGTATTTTTGCTGGCTCTTGGTTGTTGCCAACAATCTCACTGTCCAGTCTGCCATTTGGAAGACTACAGACTATCAGAGTAAAGACGCTTCTCTCTGGGGCTCTGCACTATGCAAATGAGTCATAGTTGTCACTCGTAGAATTCCATAGGAAAGGCCCTTTTCTAGTACAGCTAAGCAAGACTGTGCCATTCAGGTTGCCACCAATATCAACTGGGCTCATGATAAAGAATGATGGTGCACCTGGCTGGTGGCTAAGTGGATAAGGTGCTGGCCTGCGAACCCAAAGGTTGCTGGTTCGATTCCCAGCCAGGGCACATAACCAGGTTGCAAGACAGGTCTCCAGCCAGGTCCGTAGCTGGAGGCAGGTAGTTGAAAGGCAACCATACATTGATGTTTCTCTCTATCTCTGCCTCTCTTCCTTACCCTCTCTCTGAAAATAAAAAAATAAAATCTTAAAAAAAAAAAGAAAAGAAAAGAAAGAATGATGGTGTAGAAACTACACAGTGACTCGAGACTCCTGCCAAAAGTTTGACTGTCTTGTGTTGAAAGAAGCTGTATGTAGCACATTGGTAGTAACCCCTTCTGCCCCTGCAAAATTGACTGTATCAGACTGTGACCTCCTTCCAAAGGTACAGCCAGTATCTCATGACTGTTGACACTTTTTCAGGGTACAGCGTTGCTGTTCTAGTCCAATTGGTCAACTCTGATCATATCTGTGGCTCTTGAATTATGTCATGTTTTTCTGCTTTCTAGAGCATTCTAGTCAGAAAATGGTGCACCTTTTGTTGCAAAGACCCAACAAAAGCCAACAGTCGAGATATTTCTCCCTGCAATCCTCAGGCATCAGGGATTGTTGAGCCCTGAGCTACCCTCCTCAAAAATCGCTTCAAAAAGCTTCTGGCTTGGACGGGTTTCCTTTGTGCCTCCCAGCCCACACTGCAGTAAGACAGTTTGGCCACTGAATACAACTGTCTCCAGAAAGGGTTCATCCTGGGCTGTGATCAGAGGGAAAGGGGTTGCTGGTACTGACTTTGAAATTCACTCTCCCACCCTGACCATTTCTCAGCTTTCTATGATTTTTCTCCCCTACGGCAACCCCAGACCAGCCTACCAGGCACACCCTCTCATGGCGACCCAGCCAAAAGGGGGGTCTACCACACCCAAACTTGTATCTGATTCAGCTACTTGATTTCTCTTCCTAAATTGACAAGGAGATAATGACCCCTTGGTTGGGTACACTGTTCACTGAGTTCACACGCAGTCAGGTAGACTGATATCATTGGCCTCTGTACATTTATTTAAAAACACCGCCCTTCCCCTCTCCAGCCAGAGCAGAACAGCTGGGCCTGGGAGCAGGAGGCAGAGCCCCAGCTCCCCAGTATTTGTCCTCCTTGTGCAGCCCTCATCTGGGCTGCTTCAAATTATAGTTGTTTTCCACATGTCTATTTCCTAGGGACTTGATGGTACTGACCTTTCCTCAGCATTGCTTAGCACAACACTGCATGTCTTAAGCTTTCTATGAAAACATGCCTCGTGGGGCCATCTGGGCCCTCTGGGAATGGACAGATAAAATAAATGGTCCTTGAATTCCAGCAGGAGGAACTACAGCCTGCGGAGGGTCACTGACATGCCCAAGGTGGCACAGCTGCTGGTGGGAAGGGAGTAAGAGGCAGTGCCTGGCTTGGGCCCTCTGTTCTTGAATTGTATTAAATTACATTTTGCCTTGACAACTAGTGAGTTTACAGGAATAAATCTTCCCAGAAAACACTGGAAGGAACATCCATAATAGCATTTGCAAAAAATGCATTAAAAGACATTCATCACTGAGAAGAGAGTCCCCAGCTGCCCAAAGAAGCCTGATTAAGTTTGCAAAGGGCAGGGGGAGAAAAAAAGTTATCTTTGCCTTTTTCCCCCTAAATCAAGCCAAGAACCAGCTAGCCTTCCACACAGAGGCTTCTTCTTTCCTTTAAGCCAAAGGGGAACATTGTAGAAAGCAAGTAATGAATCTGTTTACATTTTTCTCTTAAATCTAAACAATGCTTTTTATCCTCAGGGTTCTCCAAAGTTACCCTCTTTTCTCACTTTTTCATATATTTCTTTTCCAAGTAGAGATAATAGCAAGGAAGGGTCCTTGTGAATCTTCCCTGGAATGAACGACCTCAGACTGGTATTAGAATAGATTCCAAACCCCTTTGCTTTGTTCTTATTCCAGGTTACTCTTTCCATAGGTGCCAGTTTCTATTAAGTCTATAAATCAGTCATTTGCAGATGGTCAGGCATTTACTGTTTTGTCATAAAATATTGCATACTACTAACAACTACTAACTTCATTCACTTAATATTTTCATTGGGCATATATATTTCAGCTCTGAGTCATTAGAAAATAACCCAAGGTCGGTCTTGAAAGTTTCAGCTGTGCAAACTGTATTAATATATTAACATTGGCTGAATACTTCCAAGATGGACCTCTTATAGCAGACAAAAGCGACACAGATTTCATTGAGTGAGGTCAGCCCAATACAGATAGCAATGATTCTCTTCTGTAGACGATGAAGCCTGTTTCTGTGAATATATTATATAATCCTATAATTTTAAACCTGAGAAAAAAATGTTAGAATTCATCCCTTTCCACCATCTAATTCTCCAGAAGAGGAGAATTAGAGGCTTGTGTAAAATTACATACCTTGTAGCAATTAATGTCAGAATTGGCAAAAAAATCACATTTTTCATCTTCTCAGCAAGTTGTTTCTGAGGGAGCCAAAATATTGTTTAGTAAAAATGTGTTACTAATGCTGTGCACCTTTAAAAAGTTATGTTGACCGGGTACAAGATTCATAGTAATTGTAAAGAATCTATGGTGATAATAAATAAATGGAAGAGAAGAGACCAATCTTGCCTGCAGAAGAAGTCTACCCTCAAGGAAGTGGAAACTGACTCCCTTCTCCCTAGGATGGTTGCTCATTGTGACTTTCTTCCAAATAAGACCAGGTGGGAAAGGTAAGGGGGAAGAGTAACTTCGCTGTGGAGAGGCTGACAACTACTGCCTCAGCCAGCGTATCAAGATCAACATCAACACGGGTAAGTCATGCGGGTAGTGTGTGCCCTCAATAAGATGTCATGAGGATGGTACTTCCTGTCCGTGGTCTTTCTTCCAAAAAATTATACTCCCAGTCTAATCGTGAGAAAAACATAAAGTAAATCCCAACTGAAGGACAGTCTACAGAATTCTTTACTAGGATGCCTCAAAACTCCCCAAACCACCTGGCTGGTAGCACAGTGGATAAGGCGCTGGCCTGCGAACCCAAAAGTCACTGGTTCGATTCCCCAGCCAGGGCACATAACCAGGTTGCAAGCCAAGTCTCCAGCCAGGTCCGTAGCTGGAGGCAGGTGAAAGGCAACCATACATTGATGTCTCTCTCCTCCCTGCTTCCCTCCCTTCCCCTCTCTCAAAAAAAAAAAAAAAGTAAATTAAATTTTAAAAATATATCTAAAATACTTTAGCTGACTTTTCAAAATAAATATGCCAAAACTTAAATATTCAAGTGAATGTGGTCCCTCCAAGTAGTATCTTTGGCAGGCACATGCTTAATTCAATGCTGTTGTTATTACTCCAAATAATTTTAGAATTCTTCACTTGGGACCTTCAGCACTTACAGGATCAAGTCCAAATGGAAAACAAGAACTTCATGGTCTAGGCCCTGCCAAGTTCTTGAGACTTGTTGCTATTCATCCCCCTCCAAACCAATTCCTCTAAGCCACTTGCCCTGAGACACTTGTCCCCCTGCTGAAACCTTCTCCCACCACCCTATTCATTGAAAATATTCCAATTCTTCCTTAAAACCCTAGCTTAGAGGACACATTCCCTGAAAAACTCTTCCTTACCATCACACTACCACCATCCCAAGAGATATTGAATCATATTTTGGTCCTATCTCTGTCCCTTATCATTACCCTTATCATGATGACCTGAGTGTACATGTTTATCTTTGTTACCCATACTAACCTGTGAGCTTCTCAAAGGCAGGAGCTGTGTCTTTCATCTCTGTATCTGCAGCTATCTACAGATCTGCTAACTCAATAGGTGCCTGCTGAACAGAAATGCATGGGACAGAACTATAACTAAGTGCAGGGTCATATGACATATTCCTTTCCCCCCTACATCAGAGAACATATTCCTTTTCCAACCTCAGTCATGGCAAAATTTTTACCGTATTTTCTTCATGACCATTTACCCCTCCCACCTGCAGTCACCATACTGTTGGCCCTGTCCATGAGTCCTTTTTCCTTTTTACTCAATGCCTCCACCCTCTTACCTCTCCAGTATCTGTCATCCTGCTCTCCATCTATGAATCTGTCTCTATTTCACTTGTTAGTTCAGTTTGTTTTTGTTCATTAGATTCCACATATAAATAAAATCATATGTTACTGTCTTTCTCTGACTGGCTAATCTTAATGCTTTGAGGGTGAATATGATTGGGAAAAGATCAAAGCCATTTGGTAACTATCAAACAATGCTATTTTATACAATCCAGAAATGTCTACAAATAATGAAATTAATGTTTTCCTATGTCACATAAAATAAATAGGTTCAAAAATAGTCTTAATATCTTATAATTAAATATGTACCTACTACAAAATGCTTACATAGGTAAATAATAGAATCTAGTTACTGCAAGTTTTATTCACTCATTTAACAAAATACTTTTTTAAAAATGTAATGAGCATAACACTGTCTAGATCTATGATATTTCAAGAATAGAGACAGATCTTTGTCCCTATCAAACTAACCTTAAAGCAGTGAAGATATAGCTACTTAGTTGTCACACAAGTCAGACTGAGATAAATGACAAATAAAGGTATAAACACTATACCTTAGGAACACAGATTTTGAAGTAGGTCTTTTCTTACTGATAATTAAAGATTTAATTTTATTCGATTGTAGTAAGAACATTTAACATGAGATCTACCCTCTTCACACACACAAAAATAAAATTTTAAGGAGAGTTTATTTGCATATTTTTATTTTATTATTTTTATTACAAAATTTTAAGTATATGTAGAACACAGTAACATTGGCTACACAACGTTATATATAGCTCTCTAGAATTTATTCATCTCGCTTAACTGAAACTTTATGCCTGTTAATTAATAATTCCCCATTTTCCTTTCCCATCAGCCCTCGCCAACTGTCATCCCACCGTTTAAGTCTATAAATTTGACTATTTTGGATTACTCATATAAGTGGAATCATTCAGTATTTGTCTTTCTATAACTGGCTCATGTCGGTGTTCTCAAGGTTCATCCATGTTATCACAGGTTGCAGAATTTCTCTCTTTTTAAGGCTGACTAATATTACATTATATTTACACCACAGTTTCTTTTTTTCCTTTCTACTCAATTTATTGGGGTGACACTGTTTAACAAAGTTATACACATCTCCGGTCCCCAATTCCACCATATATCATCTGTACATTCATTGTGTATTCACCACCCCAAGTCAGCCTCCTTCCATTACCATTTATCCCCGCTGCATCCACTTCCCCTCACCTCCCCCCTCAGGTAGCCCCATGCTGTTCTGTGTCTTTGAGTTTTTTCTTTTTCCTTTTTTCTCAATCCTGCCACCAACCACCAGTCCACCAGCCCCCCTAATGCCCTCTCCCCACACAGCTGTCAGCCTGCTCTTTAATGAACATTTAAGTAGTTTCCACATCATGGCTATTGTGAATAGTGCTGCAATGAACATCGGAGGAGTTGATCGTGACTAGAAAGGTATTAAGAAAGCATACTCATTGAATTGTTGCCTTCAGCCATCTTCAGCCCTGGATGTCTAGAGTGACCTGAAAAAGAAGGTTTGGGCCAGATTGCCATAACCTTTCAATGTTAGCCTATGCTATCATTCTATAAAAATAGGTGAAGCCATTGGTTGTTTCTAAGCTCCAGGTAACTACCAGACCTATATTTCAGAAAGATGACTCTGTTGCCCACATGGAGGACAAACAGATGATGATCATGATAAGGGATGAGACTTGGAGAAGCAGGAGAACAAGAAAGACCAGGGGGCAAGGCATTCATGTAGGCCAGTGATTCTTGTACTATTGGTCTCAAGACCCTTTACCCTCTTTTAAAAATTAGGGGCTCCAAAGAACTTTTATTTATGTGAGGTATATCAATCTATATTTACTGTATAATGAATTAAAATTGAGAAAATTCTAAAACTGAAGAATACCTGAGCACACATTCTGTTAACCATCAGAGATGTGACATTATCATAGCTCCTGGAGCTTCTGAAAAACTCCACTTTCTACTCTTTAAAGAATGAGAGTGAAAGAAGAAAATGATGTTTTGTTATTACTATAAAATATTTTTATCTCTACAATCCCCTGAAATGATTTTAAACATCTCAGGATCTTAAAGACAGACTTTGAAAACCACTGTTCTAGGTAACAGGTCCCAGGGAGATAGCAGGGAGGAAAAGAGCAGATAGGTTCCACTTCAAAGGTAGACTCAGTAGGACTCGGTGACATCAATTAGTGGTGGGTCTCAGTGCAGTGATTTTGGAGCAAATAGAGGAGGTAAAAGCTAAGAATAGGCCCTGGCTGGTGGCACAGTGGATAAGGCACTGGCCCACAAACCCAAAGGTAACTGGTTCGATTCCCCAGCCAGGGCACATAACCAGGTCTCTAGCTAGGTCCATAGCTAGAGGCAGGTGAAAGGCAATCATACATTGATGTCTCTCTCCCTCTCTGCCTCTCTCCCTTTCCCTCTCTCTAAAAATAATAAATAGAACCTTAAAAAAAAAAAAAAGAGTCATGTTTTTATCTGCATGAATGGTGATTTTTTCCTCCAACCCTTCCCACACATCTGTGTGTGATTAATGAAATAGAATTTGAATATGCTCACATAATACATACTTTAAAAGCGTGCCTTAATTTTTAATTTTTTTTATCTTCCTTGGAGATACTTAAGCAAATCCAGGACATTCTACCCATGGAGATTCTGTGGCTCTTTTACCTACCAACATAGTTCCAAGTACAGTTAAAGGCTCAGTATAAGTGCTTGATGAACAAATAGACATCAACTAAACTAGTTGAGTCTAATGAATAATTTTCTGAGCCCTCAGTTGGAAAATATAAAAGTTCAAACATCCACTCTTTAACAATGAATCACCTTTTAAATATTTATTGAAATTATTTTCATAAGGAGACGTCTTCAACCCTGTCAGTTCAAAAATAATAGTATTATACTGGCCTCACTGTAAAAACACATATCACTTAACTGGTTTTTCTTTAAGTAAGGCATGTCCTTTTAATTAGTTCTAATTTAAAATCCAATAAGCAAGGTTTCAACATAGAACAAGAAAAAAGTCAACTTTTTATTGTTTGAACTACTGAATCAATCTCTAATGATTTTGAATGAACCTGATTTTGTTTTTATAAAGTCTTTATGAAAACCACATTCATTCCTCTTCCCCTACTCTGTTCCACACCTGTCTGTTTTTCAGTCCATTAACCTCTATAAATATGTTCTGTTTGCCATCTGATTTTAATCAGCCACTTTATTCCATCACTTCTGTCCTGTAACAAACCTGAATACATTCCCAAAATACTACACTACAGAGTGGGACACAGTATAGAATTATGTCTGTAAAATTCAGAAATGTTTCTGCTCAGACATACAGAACTATCATGAGACCTTACTTACATTCAGTTTGTCCTTCTCTAATCTCCATGGACCATTCCTGCCAAGTCCAAAGGGTCTTGTCATTTCCTGATCAGCCTGTGCACATCATGTTTTTGTGCCTTTTCCCATGATGTTCCCTTCATCTGGTTTACTTTCTCCTTTTGTTTCCATAACTTTAAGGTGCAGTTCAATTTCTCTTCCCATAATACGCCTCTTTCAGTCCCTCTGGCTCTTCTCCAGTAGCTTCATAGCCCTTTACTCCCTGACTCATTAGGCTGTGAGTTGCTTTCTTGTGCATAATCAATTCTTCATAATTGTTGTTTGAGTGAGATTGAACACCCAACCAGAATAATAGGAAAGAATCTCCTAACTCAGCACATGAGCAGGAGTTTCCCCAAATCCCTAGTTCAAACTCGACTTCTTTCCTTGTCTCCTCTGAAGCATTTAGCAAGTGTTACTAAATATGTCTTTATCTTAAGAATCACTGAATTTCCAAATCACCTTCTCAGCCTAGATCATCAAAAGAGCTCTTCACTAAAGGAATAACCAATGAGATGAAATCCAGAACAATGAGTGTGCTAAGCATGAATCTCCAAATACTTTCTATGCTGGCATTTCTCTCGCCCACTGTCCAAGGACTATGACCCTTGATTCATGAATGAACTTATGAGGTCTGTTACTGATCTCAAGAATGCAGTTCATCTGAGCTCATCTCTGGGCTCAAGTTACTCCCCAATTCTAAAATTTCCTTCTGCCATTCCTTCACAACAACCAAGTTCAGGCCCTGGCTGGTGGCACAGTGGATAAGGCGCCTGCCTGCGAACCCAAAAGTAGCTGGTTCAATTCCCAGCCAGGGCACATGACCAGGTTGCAGGCCAGGTCTCCAGCCAAGTCCATGGCTAGAGGCAAGTGAAAGGCAACCATACATTGATGTCTCTCTCCCTCTCTGCCTCTCTCCCTCCCACTCTCTCTAAAAATAATAAAGAAAATCTTTTAAAAGAGAAAAAAATATTTTAATAAAAGTAAAGTCACGTTCACATGGTTCTAGCTTTCCTTGAGCAGAATCAGAAAATGTCAGCACTGGAATTTATATTGTTCACACCCTTAAAATACAGGGGCATAGGCCAGTTAGGTTAGGTGGTGTGTCTAAGATCACAGTGCTTACCTGAAACCCAAGTCTCATGGGTGTATTATCCTACCCCTGTTCACCATCCCCACTTCAATTTTTATTCACTTCATTCTTCTTTCAGCCGCTATATCTGGTAAGAAGTTTTCCATAAGGGATAGACTTGTGATTCCCCATAGCTGGTAAAATCATGGAACAGAACTGTGGGAGTCAGTGTGAAGAAATGGAAAAATCCATGGCATTTGGAATTAGACAAACTGTGCGACTGACCATGGGCAAATGATTTAAGTCTCTAAGCCTATATTTCCTCATCATTAAAACAGGACTAAGTATGAATGGGGCTCAAGTAGGTGCCAGGAAAATGGGCCAGCCATCAGAAATGGGCACCTGCCACAGACTGTTGTTTAAATGAGAGCCAGTCCCTTACATTGAATGGCCTAAAAAAGATAGACCACATCTGTATGTCTCTCTTTCCATTCTAAACAGTTGCTTGACCCTGGGATTCAGAACAGTGTCTATTAAAATCAAACACCAGTTTGTTCTGAAGAAGAGAAATGTTTATGTTGCCTCTGCATAGAGTCATTAAAAAAGATAGCCTTCCAAAGAGATAGTCCAAAACATGAAAATTTAAAAAATAATAAAACCAGCTCCCTGCCAAAATGACTTCAAAATATTCTTCAAGAATTTAAAACTAAAACTTGGGGAGGGGAGGGCAGGGGAGAGCAGTGGGAAGGAAATGGGATAAATGCAATACAACAATTTAAAAAACAAAACAAAACAAAACCCTAAAACTTAGCCTTATGGTCAAGGACATCAACCTCTCAATGCAGCTATTTTGGTTTTCTTACCCTGACCAAGGGCCATGTTTCCTCCTTGACCAGATATGAGTTTATCAACTTTTTATCATTTCAAAGCAGAGCTAAGCACAAAGTCTGCTCACTGAACCCTGGGCCAGAATATGTCATATATCAGCTTTTTTTTTTTTTAAGTTACTCCCTTTTATTAAAAAATAGAAACAGGAGCCTAAATGTGCTGCATGTTTTAGGTGTTTAGGCTGGATTTGGTAATGGAAAGGAGTGAAATGAGAATTTCTTTCTTTAGACACCCCTCATACTTTGAATTGTACTATTGAGCATGTAGTTGTTTTGGCATTTTATAAAATAATAAAATAAATAGTTTTTTTTTTGTTTTTTTTTTAAGGCACACCTTTCAGTTTTAAACAAAGCAGGGGCTGGTCATTGTTATTTTGATTTCCAACTAGCCTTTACTTCCCTGAAAGCTCCAAAAAGCAGTTTAGGAGATGTGGCCAATTTGATCTCAGGTTTAGTAAATTAACCAGAAACTTCAAGTTCTCTGGAATCTGCTGGTAAAACTATTCAGTTCTCTTTTTTTCTACTGATGTATAAACATAGCTGTGTACAGATTGACTGTGCCTGGTCCACAGTCAATGAATGATTTAAGGTGAAAAAAAAAAAATGCCAAGTCTCAAAGGGCAACCAAAGCAGTTTCTCATTTCTTTGTGATGACTGTTTTGTGCGTGCAATTACTGTTGGTTGCCCCCACCCAGCTTCCTTGGGACTTGTAGCGGACACTGTTAGTGCCCTGCCCTGTCCCTTTCCCAGGCGGGTGGTCCCACCCTCTGGCTGCACAAGGCTGGCTGCTGGTGGCTTACAGGTGGCCTCTCAGAAGAACTGTTCTCACTAAGAGCTGCCCAGGGGGTTATGGCTCTCCCGCCCCCCGCTGGGTCAGTACAGAGACTCTGGCTCAGCCAGAGCCACCCTTGGACTTCATCAAAAGCCATGTTCTTGCTTCTTTCTTGCCACTTCCTCACTTCCTTACAAGTTTCTCTGAATAAATCACTCTCATTTCAGGGCCAACGCACTGCCTTTGGAGATACAAATGAGGAACGTTGTAGAATTATACATGCATTTATAGTTGACGTACGTTTTGAAATGGCCAAAAGTCTCCACAGCATAGGCTTCTGAAATTCTTCAGCGATGTAGTCTTTGCGTCTTGAGGTTGGATTTGGCCTTCAAAAACAGCCAACACCAATTTTCAGACAAGCCCTCAGAAAATCAAACAACAGGGTTGGATAGTTAAGGCGATTACAGACGACGTGTGGTAATTTACAGACCACTGGGCCATAGGAGAAGTTAAAACAAAGGTGGTTGCCATTTTCTGGCCTTCCTCATCCTGGCCCAGTTGCCTGTCTCTAGCTGTCTCCTTAGTGGAGTTTTCTTCAGCTGGACACAAAAACCTGTTGAGTTTTTTTCATAGCCCTGAAGTTTCTATCTCAGGACATACATTGAATCATATAATGTGATCATGATGATCTCAGCCGTAATCTCTTCATGATATTAGCTTGCAGTTTGACTCCTTGCAGCCTATGCGCTTATCAATCACATTATCATAAAGCTTTATGGGGCAGTGACGCCTGATAAGAGCATGGACCCTAGAGCCAGGCTGTTTGGGTTCAAATTCCTACTCTAATGTGTAATAATATGGCCAGTTGTGTCACCTCTATGAGCTTCAGCTTCCGCACCTTCCTCATGTTGTTGTATAGATTAAATGACTTAATCTATTTCCTGTGCTTAGAACAGTGCCTTCTGCACAGTCAACACTAAATAAGTATTAGCTATAATGATTATTTTGTGTGGCAGCTGTAACAGGCAAACAATGAGAAGCTAGCCCTCAAAAACAAAAATGAAACAAAACAACCCTTTGTCAATTCAAACACTATATTCTCCTAATCCAAGTCAGAGGACCTTAAAAGGATCAAAAGCCATATATTGTTCACAGAGCTCTGAATATATAGGACACAGATAGCTGTTGAGAGTCACTTTACAACACCCAATGTAATTTTTGGGACCTCCAAAGATGTGGCATTATTGCTGTCACAGTGTTGGCTGTATTTTATTGTATATAGGATACCACAAATTGAAATAAGTGTCTGCTGCAGAGATGCTAGTATGAAAACAATATGTGCCTTATAATCAATGAAATACAGTAAGCGAAGTTTACAAAGGACCTCTGGTTGGCTGACCTGCTCAGAGGATTCTTCTACATTCCACCTGGGCCTCAGCCCTGAAACGGGAAAGCTTCCCAAGATGCAGTTCCAAAGGACAACAAGCTTTGGGTTTAACATGGTGAGAAAAGGAAAGCCCCTGAGGGACGACCATGTTTTATATCAGATGAAGAAAATTCAGAAGAACGTGGAAAATTTTGAGCAAGCATAAATGGTTCCTAAAGGCAGGTGTTTAAAAAACGACCCAAGTGAATTCTGAAATTCAGAGCTATTTTTCCATCTGTGGAAAGAGTACATTGTTCCAGTACAAAGCGAAACAGTCACTCAAGAGAGAACTCCCAAACTTCTCTTGGGTTTCTGGCAGCTCCATGGACTGCAGCCATGATTGCTGTCACCTGGATGGGTTGGTCTTAAGGTACCAGAGCCAAGACATCCTGCAATTAGCATTAATGATGCAAATGGAGAAACGGATCCCAAAGGCCCAGACCCCATTTATAACCATTTATTTTTATATTCCAACTTAACAAATATTAGTCCAAGAATCTGGACTAGGTACAGGGTATTGTTTTTTCAAATGGGACCAGGTGCAAAGTTTTGCCCTATGGGGTGAGAAAAAGCCTCAAATTTGGCATCCACCTGGAACTCCATTCTCTGCAGGGGAGAAAGGGAATGTGAACTGAGGAGGAGGCAAGGGAGAAAGGGGTCGGGGAGAGGGAGAGGGAGAAGGAGGTTACGTCTATGAACAGTCCGATTTTCTTCCTGTCCTGGACCTCCCTAAAAACGCTTTACACAGAGTGTAAGAAAACCTACCTTGTGATGATCCATTGCAATCGCTCAATCATAAATTTGAAAAAGTGGTTCTAGGTTTCTTTGACACTCCTGATCTCCTCAACTCATCAGCTACCAAGGTTTAATTTGTAAATGTGTACCACGCTTTCTATTTAAGCCCGTGACTTTTGGATCCATCTCAGGTGGTATGGAAGCATTTTTGCATCAGGTTGAATGTTTTAAGCAAACCCCTGGGTAAATCTACTGCTTTTTCTACAAATGAATGGCACTAAACATCTGGGTCCTGAAAATCAAGTGTGTATACAAGGATTTTGAAAAACAAGATTGGTGTTTATTATGGAAGAATTGGCAGTGATCTATCAGGAGACTATATCAGAACATCATTTAGCTAACTCAAATTCTTGTTTTTTCATCTTATGTATTTTTAAAAATTAACTGCCACAATATAGAAATGAATGTATTTGGTTATCTAGTCTTTTATAACTAACTCATCCTTGTCATTGTTAAAAGTTTTGTGTTGCATTTTTGTCATTGGCAAATTGAGTTGGTAATGTATTCAAAGCTTGTCCATTCTAATTTTTTTTTTTAGATTTGTAATTTTTTAAAAAATTTTATTGTTGTTGTATTACATCCATCCCCTTTTTGCTCCCCTCTGTTCCCCCCCCCCCATTCTAATTTATTGATTGCCTTTCAAACTTGATGACCTCAGCGCAAAGAATTTGAAGTCTTCTGTAGCCACCCCATTTTCCTGGTATGTTTCTGGCTGAGTACTTAAAGGATGGCAGTGATAAAGTACATGACAGCATGTAAACTATGCTATTTTGACTTTTAAGTTGTCCTTAAGTATAAATCCTGGCTAAGGCTGCCATGAGGTTTGGCAAAGGCCAGCCTCGTTTCATTCTGAGTAGGTAAAACCGGAATTCCTTGGCCTGACAAATGCGTGTGGTCTCCACGACCAGCTCCTCCTTTCTAACATGAAGTTCACCTTCAGCATTTACTCAATGTGTTTGGCCAACTAATACTTCTTTCAATGAGAATTCAGTTCTCTGCCAGAAGTCCCATTTGGATCATTTACTTTTTCTTTGTTGTCATATTAAGCAAATCATGACAAATAATAATACTAGAATAACATAGCTCTTTCCAGGAAATGTCATCTTGCTGATAGCATCCAAGACTGAATATTATTAAAATCTGAGTTGCTTTTATTCATCCTGACTGCCATGCAACTTAACATCCCTTGAAGAAGGACAACGTGGACAGACTTTCTGACTCAGGAGCAGCATTTCAGGCTGGCGGTCAGATGAAAGTTCTGACAGAAGATGTTCCAAGTGTTCGCTGCGCACTCTGACATTCCTTGTTCCACGGTGACCGCAGGATGATCCACAAATTGCAGGCCATTGAGGCAGTCCAGAATTAAACAGAAAAAATAACCATTTCATTTGTTTTTCATTTTCTGTACATGTCTAATCCAAATAGGTTGATTAGCCCTTAATGACAAATGAATGCGCAAATGCCCAAATAATGCAAAAACATTATTAAAAGTTGAGTTCTGAAATAAGAGCATTTGCCTCCATCTTGCATTTCATCTATTCAACTCACCACCAATCACACAGAAAGTTTCTCTTGAGTTAGCAAAGGAAACAGTGCTGGTTTGGGTGAATTTAGATTCAAAATCTTTCTAAAGCAACATTAGTTTCCAACAGAGCTTTGCAGAACACACCTAGTAAATCACTTCTCCAAGAAAATGGCAAGAAGTATTTCCTTGGCAATAGATGGATAAAAAGAGAAAAAGAGTCGAGTCGAGGGGAAAAATGCTTAATCTTAATGTCAGGATGTATTTGGCTTCAATTGCAGAACACCTGGTCAAAAATAGCAAATAGTATAAGAATTTCTCTTTCAATTAAGCAGAACCCTGATAAAGGGCTGATAGCCAAGCTCAATAATGTCAGAGCTCTGAGTCAGGAACATCTATCAGATAGGCCATTCATTCATTCATTCACTCACTCATTCCTTCCTTCATGCAAAATGCCTGTAAATATTCCCTGAGCCTCCTCTGGGCCAGCCTGTGTGCTGGGAGAAGGTGTCCCTGCTGGTCCTGGGCGCAGTACCATGCAAGGCTCCGTAGCAACTACAAATAGAAGGTAAGTAAGGTCTTTGTTGTTGCAAAGTTAACTCCCTCTTTATCAGGAAAAGGCTCATATAAATGAAACCAAAGTAATAAAGTCTGACACAACAGTCAGGCGTTCATTTGATTGTCATAGACTAAATCCATCCTGGCAAACTTGAAGCTGAAGCAGAATTTTCTAGAGGGTGATTGAGTGACACATAGAATTGACTGGAAGGCTGAAGAAGTAAGTTTGGAAAACCAGGACTTCACAACCAGGGTCACGTAAAAGGAGCTTCTTGGTCAGGAAGCCACCACCAGACTCCAGGTATAAGACCCCAGGGCCACTGCCAGATGGATTCTAAATTATCCGTGTCATTGGTTTTCCGGCTCCTCTACAGGAAGAATTCACATCTGTCAACTTAGTACAAATCAAGCCCTGTTCTAAGCCAGTTAACTTCACCTCACTTTGGTCTTCAGGATGACACCCTGAAGAAAGTAATTGTCCCTAATTGTCTGGTATTACAGGTGACGATACTGAGGCTGACTGAGACTGGGCACCCGGTGTAAGGTCAGAGAGCTGGTAGGTGAGGGAGCTACCCAGGCAGCCTGGCTCCACCACTGATTCTGCCTCCTGAAGTCTAGGTGCAGCCTCTGAATTCCTCAGCTGATGGCCTGCATCTCAGCTGCAGGAAAAAAGAAAAGCACAAGTGTGACCTCTCTGCCTTCCAAAACTTACACAAGGCCAATTTCGAAATGTAGAAAGAGAGATCAAATGCTGGGAAGAAGATATATATACATTTACAAATGTAATTCCAAATAACAAAGGAAAACAGGTAAAAAGTAAAATAAGTGAAAGATCCAAGAGAAAACATCCTAATTATTCTTAGATATAATTTCCCATATTCAGCTGTATTCTGAATGCTTGCCTGAGCCTAGGAAAACCCTGAGATTTGTAATAGTTTATAAGTAGACAAATTAAGGTCAAGCATTATATATTTCATGTTCCCTCACTTTGAATTGTGCTAAGACAACTCTAATAAAAGTTAACTCTTATTTTAATCCTCAAATCAGTGAAGATAAAAATGTCCTTACTTCATCTTACTTTTGAATCTAAATGATTTTCAAGAAATCATATACTCAAACACAAACTCGGAGAGCATTTTATTAAATACAAAAGAAGGAAAATCAAAACAAAACAAAAGAACTGAGGTGTTTTTATTCCCCCTATATCTTTACTGGAAGGAAAGAATGACCGAACGTTTGTGGGGAGAGAAAGGGGAGGATGATATGAATGTAATACAACAATAAAATTAAATTCAAGCCCTGGCTGGTGACACAGTGGATAAGGCGCTGGCCTGTGAACCCAAAGGTCACTGGTTCGATTCCCAGTCAGGGCACAAAACCAAGTTGCAAGCCAGGTTTCCAGCCAGGTCTGTAGCTGGAGGCAGGTGAAAGGCAACCGTACATTGATGTCTCTCTCCCTCTCTGCCTCTATCCTTTCCCCTCTCTCTAAAAATAATAAATAAAATCCTTAAATAAATAAATATTAAATTAAAATTTTCTTTAACATGGCCATTTGTGGATGCAAAGTTAAGCCAACCAAGTGTAGGTCATCTTTCTTTCAAGGGTTATTAGATACACAGCTATAAACAGTTGTGACAAGATCCCTGTCTTTGTCTCTTCCCTTAGCACTTTGCCATGAATCTACGGGCTATTTTAGGTTACATTCCAGTGGTAGCACAGAGAAGACCCTATTGCCAATGTTCACATTGATCACCCCTAAGTAACAGTGACTAGAATTCCTATTTTGTTCCCAAATATGGAGAAAAAGAAATTGTATTATTCCAAATTACTTAGGTTTATGTATCCAGTATCCAATACCCAATACAATATATACAATATGGTACATATAGTACATATTTTGATAATGGAGTGAGAACACAAGTGAGAGAAAGGAATTTTAAACTCCTTGGAAATGGAACCCTGTTTCATTTATACTGTGGACGTCAAACCATAGGATCAAGAATTTGAAGGAAACACTCATATTTTTTTGATAAAAGTATGTAACTAGGCATCTAAACTATGTTAGTATGCAGTATTTTTCTTACAGAAGAAAGTCTGGCCTGGTAAAATCCAGAATGTGAACATAAAAGGACCCATGCCACAGGAGCTGGCTTAGCTAAATTAGGAACAAGAGAAAAATACTAGGAACACACATCAGAGAAGAATGCCGCACTCCCATTTCCTTTTCCATAGTTTGCCTCTACCCTCAATTCCCTGAAGGGTCTTCACCCTCCACTTAAAAAACAAAGGATACACAAAGCTCAAGTCTTGAAATCAGTCATACAAGAGGATTTGAATTTTTAAACCCCACAATTAGTTCTAAAGGCCGATTTGATTTAAAGCCTAGAATCAATGACTTTTTGAGATGTTTCCAGTTTACTCTTTAGAAGAAAAAAAGCCAGTATAAATGATAAGAAGTTGTGGCAAATTCTAAACATAAAGCCTTTGCATTTAAATACAGATTTACTTCTTACCAGGGGAACTCCGGCTCTCAAATTTTAGCTTCTTTTATAAATCCATAAATAGGAATTTCCCTGAATTTGCTTTTTGACAGCCTTGCAATAGCCAAAATGGGCAAGTGACCTTATCATTTTTCTAATAACATGGATGGGTAGGGCAAAGCAATCTCATTCATCTCTGCCTGTTCCAATACTTGCTTTTCATTTATAAAGGTAAATATTCTGAAAGGAAGTTTTGGTGCCTGGAGAGGCAATGTTATTTTTATTTAAACTGCCTTTCATTAAGAAAATTTCATACTGAGCTAAACCAGCAATTACCCGACCCTGACGGCGTTATACTCTGGAAAGCCCTGGTTGCCTTCCATGAGATAAAACTCAAAAGGTCAAAAATATACTCAGAAAAACTCTAGTTTTTTCTTAAGTATGATAATCATCTATAAATTTAATCTCTTTGTAGTTTAACAGGGAGCACTTTCTGAGGAACTATGCTCCATGTATTGGGTTAGCCAAAAAGTTTGTTTGTTTGTTTGCTTATTTTCATGGCATGGCTCTAGTAGTGCTTAGTCATCATTTACATTAATCTACACAATTTTATTGGATTATATTGTGACACCTGTCATATCAGCATGCATTGAAAAAACTTACCGAAATTGGTGAATTTTTGCGTAGCCATTTTAATACTGAAGACAAAGGAACATAAGCAACATTTTCAGCGTATTATGCTTTATTATTCCAAGAAAGGTAAAAACCCAACTGAAACACAAAAGAAGACTCATGTACTCTACGGAGAAGTGCCATGACTGTGTGAACATGTCAAAAGTGGTTTGTGAAGTTTCTTGCTACTATTTTCATCTTAGCCAAATAATTCTTTGTTGTGGGGCTGTCTTGTGAATTGGAAGACATTTAGAAGCACCCTGGCGTCTACCCACTAGAAACCAATAGTTGGAGATAGCTGACATACTCAAAATATCCAAATCAAAAAAGTTATAGGAGAAAATGAAAGATGTGTCTTTTATTTTATAGGGGGAAAAAAATCACACAAACTTTTTAGCTAACCCAACACTTAGTCTTCACCTCGTAAAACCAATTTTGTTTATCTCAAAATGACTTAGGTGAGCTCTCATGGCTACCTCTAAACCTCTTCCTGATTTCGAAACTCATTTAAAATACTTTCTTTGCAAAGTAATATCTTTTACCTTCTTGTAGGAAGAATGATAAATTAAATGATTTTTATTTTCTCTCCTTATTTTCTGTAATTTTATAAACCCATAAATACTTTGTTTTAAATATGTTTGCTAGGAATGTCAAGTCTGTAGACATATTATCTGGTCTTATTGATTCTTGATTTTTTAAACAGCAAAATGAGAAGATTATACAGAAATAATCTCTAAATTAGCTTTCTACAGTTAAACTGAACTTACGATGAAAGCTTAAACATGTTAACAATCTGTGCTCCACTTCTCTCTGACTCTATAACATAAACATAGTCAATATCAGGGTCACTCATAACTGGACCTAAATCCAAAATGTTATACTCAGTTGAATGATCTAGTTTTTCTTTAAATTTCTTAATTGGGTTCACTAAAAGTTACCAAAACAATAAAGTTAACAGTTTTTCTTCTGCCTTTGGTCCTGTCTTTCCTCTATGTCCTTCTTTCAATTCTCCCATATTGGTGAGGTTAAAAGTCACAAAAAGCTTCTCTACGGTCTGATCTTACAAATAACCTCTTTCACATGAAAAAACATTCTAAAATACATCAATAGGAATTACTTTACCCAATATATTAAACACTGAGTCTTTTGCAAAAAGTGTTTATTTTTAAGAGGTGCAATTAAGTTCAGCCTCAAATTATGCAAAATAAATATCATACTTCAAGTGAAAATATTAGGATTTCTTTTCATGTTGTAATAGAGATCTTGTACTATGTAAAACAACATTTGGACTGTTAACACTCTAGTAGGTAGTGTTTTAAATGTTTCATGACCTTCTTGGGCTCACAGATTTATTTCTATTATTAGATTTAAGTTTCTTTTTCTCCAAGGAGTTATTGTTGGCTAACCGTTGATATGTCCATTTTCATGAAGTTAGTTAACAAGTGCTTATACTAAACATGAACAGTCATGAAAAGTAAGCTCCTAATGTTCTAAGGTGCAAAAAAAAAAAAAAAAAAAAAAAAAAAAAAAAAAAAAAAAAAAAAAAAAAAAAAAAAAAAAAAAAAAAAAAAAATCAAGATGTATTTTTTAGGTGAAAAAAAGAGCAAAATGAAGAATATGATTAGGGTAAAATTGAAGAAAAACCCATACATATAATTTTACTTGAATATATAGAGATTATCTTTGGAGGGACTTCCAAGAAACTAGCTATGGTTGCCTCTGTAGAGAGGAACTGAGGTAGTCGGGGGCAACACAAATAAATTGGAACCTTTCAGGAGTTGTGAGTCAACTGAACACATTACTCACAGAGCTTGGCCAAGCGCTGTAGCACACAGGGAGGGTTTCCGACCTTAGGAAGACACAGTCCACTAGAAAAAGAAGGCTAGCAGGTATGATATAATGTTAGGGAACATTATGTATTAAATTGCTTGATTCTAACTGTAAATGCAACTGACATATGATGGAGCTAGAAACTGAATAGAAGGATTCTGGGGAAACATCTGAGATAGCTTTGAAATTAGTACTATTCCAAGCAGAGAGGACATAACAGCACAAAGGTAAGGGGTGGGGGGTAGTCAGCCTAACTATGCGAAGAATTTGATTAATGAAAGTTAATGTTTTTCTCCTTTCATTCCTTCCTCTGTTCCACCCTTCCTCCCTCCCTCCCTGCCTTTCTTCTTTCCTTCCTCTCTCCCTTTCTTTCTCCCTCCCTTCCTTCTTTACTTCCTTCCTTCCCCCTTCTTCTGCTACTGCTTCCTCCTACTCTTTCTCCTTCACTCACCCATCTCCTTTCTTCCGCCTCCTCCTTTTTCTCCTTCTTCTTGCAAATGGAGTCCTTAACATTTAGATTATGACCATGCATCTTCCAAGCATTTTAATGATAGGCAAGGACACTCCAGCCTCCAGTGATCTTGTCAGTACAACCCTGGGAATAGTGAGATCTTTATTATTTTTTCTGTATTTTGATGTTTATCTAAAGGTCATGACCTCATTCTTACATGCCTAAAGCAGTAGACATGGCCAATTACCCTCTCTCTCTCTCTAATTAGCTATTGTGAACAAAAAAAAATTAATTAAAATACATGCACTTTATTCATGGAGCACAAAACAACATAGTTAAAATTTGATCAGAGTAGCATATTTCAGGGTTTTACTTGCTTCTTTCATCATAAGATTTCTTCCACCTTCCCACATCTATTGGAAATAGAAAATTCCTAATAACTGTCCAAGTCTGCAACAGAGACACACGCACAGCTTGCTTCCTACTCTGGAAGTCTTCTCTGTGCTTTTGACTGGAAAGAACACAGCGCAATCAAAGCCTTTCCTTAAACAATGGAAGCCAAGATAAATCTACTTATTCTAAGCAACAATGGAAATGAAATGTCCACTGGGATCAAACTCAACATAGCTGATTAGCATTCCTTTCATTCTAAGTTTTTGGCTTATACAGGGTAGAAGTTAGTAGAGATGAGTCCATTAGTCATTATACTAAACATGAACACTCACCAAAGAGTAATTAACTTGTGTTTTACTTCTTCAAGTGCCCTTTCTTGTTTTTAATGATCAGGATTAAGTATCCCATCTTGGACTAAGATTTTTGTTTGCTTTTCACATTTTTCCAGTTTGACAATAAGAGGCTTATTCTAGAACAAGCCAGACCACCCACCAACTGCCAACTGGTTATGTTTTGTTGTATTTTATATTCTGTGTTTAATCCATCTTCAGTGGCATTTACATTCCGTGGATAAAAAGACTCTCAAGTTCCTTATAATTGTTCTTTCTATTTAACATGTAACCTAAGTACACAGGAATGGGAACCTAAGAAAATTCCAGGAGACAGAATATGTTCTTTGGAAGGGATGATTACCCTTATTCATGCATCCAGTACCAGGCAATTAAAACCGTTATCTTCTTTTCAATGCACCTAAACCTAACCACAGGCTTTGGTTGCCTCCAGAACATTCACCATACATAGGTTGTCTTCATCTTGAGTGTCTGTTTTCTCTCTTCTTCCCACTGGCCATTTATCCCTAAGTACCCACCCTTAATATCTAACTTCAGATGCCAGCAGTTAGTTATCTGTGCTTCATTTTACCCGTCTTTGCTCCCTTCATGGCTTTAACACCCCATCACCTAGAACTCCAGGTTCACTTCTTTCCATGGCCCAGGTCCCAAATTTCTGGCTTCAAAGTTTGATTTTATTGTCTTCCACTGACTCGTTTCACTTTATACCAAACCCCAAATGTCTCTCGGTTATTAGACCTCTGCTCTTCCTTTATACTTTCTGACTCTGTACTCTTTCTTTATTTTTGGCATCCAGCACTGTCCGCAGTGAGGTTACCCTCATGCAGCATTCAACCTTGGGCAATCAGGGAATCAGGAAATATTCACCTAGGACGTTTGTTTCAAAGGGACATTCTACATTCCACTTTACACTGGATTATGTGCTCATTGGGGTCCCGTGTGAGTGCTGTATTCATTACTTTATCCCCAGCTATTAACACAATATCCCACATATTAGCTTCTCAATCAACAAATGTTCAGAGTGAATTTCTAAGCCAGTAACAAAAAGTACTTCTGCCATTTGTCCACATAAGAAAACAAACAATTTAGCTTTGTTGGCAACATGCAAGTTACCTTCTTTAATGCTTGTTTTCCTGCATGTGGGCATAGCTACATAGGGCAGTACATAATCCATACACAATAAACTCCATGGATTTCTCTACCCCTCATTAAATGACCTTTCCATGAGAAAACTGTCTTAGGAAAAACAAGAAGCTACTCTATGAAGTTATGGTGAAAGTGTAAGGTCTTCAGATTAATAACCAGTACAAAAATTCAAGAATGGTCAGAAGATTGGCTTAAAGATAATCAAGGAGTTAAAAAAATAAATACAGTTGGTATGGGATGCTGTGAGAATGCATATTATAATCTTTCTCTAAAACCTCTGTTTCCTTAAACCAGCTTTCATAAGACTCTAACCCTTGCCACCAAAAACTCTAAGACAAAGATGTACCGATAAGTGTATTGCTATGGAAAAAGTTTATAATAAAATATATGATAAGTTGATGACTTCTCAAAACTGCATGGATAAGATGATTTTGTTTCTGTAAAATTGTACAGAGAGAAAGAAATATTTGGAAGATTTTTAATTGATACATAAAATCCATACAGCCAAGTACACAAATTGTGTGCAGCCTGATGATTTTTACCTTGTATACACCTACTGACTACCAACCACATGTATTTCTAGGACTTCACAAGCTCCCTCTCACCCCTTCTCATGTTTCCCAAACATTTAGTGGGTACCCTATTAGAGGGATGTTAGGTATTTTTAACTTTCTCCTTTATACTGTTCTTTTGCTACAGTTTTCTATATTATTATCATCTGCACAAACAGAAAAATAATAACATCATTTTCATTGCAGACTTTTCAAGCAACAGAAATACTAATAAACCAATCTTGAGAAAAGGGACTTGAGGCATCTGAAATCCTGATTCCAGTATTTAGTTTAGCTACTTTCAATGTTTAACTTTTTTATGATTCTTATTTTCTTTTTCTTTTTTTTTTGCTCCTTAAAACTGAGAAAAGCCTCCTTTTCTTTCTAACAGTCTCATCAGTCCAACTGCACAGGGCAGTATGTTTGTGCTTTCTAAGCCTCCCAGAGTCGTGTGGTACCGTAGAGACTGCATGCTGGTGTCCCTCCAAAATTCATATGTTAAGTCTGCACGCTCAATGTGAGGGTGTCTGAAGGTGGGACTTCGGGGTGATTAGGTCAGGAGGGTAGAGCCCTTATGAATGGGATTAGTGACCTTGTAACAGAGACCTCCGAAAGTTTCTGGGTCCTCTCCAACATGTGAAAAGACAACTCTTACTAGGCATGGAATCTGCCAGAAGCTTGACCTTTGACTTCCCAACAACTGCTAGCAATAAATTTCTGTTCTTTACAAGCCACCCCGTCTGTGGTCTTTTATTACAGCAGTCTGGACAGACTAAGACATCTGACCATCTAAAACCGAAGTGGGATGAGCCCAATTAAGAAAGACACCAAGTCAGAGAGAAAGGAGATCACAATATAAGATTTATAACTGTGAAAGGCAGAGTGAAGAAGGTAACTTGGATCTAGGGCTACCATCAACCTCCTAGTACCTATGGCAGAAGCTCAACTCACACATCCACAATTGCACCCACAATCCCATCTTCTGCAGAGATAGCTCCCTCTTCAGGAAGTGCTCCAGGGATGGGAGATAAAGGTACACCCACTGATCCAAGATCTGATGGGAAACCAAGCCCCTAAACTCTGGACGCTCAGCGCGTTCTACCAAGCTCATCAAGCAGAGAAGTCGCCCGGTGGAGGTGGATGAGAGAAGAGTGGAAACTATCCCCTCCTACAGCTCCCTTAAGAACTGGAGCAGAGGTTTTCTTCTTTATAAACACCAGTACGGTATTCAGAAATGTGATCCCTCCAACATTCTGGGTACACGGTTGACTGAGGGATCCTCAAGGGCTCCCTATATCCAGGTTCTGCGATTCCAAAGGAAAAGAAATGGTCTTCCGCCCTGGCTGGTAGCACAGTGAATAAGGCACCCGCCTATGAACCCAAATGTCGCAGGTTCGATTCCCCAGTCAGGGCACATAACCAGGTTGCAAACCAGGTCTCCAGTCCAGGTCCGTGGCTGGAGGCAGGTGAAACGCAACCGTACATTGATGTCTTTCTCCCTCTCTGCCTCTCTCCCTTCCCCTCTTTCTAAAAATAATGAAATAAAATCTTAAAAAGAAAAAAAAAAGATTTAAAAATAAAAAAATTAATAAAAAAAAAAGAAATGGTCTTCCTTTTCTTTTCTGTCTTTCACTACAGCGTTTCTTAAAGCAAGTTGATAAATAAATAAGCAAAGAAATAAGTTCAATGAACTAAAAAGAAACTTTAAAGAATTATGTGGGATCTGATGCCTCTTTACTCCTACACAGGGTTGGAGTCCTCTGAGACCATCTGCATCATTGCAAAGACAAAGCAAAGAAAAACTGGCTTACTAGTAACTGATCCCTTGGTGTCTGAACAACCAAACTCATCTTAATCTCATTGTTACCACGGAAGACGGTTAGCCACTGGCGTCTCTATGTCAAGTTCAGTTGGCAGTTGATTAAATGCTGAAGCTGAAATTCCCACCATGCCTGTTTTTCTAACCTGTGAAACACATTCAAACAATTCAGGACCCATTTCCTGAAAGGATATTCTCAACTTTCCAGTGACTCTGCTAACTTAAAATTGGACTGGCCTTTAGCCGGAGAGTGTGAGGATCCTGTAAAGGAAACAATTATTTTTCTTCAAGGAAAAAACCCCAGGGTGGAGTGGGAAGGGGAAAAGTTTACAAGACAACCACTTGCTTTCCTTTCAAAGAATTCTCAGAAAGTGGCCATGCACATTGATTTACTTATTTTTTTATTTCACCAGTTAAATTCTTCGTACCAAGGAAAATGTTGGACAGTGAAGAGGGCTGACAGGAAAAAAATGGATTCATTTGGAAGGTGATGCTGGAGGAGAGCTCTACAGACACCCTGGACTGCCAGAAAGATGAACAAGTGATTCCTAGAGCAAATGAAACATCGCTGGAAGCAAACCTAATGAAACTGAAGCTGTCCTACTTCAGGACATCAAGAGAAGACAGGGTTCTTTGGAAAATACAATAATACTAGAAAAACTGGAAGGCAACAGGAAAAGGGGAAGACCAGTACGAGATGGACTGAAATTGTAAAAGGAGTCAGTCCACAGGAGCTGAGCAGGGCTGTTAAGGACAGGACATTGTGGACATCAGTTATTAGGCTTAGTCCTAGCCATTTGGTAGTTTTGATGCTCATGCAAATTATATTTTTATCTCTATTTTCTAATTGTTTTTTGCTGTTTCTAGAAACATAAGTGATTTTTGTATATTGGCTTTATATACAGCAACTTACTAAATTCATGTATTAATTCCAACAGTTTAACTATAGAGCTTTTAGATCTGCTCTGTAAATAATCATGTCACCCATGAATTGGGGGAATTTTGTTTCTTCCCTTTTGCTCATGGTTAGGGGCTAAATTATGTCCTTCCAAAATGTATATGTTCAAGTCTTAACCCCCAATACCTCAGAGGGTAGCCATTTGGAGATAGGTCTGTTAAGAAGACAATAAGTTAAAATGAAGTCATTAGAGTGGACCCTTTATCCAATAAGACTACTTGGAAGAAGAGGAGATTAAGACACAAAGACACACAGGCAGACAGACAGTCCTGTGAGGTCACAGGGAGAAGATGGCCATCTGCAAGCCAAGGAGAGAAACCAACCCTGCCAACACCTTGACTCCACGACCCTTCTAAACCTCCCAGAGTTTGAGGAAACAAATACCTGTTGTCCAGGCCACCCCATCCGTGGCTCTGTGTAAAGCAGCCCTAGAAAGCTAACACAATCACTGTGCTTCAGAACTCAAGTTATTCAGTCGTGCACTGTGCCAGGCACTAAGCCGAAGAGTTTTCATACACCATTTCTTTTCCTTCTCACAATGTTCAAATATGTATATAGTATTGCTTCAATTTCACAAATGGTAGAATAGACCCTGAGAAGTCAAGGAATGTGCCTAAGTCCACAGAACTAAACATCAAATCCAAATCCAAATCCACACGACACTTTCCCTTTCTACCTTCCCAGAGTTGTGAAAAGCAATGTTTGTGCCTGCAGTTGTTCGCCCTTCATTTAACTGAAAGAAATTAATATTTTTCCTCAGTACGGAATATACATGTACTATAATATACCATAGAGACCTAGCTCTGCTCCAGGCCTACTTCCCAGAGCTATCTCAAGATTCAACCAATCCTCCAGAGTGAAATGTCAAACAGGTTGCAAACTGTCAAAGAATTTGACGAAGGAAAAAAAAAAAAAAAAACCAGGCACATAACTCTTGAACCTCTCACCTCACTGAGGGCCTGAAAGAGTAAGAGAGAAGATGGAGAGATTTTTCGATAAGGACTCTTCCTTCTCTGGGTCTCAGCTGAGATGTCAAGCGTGCAGGAAGAGATCGCTCGCTGCAGGTGGGCCAGCCAAAGGGTTGTAAACCAAAGCATAAATGGAGAAACAGGAAAACGGAGCTGGCCCTGCCAACCCAGAGGAACTGCCTTGCAAGTCTTAGGCCTCAAACCTTTGGAATGTGAAAATGGGGAAAGATGACCTTGGGGCTGGCCTAAGTCAAAACTGTCTCAGAACAAAACAAACAAACAAACAAACAAAAAACCTGCAAAAACAACAAGAAAGAGGTCATTACGACTACTGGTATGATGATTACTAGACTGAAAATTTAAAACATTGTTTAAAATTAACGTTTTTTGTTATATTATCTGCACCAATAAAAATGCCTTTCTCTTATGTATGCAATTATCCCCTTTTTTCTTCTGCACAAATGCCCATTGCCTTTGTCCCCTCATCAGAACACTTTTTGGTCTTCTGCCTGAACTAATGACTCCTGGATACCTCTTGTAATTGATCTCAAATAAATGCTTGTTGCCTCTCACTTTGAAAAGCCTCTGATTTTAATAAGCCAGGTGGCAAAAGACAAATACCATATGATCTCACCTATAAGTGGACCCTAATGAACAAAACAAACCAACTAGCAAAATAGATCCAGACACAGAGAAATAAGGAACGAACTGACTGTGGCCAGAGCTGGGGGAAGGGAAAAGTGGGGGAAAAGGGGGAAGGGTCTAGTCAAGGAACAAGTGTAAAGAATCCATGGACATGGACAACAGGGTGGGGATTGTGTATGGGAGTGGGAAAGGAAGCAAGGGGGGTGGTGATTGGGACAACTGCAATTGAACAACAATAAAAAACAAAAGAGAAAAAGGCCTCTTATTTTTAGGTTAACAGGAGTGATGATGGTGTTAGGCCATTGACAGTTACAGAATTTGTGGGAGCAGAGATGTTAATGTTTCCTAAGGACCTCAAGGAGGTTATGTTAGGTTCTATCCCAAACGACAAACTACAGAGGCAAAAAGACCTCAGCAAAGAAAAGTAGAAGTGATCTCCCAAGTTCTCGCTGCTGAGGGAAGAAGCAAAACCAGCTAGACTGAAAATGTGTTTTCTGTGTGCGAAAGGAGAGGGAGAGAAGGCGGAGCAGGCAGCATTCCTCCAAAAGGTCAATGAGTCATGCTTGAACACCTGCAGGCTCAGGAAATGCTAGGCCACCTCAGGACCTTACCAGAAAAGAAAGGACTTTCCTGGTCTGGACTTTCCCTTATCCCCGTTCCACAGCAGAAATAAGAAAAAAAACCAAAATAAGAACAAACAAACAATAACTGAAAAAAAACACACAAAATGAAAAACAAACAAAAATCTGGGGGTTCGGGGTGCAGAAACATTTTTTCTTTTAGGCTCCCCCACATCTTCCTCAGGGCTTAGCTGGGGGGTGGGAGTAAATGCCTCAAGTTTTTAATCAGGTTGAACAGTTTGACTAACTCATGATTCTTTGTAATGCCTAAGAACAACTGGAAAAGTAACCTGGGCAGAGGAGGAATTAATCCTATTCAATAAATTTAACAGATTTAAAAGATAATTAGAAACTGCCATGAGAAACCACGAAGCATCCATTGCAACGGTCATCATAAAAACATAATACCAAATGTTGTGGAAATGTGGAGAAATAGGGATCCTTATACTCCTGTTGAGAATAAAAATGGTACAGCCATTTGTAGAACAGCGTAGCAGATTCTTAAAAAGTTTAAAATAAACATAAACTTAACCTGGCAATTTCACAACTCGGTACCTACCCAAGAAAGATGAAAACATCTTCACACAAAGACTGTGACATGAACGTTCATAGCAGTGTGATACATATTAGCCAAAAAACTGGAAACAATCCTAATGTTGATCCACTGATAAATGGATAATTAAAATGTACTATGTATGTACAATGGAACACAAATCAGAATAAAAAGCAATACACTACCGTTATATGCTGCAGCATTGATGAACATTATATTAAAAACATTATACTAATTTTAAAAAGTGAAATGTGAAAGACAACACATGATATGAGTCCATCTAAATGAAGTGCCCAGAAAGAGGAAATCTATAGATTATGTAGATGTTTTTACTTGGAGCTGAGTGGGAAACTGGGAATGGACTGCAACATCACAGTGAAACTTGCTGGGGTGATGGAAATATTCTGAAACTACAACTTCACAATTCTATAAACTTTAAATCATTGAATTATAATTCTCTGTAAGTGTACATTTACTTACAATGAGTGACTTTTATGATATATAAAATTATACCTCAATGAAACTGTAAAAATTAACTAATATGGGATCAGAGGTGGAGATATGTATATATATATATATATATATATATATATATATATATATAAAGCAAGTTTGGCAATATATTGATAATTATTGCAGCTGGACCATGGGAAATGAGATTTTATTATACTTTTTTCTACTTTTATATTGTTTGAAAAAATTTAAAGATTTTATTTATTATTTTTAGAGAGAGGGTAAGGGAGAGAAGCAGAGAGGGAGAAAGATATCAATGTATGGTCGCATTTCACCTGCCTCCAGCCACAGACCTGACTGGAGACCTGGCTTACAAACCTGGTTATGTGCCCTGGCTGGGGAATCAAATCAGCAAACTTTGGGTTTGCAGGCTGACACCTTATCCACTGTGCCACCAGCCAGGGCCTGAAATTTTTAAACATATATAAATTAAAATTGCTTTATAAAGATAAACTCTATGAAATATAACTCAATTATTACACCTACATTTAATTTTCAAGCAATTTCTTTAATAGTATTCAACAGAAAACTGGCCAACGAGATACAAACAACTGATGTGTTGGCTGGATCTGTATTTGTATGTTCCATTCAGCAACCTTAATAGGCCTAATGCAACTCAAAAATCATGGTGTCAAGAAATCATAAAGCTCGAAGAGACCCTATGAAAGATAATGTATTTATTTTGCATTTCGAATAAAATCCCTGGCCTATTTCAACGCATAGACATCTAAACACCAGAATATCTGGTCCTCTTACTTGAGTCAAAAAGTATAAGGAGTGAAGAAAATGCATTTTCACTGTTCATAACAACTTAGAAGTCAATCTTTTATATCCAAGTTCTTTCCCTCAGCCTTTCAAGGGTCCTAAAAACTCAGTGTTTCTAAAATCATTTTCTGTGCTAAAAATAGATAGAACAGGTAGTTTCAACTGCAAACCCTTTCCTGGAAGGTACCAGCTTACATGAAACAAGGTCAAGCACATAGTCTTTTGAAAACTAGTAATTCCTGTCCTTCGAATTTATGAGCCCTAAATTTTAAATTAGTTTTGAAAAGACATGTTATAAAAGAGTCAGAGTACATATACTACCAGAAAGTTCAGACAACTTTCATATTATGGAAACTTACCATATAAAATCCTCCCATGATGCTATTTGTAGTTTTTGCAGCCATCTTGCTAACCATTGTCTATTGCTTGCAATTGTGAACTTTCAAGTGTGTTGATTCTTCTGTTCAATTAACTACCTAATTCAGCTTAAGAAAAATCCACTTGAAAGAGTCAATGGAAGAGTTGTCAGGGAATGTAATTTTCCAAGAACCAGAAATAGAAAACTGGGGTAGGATGTCCTGTGAAAATAGGCAAGAAGCGAAAAATGGATGTAGAGTAGCCAACCCTTATGAGAAAACTCTCCCTTCCATTTACAGACCTTGCTTCTCAGGAAAAACTGAGCCTTGACCTGTCCTGAAAATCCAGTTCAACAAGCGCCCAATGACATTCATGTCCAAAGTGGACAGCTAAGACTGTTCTTTGAAGGGCAGGAAGAAAATATGACTGCCTTTTTCTAGTCTAAATTTCTATTTTTGTAAATGTTGTCTAGTATATGCAATAAAGAGTATTGATGTATAATAAAACACATATTTATAAATGGGGGTGAAAGTAAATAAACTGTATGCTTTACCAACAGAAGTGAGAAATTTAAGTTTGGAGTCTGCTATATTAAGAAGCCATAACCAATAAATTGGAATTGTTATGGGAGGTAAAATCTAATTGCCATCACTACTTTCAAATCTCTCTAATAAACTGCAGCATCATTCACTCAAAAAACAAATGAACCAAAACTTGATTTACTACTTTACTTCCTGGCCAAAGAGAAGAGCTTCCCTCCCCCTATGCTCATGACTAATGCAATAGTAAGCTATGTTAAATTTCTGTTTTTATCCCAGCTTTGAATCATACTACTCATTTAGTGACAGGCATCTTGGAATACTTCACTCTTTAGATTATTATATAATCAACATCACTGGAAAAAAGATTTGATTGACAGAGTTACTCACCAGGGTCTTCATCTATTTCTACATGGATTGTGATAGTCCTTAGGACTAGTCACTAAATATTTTGTTCTCTGCCTTCTGGGCACAAAGTAGGACTGAACATCCTGTTCCCATCCAGTGTGGGGCCAGTGGAAAATGAGCAAAGTCACTTCTGTTCTGGAGCATTTGATTGGCAGTGTGAAAGCTTTCTTTCTCTCTCTCTCTCTCTCTCTCTCTCGTAATAATTTTTTAAAGATTTTATTTATTATTTTTTAGAGAGAGGGGAAGGAAGAGAGGCAGAGAGGGAAAGAGACATAAATGTATGGTTGCCTTTCACCTGCCTCCAGCTACAGACCTGGCTGGAGACCTGGCTTGCAACCTGGTTACCTGCCCTGGCTGGGAATCGAACCAGCGACCTTTGGGTTCGCAGGCTGGTGCCTTATTCACTGTGCCACCAGCCAGGGCAATTCTCTTTTTTTCATTTCAGTTCTGCCATTAACTTTTTTTTATTGTTGTTCTATTATAGTTGTTCCAATTTTCCCATTGTTGTCCATTGCCTCACCTACCCACCCCCACTCCCCCAGGCAATATCCACACTGTTGCCTATATCCATTGGTCATTTATACTGGATCCTTCCCTTTCTTTCCCTCTCCTACCCCTCCCCACTTACCCATGGCTGCTCTCAGTCCATTCCTTGTGTCCATGTCTCTGGTTCTATTTTGCTTGTCAGTTTGTTTTGTTCATTAGGTTCATCTTATAGGTGAGATCATATGGTATCTGTTTTTCACTGCCTGGCTTATTTCCCTAAGCGTGATACTCTCCAGTTCCATCCACGCTATCTTGAAAGGTAGGAGTCCCTTCTTTCTTTCTGCTGCCTGGTACTCCATTGTGTAAATGCACCACAGTTTTTTGATTCACTCGTCTGCTGATGGGCAGAGTGCTTTCTTTTCTCCCTCAATCATGGTGACCTTCCCCATTAGTCTGACTATTTGAGTGGCCATTATGAACAAAGCCCCTCTGCCTATTACTAGGATATGCAGCACCAGAAAATAATAAACCTTTGTTGTTTTAAGTTTCTGAGACTTGAGGGTGTTTTGTCTGCAGAGAATGATCTGGTGTGCCCCAACAACAGCTGGAGGGATACCAGAAAATCCCTCAAAACCCAATACATTATAACTCAAAGTTTTGGTTAACGAGATATTATTGTATATTGCAAGAGATCCATCCTTCATGTAAAACAACAGGAAGTTCTCTAATAATAAATTCCCCAAAGAGACGAGTTGGCCCTACCTATTCCTGTAGTTATGAAATAGGAATTTCACCCTTTGAAGTTTCAAAGGGGAGTCATTGGAATGAGAGCCAGTTGGTCTGCTCAGAGCACAAAAAGTAGGAAACTTTTCTGTTGGACTCTGACTTGAAATTTCCAACCTTGACACCTCACCTCCTGAGGTGAGAACTGATGAGATTTGCAGATCTGGTGACTCTTCCAAACTTTCCTTAATATCTAAGCGAAAGGAGATTTAATCTCCTGACTCCACTGCCAAAAAAGTGTCCGTCTGTATTTCACAGGGATAAGTGGCTGAATACAGGGAGGGGCACAAGGAGGCTTATAGTCATGAGTTTGTGAAACACAAAATTTATTCATGTGTTATTGTCCATATGAACAACGACAATCTACTTTTGCTCCATGCTATATATTCTCATGCTGTTTTATTTCCCTCCTACACGATTCTATTTTTTCAGCCCAGTAGAACATGAAAGAAGGGACCTGTGCTGGGCTGTTCCCAAAAGCCTCACGTTGGCACTGAAGGTGCGGGGCAGTGGGTAAGAAATGAACTTAGGTTCTCTGTGTTCAGGTTCTCTGTCACTAACAAGCTGTGTGATGACACAAGCCACCTAACCTCCTTCAGCCTGTTTCCTCACCAGAAAAATGTTCATTAGAGTGGCCTTGCCTCACTCCGAGATTGCTGAGTCTCTAAAGAGACATTATATCTGAAAACCACTGAGCAGTTGAGTTACGTTACCAGAAGGATCATCTGCTTGTGGATATTTATTATGACTCAACACAGATTTATTGTCTTCTCATAACATTTTTAGCCCAACCAGTTCTGACACTGCTGTACACTTTTTAAGTTTTTGTTTCCCCTTTCTGATTTTTCTCCAGTCTGTTTACAGAACCAGAAACTCCAGTTCACGTCACCAAATAGGAGAGGCCACATCAGGGCCAAATGGGAAGCTCTGTCCTCTCTCCCTCTTCCTCTTGGTGCCTTTCTTTCCCTTGATTCAAACTCAGGTGCCTGCAGTCCTGAAGTTTTTTGTTTCTTCCACTATCGTCAGTTATATCTTTATATCTCAGGATGTGGTTTTCCGTCTGCCAGTCGGGCCTGATAAAATCATGAGTGCTGATAAAGGCCTCAACAGCCCCCAGGTAGTCTGCTGTCCTCAGTGTCGTGGGTAACCAGAAAAGAAAAGAGTACAGTTTAGGTCTGGAGCAGATGAAAGGGAGCACAGGGTTTTCAGATAGGGGAACTTGAATCACATCCACAAACAATCCTCTTCTTCCCCTGTAAATGGAGCACTGGGGGTGATGGCCAAGGACCCAGGACGCGCTGGTCAGGCCAGTGAGAGGCCCAAGATGGAACCAGGAACCAGAATGGAGGTCAAGTTCTGAGCCCATTGCAGATGGAAACTAACAGAATAAGCCCGGTAACTCTGAGTGAAGACAAGATAAATCACATTTCAATGTTTTGTGTTTTTTCTGTCAATGTTGGGATGGAAATATGTTCGGTGTCTGCCTGCCCAAGAAAACTTTCGGAATTTCTGTTGCTCATCTTGTGCTCCAGAGTGTCGAAGAAAATGCAGGAAACCCTGTCAATGGTGGATGTGGGTGTGTTAGATTTTTTTTTTTTTAAGATTTTTGACTCTAGACTAAAGAATTTCTCATTTTTAGAATGTGTTGTCCTTTTGCCATTTCTTTTCATTTTGCTTTGCTTTTAATGAAAATTTTTATGAAAAAATGTGACATTTTCAGGGAGAAGATCCTGGATGGGAGGGAGGTTCAGGGAAGAGGAACCAAAACAACCCTGGAAACTCCCCTAATGTTGAAGCCTCTCAAAGCACAGGGACACAGATAGACACGGAAGCCACTGAGGGACAGACAGGCTTTCCCATGAATCTTCAAGGATATTATCTCTTTGCGATCGCAACAGCGCTTCCTGTCAGAGTGGACAGTACATTCAGGGTGGGGTTCATGAGAAAACCTGTCCTGGTCATGAAATACCACTTCCCAACTCTCTAATTCAGCCAAGCAGCATTCAGGAAGAATATCGTGTCCAGAGTTTGCCCAAAGATGTTTGAGGAAGTTGTAAAGCTTGATATTCAAATGATTCCGACCTTTGTCACAACAAAGTCATTTGTTCATCTTTTGTACAGTAGATTTATAATACAAAAGCCATTATGTCAAGCACAAAAGGGGGTACAAAACTAACACTAGGCATGTTCATTGCCCTGAAAGAGTTTTTAGGTCTATTTAGGCCCCAGCAATGAATCTACGTCAAATGGAGTCTATGCAGGAGAAAAAGGTGGCATTGTGGATACAAAACAGGTAAATGAACTATAATCCCAACATTTTCACTGAGAGACTGTTAATTTATGCAACTCATTCTAGTACTCTGAGCCTCCATTTCCCCATCTGTAAAAACAATTAAAAAGTGCCTGGTACTTCTTCACAGGGTTGCTGTGAGGAAAAAATGAAAAACTGAAAGAGTTTTGGAACTTTAAAACTATTTATTACTATTTAGTCTGAATCATCAACTTGCATGCACTTCTTCCTCTTCTATTACCCTTTTTTCCTCCTGAAAAACGCAAAATTGTATGTATAAGGATGGGTGTGGAACACCTGGAAACTATTCAATTATGTGGAGTATGTGACCATGGGAAAGAGAGCCCATGACCAGAACTAGAGTATGCCATGTATGAGAAATAAATTCTTGTTGCTTTAAAGTCCCCAGACTCTAAAGTTCATTTGATTCCACAGCCTAGTCTGCCCAGTCCTGCCTTGGAGCACTTGAGTTTCATGAATGAAGCAGTGGTCAGAGAGGAGAATTAGAGTTCAAGATCTTGCAGCTTGAGCAGAACCATGAGATGGGCTCAAGTATGGCTACATCCACAGGTTGCTGATTTGGAGAAGGGATGCAGCTATTTCTGATAACAAGACAGAAGCTTGTTAAAAAATAACAATAATAATAAATGAGACCTTCATTATAGGTCTATGTAAAAAAATAATTCTGTAAAAATGGTCATTATCACATAATGGGTAGAATTAGTATTGGTAACGAGGGAGAAGGCCGACTAGCACTGGGTTGGGTAAGTGAATATATCTGTGACTTGGTGTATAATATCTTTTCTTTGGAAGATTGTCTATTGTGGATGCATTACATAATGGATACAGCATTCAGTGATATGAATTTCAGCCCATGCTTTCCATAGGCAAGACTGACGGAGCCTATCACTCAGAAGAGAGACTGGGACTCTGCACCATGCCTCATGTGGCTCAAGAACCATTAGTAATAAGTAATTGTATTTATGATGAGAAACAGTTGTAATATCGAAGGAAATGATGGAATGCAGGATTTCCTGTAAAGTGCATGAACAAAGCAATAATGCACAAGGTGCCTCCATAAAAACAGCGCTGGTTGATTGGACATAAATGCCTGACATGACCTTTTGTGCTTTTGAGCTACTTCAGTGACAGTAACGTCAGAGAAGGCAGCCAAAAGCATTTCCTATAAATTCAAACATTTTCCTATTAACGTGAATCAATGTGTAGAAATCAATGCCTACCTCATATTCAGACACACACACAGAGGGAGAAAGAATATACATATATATCCTCATCTCATTGTTTTAAATGTTGCATTAAGAGAGCACCAGAGGCACATATAGTCCAGAGAAGGAAGCAGCCAACTCCATTAAGCAATTATGGAATTCCAGTCACCGAATTAGCATTCCTAAGTCATAGGAGTCTGAATGGCTTCACCAAGATTTGTCCTAAATAATTAACAACTCAACCACTTTTTCCTTAAGAGCTAAGAACTTGGCAAGCTTAAAGAATCTGTTCATAATTGGCTATTAAAGTCCACGGACCCCTCAATTACACCTATTTGAAACATTTTAGGTCTAAATTATTTAATGCTTCGAGAGGGAGAAATACTATTCTATCCCATATTCTCTAAATCTTTTTACCTTAATATGACTTTAGTCCCCTGATTGCTGTTTTTTTTTTTTTTTTTAAAAAAAAAAGCAATTTCCTAGGACATTTTATTCTGTTGCACAATGTTTCTCCTGTACTGATCTAAATACATATTATGATAATGCCTCAGCAGCAGTATGGGAATGACTGGAAGGAAGGCATTGATGGGAGGGATTAGAAGAGTGCAAGACAGCAGATCTCTAGGAACTTGGGTCTCACTGAGGAACACACATCAGGATAACATGAAAAGCTATTTTAACATCTATATCTGGGCTGAGTAGTGTTCCACTGTGTACACATTTACAACGTCTTCTTTAGCCATTCATTCATCAGAGGGCATTTATGTTTTCTCCAAGTCTTGGCCATCATGAATAGTGTTGCAAAGGACATATGAGTCCATACAGGGTGGGCCAGTGTAGGTTTACTATTATTTGTATGGAAAGTAGTATAATAATTAATAAATTATAAGAATAAACTTTGTGTTTTTTGTACTCACAATTATAAACCTACTTTTGTTTCACCCTGTCTAGCTTCATTGGATGGATCTGGAGACCACCATGCTAAATATGTCAGATAGAAAAAGGACAAGAGCCACATGATTTCAGTCATTTGTGGGATACAAAAAAGAAAGCAACAAACAAACAATACAAAAAAACCTCATAGACAACAAGATAGTGGTTACTAGAGGAGAAGGGCATTGGAGGAAGAATAAAGAAATTAAAGTGGTCAAATACATGGAGATGAAGAAGACACAAAGCAACACATAGATGACGTATTATAGAATTACACACTTGAAACCTATATAACCTTGTTAACAAATGTCATCTGGCTAAATTTAACTTTAAAAAATAAAATAAATGTCTGGGGCCCACTATCTGAGAATTTAAATCATAAATCTTATTAGCAGACACGTGTTTCTTTTTCAGTGACTACTGGAACCCTTGGGACAGTTTGGGGCCCACCTCTCAAGTGATTAGAAGCTGGCATGTGCTTTGTCTGTCAGCATCACTCCTGGTCCTGCTTTCCCTTCTGATCTTTTCCATTTGCCTTGTTTTTCTTACTGATTTTTAGTTGATCTCACTCAAGTGTGTGCATCTTTGTAAGCAGGCTCGAATTCCTTTCATTTTAAGTGAGTAAATAATACTGGGGCAGGACAAGTTTCGGTAAGACATTCAATCCTCTCCTTTAATGAGCTTTTGCTCTCAATTCTGAATTCCAGTGCTGTGGCATTCTCAGGAAAGCATCACATGTCCATCATTTCTACTCAGAATAAAATTAAATCAAAGTACCACCCCTCCTGGGGGGGGTATTTGCCTTTTCTCTGGCTACAAAATAAGAAGTATTACCTCTTAAATCAATTTCATATATCAGGAAATGGAAGCAAGTGAAGGAAGTAGTCATGGACCGAAAGGTGTCTTCCCAGTATTGCGGAAATTATCCCACCCACCTGGCATTTTTCTGCTCAGGACGTTTTAAAGGAAAATGTTATGGTTTAAATAATCAGTTTAATGTGTAGCTTTATTGACAGCCTTGTGGGAGGCATGTAAAAAGCCACATTAATAAAGATACTGAAGAGAATAAAATATAACTGCATGGAAATTGAAGGATGCTCAGAAAGAGCGAAAGAGCCACTGACTGTCCATTTATGTGGAAGACAGACGGAAGAGATCCAAAGTATTAAAGAAGAGAAGGTTCAACCAAGAATGTGATTGTTGTTAGTCCGAGATGAGAATTTGGGGGTGAGCTTCAAATCACAAGACCATGCGTGTAAGAGCGGCTGGGAGAGCACTTATGGCTCACTCTGCACTGTGGAAGGAAATTTGTTCTTTATGTTCAGTCTCCTCTGTGTGGACTCAGAATATCATTATGGATTGAACTGTGTCCCTGAAAGAGATATATTGATTCCCAGTATCTGTGAATGTGACCTTCTTTAGAAACAAGGTCATGAGGTCATACTAGATTAGCGTGAGCCAATCCTCAGGCTTCTTGACCTATGATTAATGTTAATAATTATCTATGGGATATATATATTTATCTACATAAAATACACATGGATTGAATACTTGAATACAATTAAATTATTGTTTTATGGTTTAAACTCTTCTTAAATTTAGTTTTTCTCCTTTGCTGATGCATTTTTAAGAGATTTTGTTTATTTTATTTTTAGAGAAAGGGAAAGGAAGGGAGAAAGAGAGGGAGAGAAACATCAATGTGAGGTTGCCTCTTGTGTGCCCCCAAACGGGGACCTGGCCTGCAACCTAGGCATGTGCCATGGCTGGAAATCAAACCAGCAACCCTTTGGTTCTCAGGCTGGCACTCAATCTACTGAGCCACACCAGCCAGGGTGCCAATGCATTTTTTTAGTAGATTCAGGTTGTATTTAAACGAACTTTAGTAAGAGGTAGAAGTGGAAGTAATGATTTGGCAAATGTCAACAGAAAAAAAGAGAGAGAAGGGAAATTTACAAACCTGCCAAAAAAGAAAATGAAATTTTGGAAATAATGCTATATGGTGTATGAAATCCAAGGTTCTTTTAAATGAGGGTATTGTTCATAAGGATAGTAAAGCGATCATTCTATTATACTTCAAAAGAATGTAAGACCTAATGAAACAGTGTGCCTTTCATCTCAGCTGTAAAACATCCAAATAATGTTAAAAAAAAAAAAATCCAAGTAAGAACACCAAACCTAAGTTTCTCAAACAACACATTCATGGCCTGAACTTGCTCCCCAGCTCCCACACTTTGGTTATTTCCTGCCTGCATGGGGTAGGGAGGGAGGGGTGAGGTGGCAGGAATCTATCAGCCACTCCCCCAAAGATTTAACATTTCACAGATAAATGATTTTTGCTCCCAAAAGTTTTGGATGAAAACCAAATTCTCCTCAAAGAAAGCAAGAGGTAAAATAAAAGGGAATGGAACGTAAGGCAACTTGGAAGACCTGGGGTATTGATGGCCTCCTGGTTCTCCCAGAGAATAAAATCTATGTCACTTTTACGAGGCTGGAACCAGGGCTTGGCCCCAAACATTCCGACTTGGTATCTAGGGGTCCAGGTCCACATTAGGTTATACGGAACCTAATGGTGAGAGTGTAGGTTCTCAAAGGAACATGGATCCTCAGGTTAGATTAATCTGGGTTCGCATCCTAGTTCATTTATTCACCTAATAATGATCCAGCAAGCACCTTTGCTATGCCAAATACTAAAAAATAAGAAACAGGTAGAGCATTAACGGCACACCATGTGCCCTTGGGCGATACCAAACCTCCACCCGCCTGTCTGTGTTGTTAAGAACCTCCCCTCACAGGTAGATTCTGGAGAAGGTGATAGGTTTCCCTTCAATATTCATCCTCTTCCCCGACGGAGCAGGGTGATTTGAAGTATCTTTTCAGACCCCCAAAACTTCTGTGTCCACTATCTCCTCCTGTCTGTGCTTTTGATCATGGATCCAGACTGTTGCAGATGAAGAAAGCCTAGATCATGGAAATGTGTTGAACGTATAAATATTAGAAAAGGAACGATGGCCTCTGCTCCTCTTCATGTCAGACACTTCAGTTTCTTCCCTGTAAACCACTGGTGCCTTTCAAGCCAGTTTTCTGGTGCTGGAGCTCAGAGGGAATGAGTCTGAGTAGCTGAGTCCATGGGTGGGATCTTTAAGAGAAACTGCTTAGGGCTCCAGAAGTTTCTTCCACCAACTCAATCCCCCATTGTTCTTGCAGGCAGAAGTTGTAGGGACTTATCTTCCTAGCACCGTAACCCTGGGCTGGGGGGCCTGGTGTGGGGCTGGGATTCCTCACCCCTGAAATATCCCTCCCAAATTTTTATATACCACATGTAGGTGTGGGACCAGCTGTTCTGCCTCCAACCAGTCTGAATGGATGTGGTTTCTTTAATTCTGTATTGTCAAACTTCCATTCTACTCGATTTTTGGTGGCCCTGAGTGGTGGTTGTTTTATATTTTAGTTGTAATTTTGATGTGGTGTGTGAAGAGGCAAGACCTGTTTACCTACACTGCCATCTTGACAAGAAGTCCCATCAATCCATCAGAACAAAAAGAAAAGGAATCAAAATAATAATAATAACAACAATAGTATAAGCAGCTTCTAGGACAAGTTCAAGAAGTCCAACGTCCACATCATAGGGGTGCCAGAAGGAGAAAAAAAAGAGCAAGAAATTGGAAATCTATTTGAAAAAACAGTGAAAGAATACTCTCTCATGTGGTGAAGAAAATAGACATATAAGTCCAGGAAGCACAGGAGAGAACCTTAAAAGCAACCAAAGAAAAGAAGTTAGCTACCTGCAGGGAAATTCCCGTAAGACATGGTCATGCACCCACCGCCACCACCATCTCCAGAGCTTTTCCATCCCCTTCGCTGGGACTCCATGCCCATCAAACCCTGACTCCCAGACTCCCCTGCGGCCCCCAGCAGCCACACCTGTCCTTCCTCTCCCTGCAGAGCTGACTACACGCAAGTATATAGACCCATGAAGGTAACGAAGGGAGTAAAAATCTTAAAGGGTAAAACATGGGTTTTTTTTAAGGACAGCATAAGAAGGACTATAGTTTTTTTTTTATTATTAATCTAAACTACTTTAGCTTAAAAGTTTTTTTTGTTTTGTTTTGCCTGTATGACTTTGGTGAATTAAAAACGAGAAGGAATTTTAAAAATTCTCTCCAGAAAAATCTCAGCTCTAATTTGACTCTCCTGGCGGAGACCAGAAGCCCCTGCCTGTCTCTAGGACAAGGCCGTGATGGCAGCTCCACCAGCTTCGCAGACTGTTCCCGATGCTGGCTTCGCCAAGCCCTGGGAGCGGCTTCTGCATCTGCACCTTCCTCGCTGTGTTCTGTATTCTCTCCCACACTGGCTCGCCCGAGATCCTGCTCTCTGTACACACCCTGCATGTGATTCCTGCCGGCTGCTCCGGGAGGACAATGACAGTATCTCAGGACCTGCAGAGCAGGTACCCAATCCAAGGACCCAGCCCAGTAGCCTGAAAGCCTTCCCAGCCCTATTCTGTAGCCAGTGACTCCATGGCATTTCATCACTGAGCTCACCACCCCATGTCCTTAACCCTGTGCCATCTTTGTGACCACATTTCTAACTGCAAAACTTGAACTTCCTGCGGTGGTGTTCGTCAGGATCGTAGGAGACCGTGGGCACAAGTTTCTATTCTCCCTTCTGTAGAAGCCTCCCCTCCTTCCACCCTGGGGATAAGAGTCACCTGTCCTCAGCTTACCCCCAATAAAAAGATGGCAAGAGATTAATCTTAACTGAGAATGAAAGAAACTACAGGGATTTTATTTATTTTATTTTGAGGAAAGCAGGTGACAACTGTTGAATGCTGTACTTTGTGCCAGGCACTACTCTAATCTCCATGTGTTAAGTACCATCATCCCCATTGGAAGCCAAGGAAACTGAGGCACAGAAAAGTTAAGTTACCTGCTCAAGGCAAAAATGTAGTAAGTGTCAAAGCCTGACTCCCAACTCTGACTCCAGAGCCAGTGCTCTAAAGGAGAAACTTATATAGCCTTTCAGGAGGAAAGCACACGTGAACACCAAATGATAAATCCGTAGAACATGCCAGGGTCATCAAAACTTAATTCTAGTGCATCTAGGAGATCTCGCTTCACAGGGAGAGAATTGAATGTCATCGCCCAGTCAATACTTATCCTCTTACCTTTCTTCCCCCAAATGATCAGTCATCTAAATGGCATTCTGAGCTTTAGAAATTCAATTAAAAAGAACGTCTCCGAGGCTTGTTCACTAGAGGCCACTCTTGTTAACAGTGGCATTGGTAGATCTTTTGTTTCAGGGAAAGACACCCCGTTAGCCAGCAAATGCTGGTTACTGTTCAAGGTGCCCAGCAGATGGCACTGAGACCCCACAGAACAGCCACATATCGCTGACAGGAGCGTCTTACTGGTCACGGCAGGTTCGTTATTTTGATAAGTATTTAAAGGTGACACGGTTTGATTGGCAGGATAGTCTACCCAAAATACACATTACTTATCATTTGGGAAAGCAAAACAAACTAAGACATCTCGCATGAAATAACAAAGTAACGCAGGTAGGGGGTGGGGAAAGGAGGGCTCATTGACAGGAAGGAAATTCAGATTGGGTTCCAGGTTGTCCTTCCAATGGCTGTCACCGAAACCGTAGTGCATGTCGGCCCAGGGATCCAGATGAGCACAACTGGCTTCCAGTGCATCCCACCACGTCCTTTCCAGCTGCTGCCCAGTGTCCTCATTGGGTTGCGCGGCCACAACCAAGAACCATAAGCAAGTTGGCTTCAAGAACAGGAATTCATTTCTCCCATTTCTGGAAGCTGTTGCACCCGAGTCAAGGCACCAGCCAATGGGACTCTTCCCGGTGAGGACTCTTCCTGGCTTGTAGGAGGCCACCTCTCCCTGTGTTTGCACACGACAGGGGATGCAGAGCAAACTCTGGGGTCCCAAGAGGACTGATCCCATCGTGACAGCCCAGCCTCATGACCTCATCTAACCTTAATCACATCCCCCAAACCCTAACTCCCATCACATGGCAGGGTAAGTTCTTCAACAGATGATTTGGGGAGGACACAACACAATTCAGTCTGCCCAGTGATCTCTGTGACTATCAGACGACTCTATGTGAACTGAGTCAAAGATGACGCCTGATAAACTGAAGTAGAACTATCACATGCTTATGGCTATTGTCTTTGATGAAACGAAGGCCCAAGGTTTTCAACCCTCAACTTTCTATGTATGGTCTCTTGTGAACTTGCTCATTCTTTCTACATGATTTCCGCCCGAGACAGAAACTGTGAGTTTCCTTTCTGAAAGTGAGAAGTAGCAGGTGAAACTCTTGACGCTTTCACTCGATAACGTCTTCCTGCTTTCCTCCCCAGTGTAAGCTGCTGGAATCTGTAAGGAACAATTTCTTTTTGGTTATTACAGGGAGGAATTTCAGAGTGAGGGGTAGAGAGTGCCTAATACAATTACTGCACAATGAATCATTTTATTCAAGGCTAAAGCTTCCTTTTTTTATTTTTTACGTTTGTCCCCCTTCCTTTAGTAACTTACACCGTGGGGAAGTCCCCTGTGCTCTCTTCTAGGAAACTCTGGGTTCTTCCCTCAGTCTCAGGTTTAAATTGTGCTGAAATGACACGCCTCACGCCTCACCAATTTGGAGATCTGGGAGCATTTGAACTTCATAAATTCTCCCCGGGCCATGACCATGTATTCTCCTCTTTAATTTTTTAAATCATTTTTTATTGTTATTCTGTTTCAGTTGTCCCAATTTTCCCCCCTTTGCCCCTCTCCACTCATCACCCCACTACTCCCACAGTCAAGTCCCACTCTGTTGTCCACGTGTGGGGGTCATTTGTATATGTTCTTTGTCTTGTCCCTTCCCCTTCTTTCCACCATTATCCTCCTCGTCACTCCCCTCTGGTTGTTATCAGTCAGTTCCATGTTTCCATGCCTGTGGTTCTATTTTGTTTGTTAGTTTATTTTGTTAATTAGGTTCCTCTTACGGGTGAGATCTTGTGGTATTCGTCTTTCACTGACTGGCTTATTTCACTAAACATAATATTTTATAGTTCTTTCCATGTTGTTGCAAAAGGTAGGGGCTTCTTCTTTCTTTCTGCTGTATAGTACTCCATTACTGTGGAAAACAGTACAGAATTTCCTTAAAAAACTAAAAATGGAACTGGCTTTTGACCCAGTGATTTCACTGCTAAGACTATACTCTAAGAATCCTGATACACCACTTCAAAAGAACCTATTCACCCCCATGTTCATAGTGATGCTATTTACAGTAGCCAAGTGCTGGAAACAGCCTAAGTGCCCATCAGTAAATGAGTGGATAAAAAACAAACAAAAAAAAATGGTGTCACATCTCCTTTTTACTTTTTGAGAACAAATCTATGGTAGCTCTGACTTACCTCCATATTACTGGAACCCTTGTATAAGTGTTTCTGCCTTCTGCATTTCCAATTTCCCTCACCCTAGCTACCTCCTCTTTTTTCTTGACTTTTCTTATCAGCTATGACTCACTTGTATTTGCAGCTCCTTGTGATCATTTACAATGATTAATTCACAAAGCATCTCTTGAGAAAACATTTCCACTAGGAAGTAGTCTTTAAACATAAATGTGTCCTGGCTGGTGACACAGTGGATAAGATGCCAGCCTACAAAACCAAAGGTTGCTGGTTCGAGTCCTAGCCAGGGTACATAACCAGGCTGCAAGCCAGGTCTTCAGCCAGGTCTGTAGCTGGGGACAAGTGAAGGGTGGCCATACATTGATTTCTCTCTCCTCTCTGCCTCTCCCTTTCCTTCACTCTAAAAATAATAAATAAAATCTTAAAAAAAAAGAAAAGAAAAGAAAAGAAAACAAACAAAAGAAACGTAAATGCATACACACAGGGTAGTAGTGGAGAAAGCTTCATCTTTTCAATGAACAATGCCAGGTGAGTTATGTGGCCATAAGGAAAAAATTAAACTTTGCATCCCTCACACTATTTATAGTAATTAATTTGAGGTGGATTATAGAGCTAACTATGAAAAAAAGCGATAAAGCTAGTAGAAGATAACATAGGAAAAGATTCATGATCTTGGATGGAAAAATCTTTCTTAAACAGGATACAGATCACACACTCCATAAAGAAAGTGATAGAAAATATTAAACTTCATTAACTTTCTGCTTTGCAACAAACACCATTAAAGCTATAAAAAGGCAGACAAAAGAGCAGCAGGGGGTATTTGTGACTGATATAACTGACTAAAGATTTGTATACATAATTTATAAACTTCTGAAATTAGGAAAAACAGGTAACCTAATAGAAAAGTGGAAAAGAGAAATGAACAGGCACATTAGTAGAAGTTTATTTAATGGCCAATAAACATGTGAAAGGGGCCCTCAATTCATTAATCACCAGAGCAGTGCAAATTATAATGGCAGTGAGCTAATACAGTATGTCTAAGAGATAAAAATAAAAAGGTATATTTTTTGCTGAGGCTAAAAATAAATAATAAATTTCCTACACTGTCAGTAAGTATGAACTAGAATAACTATATTTGAAAACACTAGCGCCATCTACTGAAGTTAAATTATATACATATATTTAAATATATATGTATATATTTATGTATGTATGTATAAAATATACATTTATTTGTTTGTTTGTTTCTTTGTTTTTTTCTGACCCAACAGTTTAGGTTCCACATATATACCCAACGGAAATGCATGCTTACATACCTCAAAAGACATACACAAGAATGTTCAGAGCTGCATTCTTCACAAGATCCACAATCTAGGGAAGGGAATATGCATCATTAGTAGATCAGGTAAATAAATTACAGTAGGACTTCTAGTACAGATGGAGGCATGTAGACGTGCTTTGTCTCCTTGTACAACCATAAGAAGGATCACAACTAATCTCAAAAAAAGAAACAGCCAGAACTACCAGAAAATCAAACTATACGGAAGTCTGATAACCAAGGATTTAAAGAAGCCATATTCGTCCAGATGAATAGGAGGGGCAGAATAAGGGTTGCAGGCAGAGAGAATTTAGTATGGTGGCACCAAGGTGGCAGTGATGAGGTGGTCATGGGAAGTTGGTGGTGGCAGCAGCTGGCAAAATGGGCAATCCCACACTCACGTACAGTAGATAAAAATTGGGAAGTGTATCTTAGGAGTGAGAGATCCCAGCCCCAGGCCAAACCACACAGCCTAGGTTTCCAGCACTGGGAAAATAAAGCCTCATAACTCCTGGCTATAGAAACCAGTGGGGGTTGGGGCAGTGGAAGAAACTACCTGTCTCCCAAGAGAGTCCATTTAAAGGGCCTGCATAGTCCTAGAATGTACACAAACCTACCGACTCTGGGAACCATCACCAGGGCAAAAGTTAGAGGGATTCCAACTGCATATGGGAAGGGAGTGATTGGAGATGGGATGAATGCCAAGGAAGCCTCTGGAAGGCAGGTATGGCTCAAGTGAAAAAACAGAACAGAACCCCAGAAAAAGAGCTAAATGAAAGGGAGATAGCCAACCCACCAGACGCAGGGTTCAAAACACTGGTGATAAGGATGCTCAGAGAACTCATTGAATATAGCAGATGCATAAGGGAAGAAATGAAGGCTACACTAAGTAAAATAAAGGAAAGTCCACAGGGAACCAACAGTGAAGGGAAGGAAGCTGAGGTTCAAATCAACAATTTGGGTCATGAGGAGGAAATAAACATTTAACCAGAACAGAATGAAGAAAAAAGAATTTAGTGAAATGAAGGAATTGGGATAACTGTAATAGCATAATCAATAAAATGTACTTTTAAAAAATTATAGTATATTTGTACAATGGACTTCTGTATGACAATAAGTAAGAATGAAATACTGCTACATGTAACAACTTGATTGGATCTCACAAATACAGTGTCTCTGGAGATTAAAAAGCCAGTCATGGGTGAATATACACCATATGACTTTCTGTGCACAAAGTTCAAACATAGTCATTAGAAAACAGACTAGTGTATAGTGTGGACAGAAGGGAATATGTAATGATTAGCAGGAAAAGCAGAAATGGCTTTTGAAATGCTGCTAATGTTCTATTTCTGTTTCTTTTATTTTTTTTTAAGGGTGTCTTTTTTTTTTTTTTTTTTTTTAACATTTTATTTACTATTTCCAGAGAGAGAGGCAGAGAGGGAGAGAAACATCAATGCATAGTTGCCTTTCATTTGCCTCCAGCCACGGACCTGGCTGGGGACCTGGCTGGGGACCTGGCTGGAGACCTGGCTTGCAACCTCGTTATATGCCCTGGCTGGGAATCGAACCAGCGACCTTTGGGATCGCAGGCTGGTGCCTTATCCACTGTGCCACCAAGCAGGTAATGTCCTGTTTCTAACCAGATGGTGGCAATTGAATGTGTTCACTTTGAAATAATTAAGCACTTATTATTTGAGCACCTTTCTCTACGTGTGTTATAGAAAAAAATCTCACAAAAGATAAATATTAAAACTGGAGTTAAGGTCATTGGCATCAGTAATGAAGGTTCCACTGAATTCTAGATTGTTAGGCTGTCTAAAAGGCTTGAACATATTCTACTTAATGACAGGATCAGTCCTATAGGTAGAAGTATAAGCTTGTAAATAAGATTTAAATAGTTATGGGTTTGGCACAATGACGGTCATTGAGGCTAAGGTACACACATAGGATGACAACATTTCTCTAGAACCTCCTCCCAGATCAGTAGCCTAATATAGTAAATATAATTTTAGGAGTGACCTTCCAAAAATGTTGACCAAAGATATTCATGAGGCACAGACTTACTGAAAATAATTTGAGTGTTGTAATTTAATGTTTGCATTAAAATTAGTCAGGCTTCTACTTTGCCTAGTTCTTTCACAGGAGAATAATAAATTGTTAAGAATTCATTTATATAATATTGAGCATAAGCTATACTTAATAAATTCAAGTTGTAGATTCATAGCAATCTATACATTTCTAGTTGTCATCTGAAATAGCATTATTTTCTTATCATGGAAAGAGCTGAAGTTTTATTTAAACACACTCCACCTTGTTTATATGACTTCATCTTGCCTAACTATATTTCAATCAAGAAATTTTCTTATTAGAACCTGCACACCCCTATGTTCATAACAGCACTATTTACAGTAGCCAAGTGCTGGAAACAGCCTAAGTGCCCATCAGTGGATGAATGGATCGAAAAACTTTGGTACATTTACACAATGGAATACCACACAGCAGCGAGAAAGAAGGAACTCCTACCTTTTGCAACAACTTGGATGGAATCAGAGAGTATTATGCTTAGTGAAATAAGCCAGGCAAGTCCTGGCTGGTGGCACAGTGGGTAAGGCGCTGGCCTACGAACCCAAAGGTTGCTGGTTCGATTCCCAGCCAGGGCACGTGGCCAGGTTGCAAGCCAGGTCTCTAGCCAGGTCCATGGCTGAAGGCAGGTGACAGGCAACCATACACTGATAGCTCTCCCTGTCGGCCTTTCTCCCTTTCACTCTCTCTAAAAATAATAAATAAAATCTTTAAAAAAAGAAAAGAAAAGAAAAGAAATAAGCCAGGCAGTGAAAGACGAATACCTTATGACCTCACCTAATACAGGCAGCTAATGAACAAAACAAATAAACAGACAAAATAGAACCAGAGGCATGGAAACAAGGAACAGACTGAAAGTGTGTAGAGAGGAGGGGTGAGGTGGAGAAAGAGGCAAAGAAGGAGAAAAGCTTAGTCAAGGAACTAGTTAAATGACCCACGAACAAGGACAACACATGGGGACTGACTGTGGGACAGGGGTTGGGGAGGGTGGGGCAAGGAGAGCAATGGGGGAAAATGGAATAAATGTAAGACAACAACAGTAAGTTAATTTAAACATTTTGTAAGAAAAAAAGAAATTCTCTTCTTAAATAACCACATTTTAATAGCCAAACTAATATAATGATGTCTTAGAATGACCAGTTTATAAACAATCACTATATTTTTGCCACTGGGTATCCATGAGAACAACGTTGAAGAGGGGAAAGGGCAAGCAGGAGGGAGACCGATCTCCCAGGTTCTCCCACCACCCAGCTTTTGTGTCCTGAGCCAAACCACCTTCTCCTCGTGCTTCACTGGTGACTTTGTCCCCAGTGGTCTTGGTGGAATCTAATGAACAATGATGAAATGTTTACCATGTGCATTAGGGAAGGTCCAGGTAATGGCAGCGCCAAGATTTATCGACTGGCCAAGACGTTGGGTTTGGCCCACAGGACATGGGTTCTACAGTGTCTTAAATGTGACTTTGTTGATCGCATATAGAATTTGGAAAACACCACATAAAAATGCAGATGTCCAGCTTCTACTGGAAATTGATACAGTGAGTGACAGCAGGCCTGCAGACTCATGTCGCAAAAGTTGTCTGACGTTGACAAGTGGCCGCTCCCTGAGGGACAGGTAGCGTGCATACACCCGATCCTGCGTGGTGCTCACGTTTCCATTGTTGCCTGGACGCTGAAACTGAGTCTCTCCCCACGGTGTCCCGCGATGCCCCTGCCTGCTGACGGGACGTGATCTGGAAGAGCTGTAGTCCCAGGAAGGTGTAACATGGGAGCCCAAATCTACCATTGGAAGGTGGCGTGCCCCTGGCTCAGGTGGTAGAGAGAGCTGTCTACCACCTGCCCCCCACCTGCCCCCCCTCCAACACATGATGTAAACAAACTTCACCACACTTGGGAAAGGAGGAAAAATGTTAGTGCTTCTTGCTGTGAAGAGACGGATGCAGAATGACACCACCGAAACAGTACTGCCTCCTTCTGTTTTATTAGGGGCTGAACTGTGCCCCTCACTACCACCCCAAAATTCATATGCTGAAGTGGTTACCCCAGGGACCTCAGAATGCACCTGCCTTTGGAGATGGGGCCCTTCAAGAGGTAACTCAGGTCAAATAAAAGCTTACAGGTGGCTCCAATCCAGTGGCTGGTGTCCCCATAAGAAGAGAATAGGCCAGGGACACATACACACGCACACACGGGCCATCAGCAGGCTCAGGAGGGCCCTTAAGGGAAGCGACTCACCTCCCACCCCCATGTCTCCTCCGCAGAACTCACCTCCCGATCTGTGTGAGAGTAAATTTCTATGCTTTAAGCCGCTCAGTCTGTTATGACTGCAAATGAATGCAAGCTTGTTTTTTCCCTTCCATTTATATCATAAAGCTACAGTCTTCCAACTCCAAAGCACAGATCCATGTATAAATCCCCTCTGACACTCCCACCCAGACAAATGGTTCTGCCGACCTGCCCTGCAGCCCTTGTCCTGGGACTTGGTCCGTTCCTCTCCTAGCGTCACTCGTTCTGAATCACATTTCTTCTTCTTCCGGGGTTCCCTCTCATTTCATAATATCTATACCCTAACGTAATTTCCTACGAAATGGGGTACTGGAAGTAGGCTTTCTGACTCCTTGCACGTCAGGAGCCTCTTTCAACCCTCTTTCTTGATTCCCGCTTTGGGCTAAGATTAGAATTTCAGGTTAAAACTCACACAGCCAGTCTAGAAGGACACCAGTTGTATTGAATCAAGGGTTCACCCCACACCAGTACAACCTCATCTTAACTCATTACATCTGCAATAACCCCATTTCCAATATAGTCGTGTTCTGAGGTCCGGGGAGTCAGGACTGCGACACA